>OY986061.1:18123063-18680661 GCA_963920205.1 Stenodema calcarata | reverse complement strand
GCTTCAATTATATTATAAATATATTTTAGAAATATATTATAATTATTTATAAATATAAATATATTAATTTAATTATAATTATAATTAATTTAATTATAATTATATTCTATAATTGTATTATAGTTCTTAGACGCCTTGCTTTTGCAATGTCAGGCAGCCTGAAATGGCTCATTACTTTACTTTTGTACCAGCACCAAGTACTCATCATCACCACTACTATCTGTATATCTAATTCTCAGAAGCCTTGCAAAAAGCTCCCGCCAACAGCATTGAAAGAAGCGTAAAGCTCCCTGCCGGTGTAACAGAGGAAACATATTAGGTGAAACCGAGGGGAACTAAGGGTGAGAGGGGGTTGTGGGAAGGAGACAGGGAACAGGAAAACATTGACGGTGGAGGTTAGGGGTAGGAGGATCAGGTTTCTATATGCACACTCAACAGCGAGGTGCGAAGCACCGAGCATCCTATATATATGTGGCTGGCGGGCAAAATGGATATCATTCCTTTTTGCGGCTGACGTTTTTTGGCGGGCCAGTTTTTACAACGGAGTTGTTTTTGGGGGGATTCAATCTTCCCAAAACCAAATTCGACTTCTTCACTCCATTTCAAACTTTACAAACCCAAGTTCAGTAAACCTTACGAGTTTAATAAATTACTAAATTGTGTACAATGAAAGACTGTTGGTACAGATCCACAGGACGAACAATAATTGTTGCAATTATTCCCCATTTTTTCAACGATTCACGTTCGGAAAAATTTGGAGCAATCACGCTACTTAGCGTTTTTCATTTAAAAATTCGGTAAAATGGTGGATATTAGTGATGGGAAGTTCGTGAACGAACTAATTCATTGAACTAGTTCAGGAAAAAGAACAATAAAGGGCGATCTTTGTTTACGTGAACAACAGTTCATTTAGTTCTTTAATTCCATCTAGTTCTTTAGTTCCATCTAACTCTTTAGTTCCTTTTAGTTCATCTAGTTCTTCAATTCCACTTAGTTCTTTTATTCCATCTAGTTCAAAAGCAGCCAGTATCGTGGAAGTGGACCAATATTTTAAAAATAAATTGTAAGCGTGTACCTACCAATCTGTACCAAATAATTATAACGTAAAACGCGAATGTTTTATGATATTCTTTTCAATAAATGTTTGTTTATAAATTACTTCAATGTTTTTTCATTTTTGACACCTTATCTCTATTTTTTATGGTAGTGAATGGCCCATTTAGTTCTTTTTTCGAGAACTACGTATTTAGTATATTATTATCTTGTCTCTCTAGTTCATTTGACTTTACAGTTCCTCCATTTCCATAGTTCAATACTTCAATTCAAACAATGAACTATGTAGTATCTCGAAAAGAACGGCTTCTTAAATTAAAATAAACTACTTCGCCCATCACTAGTGGATATTACGAGCTGTAGTCTTTGCTGTAGGACCTGTTTAGCTGTTGATACAACTTGCCTACTCGTTGATACCTTGTGGAACGCACGGAACACCCTTCCAAGCTAGTCGATAATATTGCCGCATTTTTAGGTCCCGACCCAGAAATCGCGGGATGTTCTGAGGGGGGGATGGTGTGCGGTGAGGGGGCAGTGGAACGGAATTCAGTCTGAATTTGGACGAGATGAGTTCTTCGGTTGTGTGTTACGGGGGGGGGGGGGTGATGGGCCTCGTGGTGGTGGGGGGGGGGGTGATAAGGGTTTTCGGGGTGCCCGCGTGGGCTCCTCCGATTGCGTGGGTGGCGAGCGGGTCGGGGGGGAGGGTTTGCCCCAATTCCCCCCTCCTCCCCCCAACATCACCCCAAACGGCCATCTCCCCCCGCATCGTCCCTCATCACCGCAGCGCCTCCCCCCCTTCGCCACCCACGGTTCCACCTCAACATCCTCGACACCCTTTCGTCGGGTGAATCCCCGACCCATCCCACCCTCCGACCTGTTGGGTTGAACAACTATCGATGTTCCCGCTATCGATGGTGAGAATCGATAACCGTCAGGTCGAAACTCGAAACGTTTTGTTGGCAACAACCACACTGCGGTTGCGGTTCCAAGCGTGAATAACTTAAACTTATTTAATCGTTATTTTTGCTCGAAGGGGTTGCGAAGACGATTATTATCGACACTCAATTCAATCTTTACCCATTTCAAATTCACTTTTCAACGTTGATTGTCAAAATTCCACTTCCAATGATTTACAATGAAATTATTCTTCTTGTTCAATTAATTACACAGTCACACAAAAAAAAGTGGGGTTGACTTTTGATGCCATATGTCATAGCCGTAGTATTTTGGCCCACTGAGCACGAATCCGCTACGAGAATTGATCCATCACGTCCTAATTTTTTTCTGACTTCAAAAATAGGTTTGACTGGTCACCGATTACAATAGACACTGGTAATATGTGAAGGCCACAGGGAAAAAGGGGGAATGTCGGAATTTTTCCATTTTGAGAAAACCGAAATTCTAACGTTGACGTCTTCTACTCATTTCCACTCTAACTGATAAGGAAAAATTTAGTTTTATTTTTCCTTATCAGTTAAACATTCACCTGTCGATATTACGGAAGGAGAAATCGATTAATCAACACCCATAATTTGTAAATGATTTTATTTATTTTTTTCAAAGGACATTCCCCCTTCTTTTCCTGTGGTCTTCATGTGCTAATATAGCGGATCCCGCTCAAGCCAGGACAAGATTTGTTTCTTGTATTGGGACCTCGAGAATGAAGAGGGTTCATCAACAAAGGCAAGTTCCTATGCAGCATTGTGAAGGATATAGAGCGGACTTCGATTGGACATGGCTATACGCTGTAGAAGATTAAGAGCAAAGCCCGAATCGTACAGTAATGATGATCTGCCTCTATATCGACCAGGGAAGGATGCTTATGAAAATACAGAAGCAATCCTTTGGCAAACAGTTGTTTTAGTGTAAATCTTATCCTCATCCTGCTTTCCCAATAAGACCTTCAACAAACCTCTCTGCAAAACGTTTTGTCAGTCTCGATGCGACACAGCCTCCCCATTGACAAATTGTAAATTGTTTCAATAAAAGCTGAATGAAATAAAGTGGCAGAGCCACATCTTTGAGTATTTTTTCATCCATGATGACTCGAAACCCTCTTTGAGGCCTCCATTTAGCGATACGATCGACGATGGAGTAATAAACCCGTTTCCATAGAAACCCGGAAAAGGTTATTTCCACGTGAAACCGGTTGTGACGACTCGAAATGAAGGAAATCCGTAATTAAAACACTCAACATTCTCCGGTTTTTCGTCCATAAAATATCGAACATTCTTCTCGTCAGACGAGGGTTTTTTTTGTTTCTTCTGTTATTGTTTATTTTAGAGGCCACGAAACGGAGTTTTTTTTCTCCCATAGCGACGGGGGCAAAGGTGGATGGCACCGGTGGTGGAGGGTTCTAAAGAGATTCTCAAATGAAGATATAATTATTTGAGATGAGATGGTGGGAGAGGCGATAAAGACAAGTCCGTGGCCCCGATGTGTGTTCTGCTTGGCCTGGCGTACACCTTAATCACCTATTGTTTCCTTCCTTCTCCATCCATACGCCGCACAGTGGGCAAAAACCGCTTATTTAGCTGGACAAAACCTGTAACTCCTTCGAAATGCGCGTAAACCGGACTCAAATGCGTTTGTAATGGTATTTAGGGTGGTATACAACCAATTTGGTGGTGAATGAGATGAAGAACCAGTCATGCAGCATGAGCTAACGAGCGCATTTTCAACAAGGCCTACCTCGAATGGGGCTGAACAACATGACTCAAGTGTTTTTTAAAAATTTTGTAGGAGACACAAAACCAGTTTATTTTTGAAATTTGGGAACGTATACGTGAATGTTTGCAAGTATCGACACTTCTGGGTGCCACTATATTACACAGACAACTTACCTACGTGATGATAAATAATTTTAATTCATTTTAATTTGAATCCCGCTGAATAAAACAAGTCAATATGCCCCAAAATGTCAGTTGGCCTAACTGACCTAATGTTAATGGCATATGTTATTCTGTACTATTTGAGTTAGGCCATGTTGACCGCCAGCAACGAAGTCGCGTCTCTGCAAAAATTCGAAGAGTCTCTCCTTTTCATTGAGAACCATCGGTGACCTTAAAAACACTAAAAATCGTAGTTAAAAGTCCGTATCATTCGAAGGGTGATGAGAGGGGACGAAAAAGTTGTTGAACTTGATTGCTATGGGTTGTACAATCGGGGTTTGAGTTATCACTACAAACAGATAGATCGCGACGAGCTCTACAAGAAAATAGGATCGTTACAGCCATATTTCAGTAGTCAATGCTAAGGAGCAGCAGTTATTGGAAAGGAAGTCGCTATTTTATAGGCAATGTTCGGAACCCGAAACTTCAATTGCTTTTCCCGAAATTTGCGGGAAGGGAAAAACTGATGTCATGCTTATTTTGTGTAAATTACAAAGGAAAATTAAATTAATTCTTACATGAAAGTGAAATAATAAAGAAAAAGTCTTTGAAAATTACATAAGTTGCTGGAACTGGCCTCCTCTTTGCAGTACACACTGACGACATCTGTTTAACCCTTCTGATGTAGCCCTTCGAATCTGATTGCTCTCATTGCTTCACATGATTCGCGAATTCTTGCGATCAGATGGTTCATGTATGGATACGAAGAATAAGAGGGATAAAGTAAACAAACAGTTATGCGACACATAGTCCATAAGAAGTAAACAAAAACTGACATCATGCCAGACGTTCCTCGCGTTCTTTTAGGTTACTATCACCCCCCCCCCCCCTCCTCCTAGTAGATATCTTTGCAATTTACATAAAAAATAAATTAAATTTATTGGAAATGAGATCCTACAAAATAAGCATGACATCAGATTTTTCCCTTCCCATTCCAATTGCATTCCGAAATTGAGAGATAACTGCAGTTTTGAGTACACTATTGGAAAGGTAGTTAAATTCCACAACTTCTGTGAGATTCTGCAGCCTTCAGGATTTTTTTTGGAAGAGTAGTGATCCTCGAATATTTGTCGCTAACTACACTTTTTTTAAAGTTTTTATTTCTTGATCTGTTATTGCTGTTTAAAAAGAAACTTGTGAACATTGAAAGTGCATTGGACTTCAAGAAAATTTAATGCTGATTTCAAAGCTGTGATGGAACGTTGAAAAAAAATGTGAGAAAGCAGAGAAAATTGAGGTTTCCAATAAAAAACATGGTTTTCTCGAAATAACCATACATGGTGGATATATCTGTGGAACGGAATGAGATAGAAACATGCGGTTAGCGGCGTTTAACTAAATTTTTGATCTAGTTTCTCCATCTTGCGTATTGTCATCTACTTGCGATACACCCTGTATAGGCGCTGCCCAGCAGAAGTTCTCGTCCTTGCACCTATTAGTGTTATTAATTAAATGGAGTAGCATTCGTTAATTGCAGTTTACTTTATCATTTAATCCCATACCACAGTTGTTTTTTTCTGTAAATTTTCTTCTTTCTTTTCAATAAAAAAATGAATTTATTTTGTTTAAATACATCCTTTCAATCCATCGGATATCTATAAAACTCCCGTTCACTACTGTCGACCGCGCGACATTTTTTGAACAAGACCTCGTCACAATGGCTTCTTATACAATCCTGAACGGTTCACTTTTTCCGCCGAAAAAAAGTGTCTTCCGAAGGCTTTTTGGGGCTCGTCTCACGAATAATTTCGAAGCACGTAATATCATTCATGCGGTGGGAGATTTCGGCTGTTTTCGACAGTTAAAATACACGTAAGTGATGAAGAAACCAGGAACCAACGTTTTCACTTTTACTGATTTTGTACGTTTGCGCTCAAATTAAAATTACCATACAAGTATTGAAGTACGTGTTGGAAATAGCGGTGGAGATGTGACCGTTAACAGTGAGTTAAAGGTAGCGGTTCAATATTGTTCGTTTCGAGACTGGCTGACGATCAGCCTGTTTTCTGGCTGTTTTGCTGAATACAGCGCCTGAAACCCTTGAAAAATGTTTCTATTTTTTTTAAATAATATAATCGTTTATTTACACATTTTACATAATACAGATATATTCACAAGTACAAATTATGAATGCAACGTTCGTTTGTTTAATATCTAAGCCTAAGGTCAGTGACCTGTCCAGGCTCGTTCTCTCCCAGCTCAGCTTGGATGTGCGTACGTTCAGTAATGCATTTTAGTTTATAATAATTATAATTATTATAAGAATTGTTCTTATATATTACTTCCTAAATATCCTACTTTTAAAAAACTAAAAGGTACTTATACCTACTTAACGTCTAGCAAAGGTCGTTGTGGTAGTACATTTCTGTTATTCAAATTTTACATATAGGGATATTGGATTTTTGAGGGTCACTATGAATTCAAAATTTAAATTTAAGGATGATGGATTTTGCATTTATTTGACTCATCAAGTGTTGAAATGTTAGCTTTTTGAATACAGCTACAGAATTAGTTGTTTTAATTGCTGATGGCAAAGTTTCGAAAACTGAGGGGGCCAGCCAAGGCAACTGCCTAGTGTAGAAGTCATTGTTTGGGCGTGCTATTGATAAAATACTTTGTGCGTAATTTCCACACTATTTTTATTCACACGTATTTTAACGCTTGTTTCAAACTATTTTCAAACTTAATTGGTTCATTTTTTTTTTGCGTCGAAAAAGATAGCGTGATCGATTCAACGTTCGAAATCATTCGTTCCGGTAACTAACCGACATCTACCACTTCAACAGCAGCGCAGTTCTCCGAATGGAAGGCGATGAGAGAAAACCGCTGAGGCCTGTAGGTTTGTACTCATCGGCGCCAAAGTAAATGTTAAGGTCACGACGAACTACCGACACCGAGCGAGTTCTCACGCCGAGCTCAAAAATAGCTTTAAAAACAACTCTGAATCGATATATTTTGAATTTCGGTTTTTTTTTCTTTTTCCACCTCTTTGAACCGATTTTCATAAAAGCCATAGATAATGCCATGACGTTGTAATGTTTGAACCTAATGAACCCAATTAGTCGAACCCTTTTGCGCGATTTTCTACAAATATACGGTATAGCCAAATTGTCTGAACAATTTCGTACCTAAATCTTTTTTTTGTAACCATACCGGTACAAAATCATTTTGAGGCATTTTAATTTTTTTACTTTTTCTTTTTTGTTTTTGCAAATAGTGTCCAGCTAATTGGCACTGACAGACGTTTTTGCCTGATTTCAACGGCTGTTTTGCTATCCGTCAGATCAATTTTTGTCATTTCAACCTGCTCTCAAGTTGAAAGAAAACCTCTGAGTGCGTTATACGAGGGAAAAAAATCGGGTCAAGGTTCTGTCGTGAATTCCCCACTTTGGGGGTCCTGGGAGTTTTCACAATTGCGTGGCGGGCGACGTTGGGGAAGCAGAGGTTGAAGAGTTTCTGAGATCCGCTGGTAATATTTCCCTTTTGTTTTGTCATCGACTTCCATCCGATGCCAAGTTTTTGTTCTTTTCACTTTCCTGGCAACTCGAAGGGTACATACAAAATATAGAGGAGTCGAAGTTCTGTAAAATTGGTTGAGTTGACTATATTAAAATCGTTTGTCATTTATTTCAAAGTTTACAATAATTATTATTACCGACTTACGACTATTAGAGCTACTGAGGATGGAAAACAGAAACGTTCGGAAAGATTTTTTCCGAAACGTGGATAAATCGAACCCTTATAGTCCAGGAGCCATGTACATTCTATCAGATAGAATCTATCTGGACACAAATCGAAAGTTCACAAAAATTTTATGTTGAAATGTTGTACGGACCTCCTTTATAACATGACCCAGTGCGATTTGAAAGAAAAATTTAGGAACAAAACACCGAAATTTAGGCTAATTTCAAAAACCCGGTTCATCACCCTAACCATGTTCTTCTTCTTATCCAGTTAGGCCTTTTCTTTTATTCTTGCTTAATTTAATTATTTAATTAATTTATAACATTATTAATAATTTAATACATAATTTATAAATTTATTATATAATAACTCATTGAAAATTTAATAAATTTGCTTAATTTATTCTAGCATATAGCCTCTACAGGTCTTTTCAACTTCAACAACAAAAAGATGTGATGTCCCCCCAAAAAATACTCCGCCTCGCTGATGTCATTCTACAGTAGCTGGAAAAGTTATGATATCCTCTTTTCCCGCCAGCCCTTTTCCTTCCAACTAAAGAGATGTCCTAACCACTTCACAAGCACCGTACCCGTTTCGAAATCTTCCCTTGGTGCCATGGACAAGAAACCGAGTGAATATTGCATTTTCATCCATCCTCATCGTCCAAAGTTGTTTAAGCCTAAAGGTATTGTGGAAACTTGAACTAAAATTTCAAAATTCTTCTTGGATTCCCCTCGACGTAGGGTTATGAGACGTTTCAAGATGCATCGTGGGTGTGTTCCGAACCTGTAAACCAAATTTCGTAGTCTTAGCACAACGCTAGCTGGCCAAAGTGGCGCAGACTTGAACTGAACTGAACTTTTTCGCGAGTCACGTTTTTAAAGTTTCAAAATTCTGGGTTATGAATAGTTTCAAGGATCATTGAAGGATTTGTCCGAACCCGGAAACCAAATTTTGCAATTTTTGCCTAACTGGCCAATGCCGCAGACGGCGGACAGGCGGATTTTTTTATTTGATTTTTGGAATCTACGTATCTTGAATCGTAAATTTCGAGTGGGTGGTGGGGTTTAATTTTTGTTTTTCATGGGCGATTCGAATCTTCCAATCTTTGATAATGAACCAAAAATGGAAAGTATATGAGAAACGGACATATAAAAGAGTACGTCTGCCAACCCTATAAATGTGTATCGGATGTCTGTCGAGGATGAGGTCATCTCAGTTCCCGATATTCTTTTTCCCTACGTCGGAATTACCTCGGGGCTCCTCAAAACCACCAGAAAATCGCCAAGTTCCCCCCTCCCCACATAAAACCGCATTAATTTATTCGATTTTTATCGCCCGAGTTCCTTTCGGAGCCGATTTCTCGTATGAAGCAACATGTCGTAACTCCCCCGTCCCATTGTGTTTTTCCCCGACGGTTGTCCCAGAGACTCCTCCGGATCGCTTGTGAGCGCAAGTGGTCGTAGAATTATTACAGGTCGGACTGTAGAGGGGGGGGGGGGACATCGGCGGTAGGGGAAGCACTCAGTGGATACTTCAACCCGTATAGGATTCATAGGCGGTCCCCAGAAACCGACCAGTGCTGCGATCTGTCGTGCGATCGACAAACCGATTCTTTCACAACACTCCCTCTCTACCCGTCACTGTTCATCTACTCCTTTTTTTCTCGTTCTTTTTTTTCCATTCTCTTTTCTTCTTTTTTTTCCATCTGTTGCTCACCACTCCGGGGCTTTGTCCCTACGTGCAAGTCTATTGGAATTGCTATCGAAGTCAATCAATTCCTATATTATAATATAGTATATAGATGTAGAGGTAGGTATTATACCTACCTATTTATAGAGCCTATACCTATCTATTTATAGAGCTGTGTGTAGAGGTAGGTATAATACCTACCTCTACACACAGCTCTACAAATAAATTTTATTGGTGACTGATCCCAATGTTCTAATGATTACCACATTCGGCTTGCGACTTCTTCACGTAACGTAATACGTACGATTGCCCTGATCCACGTAGAAAACATGTACGTTTTACCTCGTTTAGTTTATCGATTGTCATACCACTGGATTGACAGGATTCGTGCAGTCCCTTTATTTATTCACTTCCTAAAGAACATTTTACCATCTGTTGAACCCTAATGAATGAAGTCCATTATCGAGTTCATAAATCATTAAAACAGTTTGGAAAGCCATTTCGGAGCTCGCTTGTGCTATTGCCAAATTCACACGTTAATTTTAACTTGACAATTTCCATCTCACCTGTGGTTGGGCCTACAGAAACCGAATTAGATGAAATTTTATACAATTTGAGACTAAAACGGTTTCTGTAGACCCAACCACAGGCGAGATGGAAATTGTCAAGTTAAAATTAACGTGTGGATTTGGCAATAGCACAAGCGAGCTCCGAAATGGCTTTCCAAACTGTTTTAATGATTTATGAACTCGATAATGGACTTCATTCAAAATTGGTGGGACCGATTTCGGCGATTTCGTTCATCAGGGTTCAACAGATGGTAAAATGTTCTTTAGGAAGTGAATAAATAAAGTATAAAGTGAATAAATAAAGTATAAATAAAGTGAATAAATAAATATATTTCATGTAATTCACAAATGTATACCTAATTGGCCAATCGGCCTTTGTACAATAAATGGTTTTTATTATTATTATTATTAAGAAATGCCAAATGTTGAGGTTTTTATTCAACAGAGGAGTAGGATGTTGAAAATTTGGATTCTATTAACTCTCCCCAATACAGGGTAGAAGCAGTTACAGTCAGGGTACCTAGTGACAGACAGTTTTGAAATTTGAATAAAAGCACTCTGACAGTAATACTGCCCTGTTGAGGAAAAACGCCTCAACTCTAAATAATTGATTTTTCAGAAATCAGCTTAAAAGTTTACCAGTAAAAACTCCCTATTTGTTCACAGCAAAACATTCCCGCAACCGCATTTTTTTGGGATGACATCGATTGATGTTCAATTAGATCGATGGATGTTAAGGCATTTGAGGCGATTGTCGATTATTTCTGACTGGTTTTTCGAATATTTCACACCTCAAATCGAGTTAAGGCTTTTACCTTCACAAATAGAGGTGGATTGTTTTGAAGGATTTTGATGATAAACACCTCAACTGGGCACCAACATACTGAAATCACTTATACGCTTTCATTATTACTTGACGTAAAACGCCTCCCAGGCTTCATTTGAAACACCTCAAGCCATCATCTGAAGCCAACGATGTTGAGGTAAAACGCCTCAGTGTTCAGCGAGTTGAGGCTTTTTTCTTAAATAAATAACATAAAAGTTGAGGTGTTTCAAACGATTCGTTTAGGTGTTGCTACTCACCGAACATGCAGTTGTGACGTTTTCCCCCCAATATTAAGCTTATTAGAAATTTGAGAATTCACCCCTATTAATTTCAACCCCTTCCGGATCGAATTTGGAAATTTCGACACAACCATTAGAATGGCGAGGTTGAATTAAGGAGGGGTACGTAAAAACCCCATTTTCGACAATTTTGGAGTTGAGGCGTTTTTCATTAACAGGGCAGAATAGCTGCTACCCTCAGTTTTCCACAGACCCGAAGGAAAAGGTTTCCAGCAACAACCATGAGGTAGAAGGGAAGGCTTTAAAGTAGTTTCTGATGCACGAAATGCCTCATAGTTAGTTTGGATAAGGGTGAGTAGGTACTCAATTTTATGCTCAATGTTGTAATTGGCATTTTCGATTTAAAGGTTGTCTATCACTGGGTAAAAAGGGCCTTTTAACTATAGGCACATTTTCTAAGTACTAATAATAGAGTGCCTAATAGTAACAGTTACAGTTACTGCTGCCCTGACCTACCTATGGAATATTTATTTTACAAAAATAAAAAAACCGGCGGGTATTTGTGGGATTGTAGAAGGTTTAGTGAAATAAAAATCCTTCGTTCCGAGCTTTCGGCTTTATTAAAATTTAATGATTTAATCATCTCAGGGATTATGAGTAGACTGTTTCTCCTCGTCCCAGTCTCTGCTTTCGGTTCATTTGTTACGTTTAGACTCATCGACAGAATACCCGCCGGCCAGATATGCCAAAGAGGATTGGATAAAACGTTAACAAAAAAAATAAAATAAAATAAAATGAAAGAATAAAACTAATGAAATTGAAGGAAAATGAAGCGTCTGAATAGCGAAAATCTTCTCTCATGCTAAGACTGAATCCTCTAACGCCTACTCTTCTTATATCAATCTTGCATTTAGGCTGATTTTATTCGCATTAAACATTAAGGTACTCATTAAATATTAATCGAGTAAACAACCGTTCATTGTAATGGGATGTAATAACTGATATCGATAGCCGAGGATTGATAGTCCGGAGTTTTTATAGGTCTTGTCGAGAGATTGATTGGATTGGGTTGTGTTCGTGGCAAACTGACCCAACGCCGACCTTGGTCTACATCAACTGACTGACGCCCCGATCAAAAAAACCTCCTGAGGTGTGCGGATAAGCCGACAGAGGTCTCTGTCGTTCTATTAGTCGTTCCATTCATTGGAAACCGCCGGTTCAACTCAATTCATTGATTGATGAAGACATTGAGTCATTAAAAGTTGTGGGGAAATGCGATTTTAACGAGGAACCGAGGAGGAGAGTCGAAAATCGCCCAACTTCCTCTCCTGCTTTCTCAGTACTTGTGTACATGGTTCGGCGGTTTTTGTGGGCTTTGTGAGCGACATTGGTCTTTGAAAAT
The DNA here is from genome assembly GCA_963920205.1 of Stenodema calcarata. Taxonomy (NCBI): domain Eukaryota; kingdom Metazoa; phylum Arthropoda; class Insecta; order Hemiptera; family Miridae; genus Stenodema; species Stenodema calcarata. The sequence continues at coordinate 18,668,305 of OY986061.1, read as the reverse complement.
CGACAGTTTCGACACCGATTCGACTTCAGCTTTTTAAATTTTTACGGCAAGAGAAGAAGTACCTATATGGGCCATTCTCAGGAAAACGTGAAATCCGACTACCGTTTCATTCCAAAAATAATAGTTGGTTTTGAGGCTCCATTTTTTTAATTACAGGCTCATAAATTAATAAGTGACCAAATGTGATCATTGTCCAAGCTTAAATCTCTCTTAATCTCAAAATATAAATTTATTCCCAAATTGCAGAAATGAAGTAATGACATGAACATAAAGTTGTGACTTTGAAAAGGTGAAGTAATTTATTTCCGAATTTGTTCCATAAAACCATCAGTCGTGAAGTAGTGACTGGAATCCTCGGGACAAACACAAATCATGCTGCATAAAATTGGAAATAGTTAATTAAAAATATTTCACTCGAGTTTTGGGGACTGTAGAGTTCGAGGAACAACACGATTCAGAGGGGAATGGAAGAATCTTGAAACATGTAGACTCCAGATATTAACACAGTTATACAGGTTGGGTTGGGACAGGATGAAGCAGTGACATTTAGGGTACTTTTAATGAAGTTTCATGTAAATACACCGAATTTATGCATTGGATTGCCCAAATTCGAGGTAGAACTGATGAATACCTACAATTTAAAAAAACGGTCCCTTATAAGAGCAAACATACTGGACAACCGGTTTCACGTGTTCCTGAGAATGGCCCATATACGATATGGATGTTCCTTGATTTAAATAAAACAAACTACATCTCTACAAGTTTCACCTTTCGTTATATATAGCCCCTCGGAACTCGTCAGTGTTTCGCCTCACCCTGTTTCTGTACAAAATGTCAGACACTTAACACAATTTTCTGTGTCCGGTTCTTGTTCATTTCAGATGCCCTTTTCATATCGATTACCACAACAGAATATCAATTTATTCCCTCATCAAAAATTCCAATCGGTTATTGACGGGTGCACGCAAGTGCATTTATACATGTAAATATTCGACATTGACACACTGACGTAATGAAATGCTTGGTGAGCCTGAAAAAGTTTGTAGGGCAAGCGCGAAGGAGAAATCGACCTTGTCACTAATAAAGTCTTCCAAGTAATTCACACGATGGAGTTGTGCTTCTGATATTTAAAGCTGTGTATAAATGCTCCAGTGAACTGACCTTGTTTATATTCATAAAGAATATTTAAGAGAGTATAAGTGAGTATTAAACACGCGCGCGAATAAGGGCGAATGAGTCCGTTTAATGGATATACGGAGGTTTAATTTTCTAAAGGATTCACGAGAAAACTTTGGGTTCACGAGTATGTTTCATCATCCCAGCGTCTGTGGTTGAGCAGTTCAGTTCAATCATTCGCCTTTGGAACTAATTTTGAGTCGTCGTCGTGTTTATGTTACTCGTACAGTGGTGAAATATGAATACTTAACCGTACTTCAGATGTTGAATTCTCAAAGCCGCATAATTATATTTTGTATCATCTGTTCAATAAATGAACCATTCGAATAGAACACGTCTGCTTTCAACTCCTCAAAATTGGTGTTTTCGTTTCAAGCTAAATAAAATCAGAAGACAGAATTATTTAAAATTCCGTCTGTCCGCGTTTCTTTGTCTATTTCAAATTATACAGAGAACTGTGACATTCGGTATTAGGGCCTGTACCAGGCCGACTTTCCACGTATCTTTCTGAATTTCTAAGTATTTTGAAACGTATACCCTCAAATTTTTATCGATGGTAAAAAACCAAACATTCTCCAAAATTAAAGTTGTCAAATCGGTGTTCTGGGCATTGTAGGTCACTCTCAAATACCCAACATTATATTAACTAATTTCTATTAACAATATTGCCGTTAAATAATTTTTTATGGGCGAAATCGTTCGAGAACTCGCATTCTTGGATATTTGAGTGTGAACTGCAACGCCCATAGAATTTATATGAATCAACTGAACAAATAATAATCCTGTGAGACTTACATCAGATGTAAGTCCTTTGGGTTGTGAGACCTAAAGTTATGGGTGCTGCATCTATTGTACTTTGGGTTGTGAGACCTAAAGTTATAGGTGCTGCATCTATTGTACTTTGGGTGTGGGACCTAAAGTTATAGGTGCTGCATCTATTGTACTTTGGTGGCATTATCAACACATATTGCTCTGAGGTCCATATGACCCCCCCTCCCCCCTCCGTTCAAATTCCATCCCTGGTATGAAATTCCTGTAGGAATAGGGATTATCAAAAAACACATTCATGAGCAGTGGGGAGGGGAGGGGGGTCATATGGACCTCAGAGCAATATGTGTTGATAATGCCACCAAAGTACAATACAGTCTCACACCCAAAGTACAATAGATGCAGCACCTATAATTTTAGGTCTCACACCCAAAGGACTCAAAATCCCTTTGGGGCTGACAACTAAAGTAATGCTTGTCACAACCATACCCTCGCAGCTATACGGTTTGGATCTCACAACCAAATGTATGGACTGATCCTTTCCTTCGGTTTTGGTTTGGATGTCACACACAAAGTGTTTTCTCAGTGCAGAACACCGATTTGACAACTTTAATTTTGGAGAGTTTTTGGTTTATTACCTCCGATAAAAAAATTTGAGGGTTTACGTTTCGAGATACGTAGATTCAGAAACTCGAATATAACAAACATCCGTCCTTGCTAAAATTTTGCCTAGTTGTGCGAAAATTACGAAAGTTTGTGTACTGGTTCGGATCAACCCCGCAATGATCCTTGAAACCTTTTATAACCCTAGATCGATTGGAAGTGGTTGAAAACGAATTTGAAATTTTGACAAATTCATGTCTCGAAAAATTCAATGAAACGGTTCGAATGATTAATAATAATTTACACTGCTTGATAATTATTATGAATAATTAATGATAATTCATAATAAGAATTAAGACTGGTGATCTGTACAAAGAAGATAATAAACCGTTGTGACGAGAATTTTCCGACTGTGCGATACGCTCTGCGCATGCGCTGTACACCCTTTGGCTACGGGAAAATCTCCGTTAATTTCGGTGTCTTTTCAAATGCCTGTCGAACAACTCACCAGTGCAGCCCCATAAACACTCGCCGCCTCCCATTTTCGCCAGTGTGTCAATGTCAAACTCCCGAAAGTGGGTCATTGGGTCGGCTGTTATCTCACGGCGTCGTTCCACATCCTCCACCCCCCTCTCGACCCGGCAACCAGTGTTTTTCCCCCCCGAACTACCCCCCGTCATTTCCCCGCCACTTCCCCTCCTCGCCGCTCGGCTCAAGGACGTCCGAATTACTCGCACTTTCGATCGGAAGGTACGATGTTCCGCCTCCCCGATCGAATCGTATTGAGGATTTGGCGCGAAACTCGTCGATGTTCTTCGAAATATTGAATTAACGATTGGCCAACACGATAATCCATCATCGTCTTCACAACTTGACCATTCGGATAACGTCTCCCACAACTTAGACAGTCACAAATTGGCTCATTCCCGTTCAAAAATTAGAAATTTGCATGACTACTTGGAAATATAATATATTTCCACTTCATGTCCATAATATATTATATTTCCACTTCTATATGGTCCACTTCAATTTGTGAGCAGTTTTATATTATAAAACTGCTCACAAATTGAAGTGGACCACTCAAGAAAATTAAGATATTTTAGGATTTAGTTAACTTGATTGATTTGGCGTTTTCCTCCATTACAAATAAACTATTTTGATAGCCCTTTCTTTCGCGGTGTTAAAGAGATAAAAACAAAAACAAAGTCTTAGCATCACTACTAAGAGCTGAGCTGCTTATTGGACTTTGTCCCATAAAGTCATGTTTGTTTGTTCCCACTTGGGTTTTGTAAAAATTATTTCCCTTTTATCATCAGTATTACTCCAACCAGTTCATTATAAAGTGTTCCGAAACACCCTAATCTATCTCTCTCTAAATCCATCGAGGTCGTCGAAATCTTCATCTTCATCAAAAATTTCGTCCCCTAACACCAACCGAAATGCCCTAATGAATCCCCTACTCATCTCTACCTAATAAAGTAGGTGTCAAGAATGACATAATATATATGACATAAAGAATGACATAATTTATATTATAAAATAAAAGAGAATAGAGGAACGGATCACAACAAAACTGGATAACTGACAAGATGGCGGAGAGGTAAATCGTTGATTTAGCTAAAACCAGCCAATATCGACTGGTTAATTTAAATCGTTGATTTATCTCTTAATCGTTGACTCGACATCGTTGTTTACTACCTGAGATCTTCGATTTAATCTTCGATTTATCTTCAATTAATAATTAAACGTTGATTGAAAGCTTTGGTGAAACCGGCCTTAAGCTATAATAATATACCCATATTATGGGTATATTATATTATAAGTTAGTAGGTACCATTTTAAGAACTGCTGCTTGCACATAGGGTGGTTTCTTCCGATATTTGATATTGATAACGATTCAACGCCGATATCGGTACAGCGATACTACAGCCACAAAATAGCGATATCGATAATATTACCATTTGACTAAAAAGTTACAATCAAAACAAACAATATTTTTAATAGGAAATATAATGTATATTATATCCGATATCGATATAATATTGGAAATATCGAAACAAAAATATCGTTATTCATTGATATCGATAATATCGGAACATCCCTACTTGCACAACGCCCTGGGCCGTGTTGGAAAAATTTATCGTCAAAATCTATCGAAATTTGTATGACAAAACTATAAACTGGGAATTGTGGTGGCTTAACCAGAAAAATTACGTTTTATTTTCACCATTTTGAATAACATACCTTTTATTTGGAATTGATTGAAGAGTGGCCACAAAAACGAATGTTCTTGTTACTTGCAGAAAAGAACAAATTCGGGCACCCAAAATTAAATTTTCCTTGTGCAGCATGGCCTGATTCACAAATATTCGAAGTACTCTTACCATATGAGCAAATCTCGATACTACGAGGTACGAATATAATATATGTTTACATATTATGTAAACATTCTGTCATCAAAAGAAGGCTTTCCAAGCTGGGCTCAATCGTGTTGTGCCAATAATTGTGTAGTGGGTAATCCAGTGGTTAATTATTTGCTGTAAGATTCATTCATTCTGAAATAAAATATTGGTACATAACAGTGTAATAAATAAATCGCACGATTAATGTTTAGTAAATGGCTGTACTTACCCAAAATTTAATGTTCCTTGTGCAGCATGACCTGATTCACAAATATTCGAAGTATGAGCAAATCATTCCTTATGAGCAAATCTTGATATTACTAAGACTTAGTGCGAATGTAAACATTTTGTCATCAAAAGAAGACGTCCCCTTCTTAACAAACTGGACTCAATCGTGGTGTGCCAATAGTTCTGTAGTGTGTAATCCAGTGGTTAATATTTTGCTGTAAGATTAATTCATTCTGAAATAAAATATTGGTAAGTACATAACAGTGTGATAAATAAGTCACACAATTAATGTTTAGTAAATTGCGTAAATAATGTATATGTAAATAATGAGCTATAAATTAAATGGCTGTACTTACGTCTTAATCTCCTAATTGTGGTTTCCCCTGTTCTTTAACCCACCTACAAAGCTCTCCAGAGTTGACATTACCGGCGTCGTAAACGATCAAGTCGATAAATCGTTCCAACACCCATTTAGGTCAGTACGCCCCTTCCAACAAAAGGGTATTTTCCCCTCGAGATCTCCTCATAATTAACCTACACGTCGAAGTCAACTATTGACGGAATGCAATTTGCCCGCTTCGGTAATTTTACCTACTTTATTTAGATCACTTTATAACGTCGAGCCCAAAGCTGGGGCCTAGCGACATTGACACACTGACACGGCGACTCAGTGGAGCGCTGACGGCGGACCTTGAAACGTTTTCGATTCGCTTCAGCTTCTAGTGAGGGGGGTTTTTGCACAGAACCATTGCGTGATTTCTTGAAAAACAGACCGGCATCTTCTGACCCTAATAGGAGGGATTTTATTCATTTTCAAAAGGAGATTTACGCCATATTTTGAATATGTTTTCGTGTAATGAAGCCACAACCCCCCCCCCCCTACCCCCCCGGAATCGGCTCTGCGTGTCGACGAGGCGAATTTACATGAAGTGACCCGTGCTGGGGAAACCTAGTTATTTCTTCAAGTGAATTTTTCATGTACGTCGGCCTGGTTGAACTGCTAGTCATTCCTTGTTCGTTCGCTACAAAAGTGGCACGCATTGGCAAATATATTTGAAAAAAATCCAATCATGCAGCATGGCTAGTGAATTTTCGAAGAAATAACTGGTTTTATGTAAAACGTCTCTATTTTACTGGTTTTTTAACAAATTTTGACTCATTTTTATGCCGAGTAACACCTCAGTTTATAAATTTTTCAACGCTGAACACGATTATGATGTCAGAATTCCGTTACCAGATTAGGGCAGATAAACGATGAAGAACATCTCAAGTAACAACAAAATTTCTTCACCTTCAAAGTGCTCCAGTTTGGGAACGGAATAGATATCGCAATTTTGACTCCACCATCGTGTTAGGCGAAACCTTTAAAATAAGGTCCCACTTATCAGACTTTCTAATTTTTGGAATTTATGGGTAATTTTCCCCCACTTAAAACTCACCAAAACCCCCCTTAGAGTGGGTCGATTCTGGCCATCTACGAGCTTGGCCTTTCGATTTTTGTGCAAATTTGAACATTTTATCTCAATTCTATCGATAGTTATGGTCTGGAATGACACATACATTAACCTATATCTATCTAGGGGTTTTCATGATACGAGAGTTTTCGACGTCGAATTGGTCGAGAAGTCGAGGTTGCCATGGGAAGCACCATTTCGAGGTGTTACCTATGTCTTTTCGCCTACCATTTCAGAAATGTGAGTTTACGAAATAACTCCTATCGAAATAACATAGTTTGTCCAGGAGGGATGAAGTCAAGTAGGTACCTACCTACCTAACTATACCAACCCTTACGTCAGGACAACAATCAGGTCTTCAAGCCAATCATCCCAAATTTCGTTTTCTTCTTTGGAATCCCTTGCATTCAGCATGTTCTCCAGTGTTCGGAGAGATATTGCGTCAATACACTTAGACTTATAGCACTTTTTTGGCATGTTTGAAGTGAAGGTATAGACACTTGAGCGGAATGAAAACAGACAACAATCGAGTGTGATTCCGTTGCCATAGAACACCACGAGGAGCGAAACCTGCTTCTCGATTTAACATGGTGCCCTCATGATAACCCTCCTTTTCGATGATTTCGATTTAACAGGACTCGACGGTCGAAACGGACCATGAATACCCCTAATATATATGATATTTAGAATCTTTTGGGAGTGAATTCAGGATAATCTGAAACGGATTTCGGTAAAAAAAAAAATTCTCGGAAATTCGAGTTTTAAACATTTTGGACCGAGAACAGTAGCATCCTTTTCTTCAAAAATTCGCTAAAAGATGCGACGGGAAATTTCGTTTTGCTGGTGATTCTGCATCTAAAAACCAGATGGCGTGCGTCCAAATATTTCGTTCAATTGGGTCCAAGAGTTCTCCTTCGAGTATAAAAATTGTCATTCTAGACCAAAAATAATGACTTATGTGTGTATGGGGTGTTCAAAATAAATCTCCTAGAAGGCCGAAATAATATTCTTAACGCGTGTAAATTTAAAACATTCGCCTGAACATTGGTTTATTTCTATCTTGCCTTGCTTGAGGTGCGAGCCCCCTCCAATTCTGTTCAAATTATTACTTTTTATTCTTATTATTATGGCCGAGTCGAGGATAAACAGTAATTGTTAATTATTATACTCTGATGCCCGGTCAGAAAAGTAGTCCTGGTTCAATTATTTGTTGTTCATCTTTCTTTATTTCATAAGCTCATTTGAATCGAAATTTCGGGGATTTTTTTGGTTAAAAATCGAATTTTGCGGCTTTTGAAACCGGGAGGGCCATGAACGTTGCAAAGGATACAAAATTTAAAGAATTTTGGATACTTCGTATTGTGCCTTTTCGGAAAGCTCCTAAGACCTCTTACTTGAAAAAATCAAGAATCAACATTTAATGTCTCAATGGATGATTTTACAGTGTTTGATTATTTTCTTAGAAAATTCGAAACATTGGAATTCGTTGTCTATTATGTGCAACCTTATGAAAACTTCCTCAGTTAATTCTGTTTGCCTGAAATGAGGTGCGAATCCTGACATGAGTTGTCGCTATATTTTACTCTTTTTCTGTTGCAGGTACCGTCATTCAATGTGGACGCACTTCAGTTCAGATCACAGTCAACTTCACACGAAGTGCGGCAAGTATTTGATTCAAGCTTGAAGAAATTCAAGAAATACAGTGTCAGTCAAGTCATCACGAAGTTCCAAGACTCGGAAACGAATATTGTATTTGAACGAAAGTAAAATTGGTTGATTTCATTCAGAAGTGACTTGTTTCTGCTCTTTAGCGAAGTGTTATGATGACTGCGGGGAACATGTCAATAATCTACCATCAATAAAACTTGTTGAACATTTGAATATATTGATGAACTTGGTATTGGCACTTGGGCAGGAGAGTATTAAAGGCAAACATTAAAATTTAATGTTTGCCTTTAATACTCTCCTGCCCAAGTGCCAATACCAAGTTCATCAATATATTCAAATTTTCAACAAGTTTCAACATTTAATGTTTGTATTTGTGATGGGAAGAAGGGTGAAAAGAGGACAAATAAGGTATACGATGATATTATTTTGGATTTTTTAGAGGAGGAAGCCTCTTAGTGGGATTGGGATTTTAGTTTCGGGTCTCAGGTCTGCAAAGGTTCTACGACATGGGTCATATCATGAGGTTTTGATCAATTTCGTATGTAATCCGATATGAGTGTGACATTTACCGTCTGAGGTGTGAAACGAATGCTACGAGTGCTTAAAGTATTGGGTAGCGTCTCGTTTCTGCATGGAGATCTTCCGTGTCTTATTCCCGAAGGAGATGGGGACGATAAAATAACCAGCGCTAGACTTGTTACGTAATAATTGCGCTGTGAATCAATCCAGAATGATTCACGTCCGATTTGGTGATCCCAAACGACGTTTTACATTCTGGGGCTTGAGCTGGACACTCGAATAAACGTTATATTCTCGAAGTCAAGCTTGAGCAATCATCCATCGCTCGCCATTTTGAACCGTTTGTTCGAATTCAAGGTAAGTACCGTTGTTCGACCATTTTGTTATTTTCAGTGGAAACCCATTGGAATTGGCAAAGAAAAAAGAAGAAAATTTCTGCAAATTCTTGACACAACGATTTATTATCTTCTTTGTGCAGATCACTAAATGGTAGATTGACTATTATCATTTAAAGTACGAAAATTTGGTTTGTATATTAGGTAGGTATGAGAATAGGTCGTAAAGTACCCTAGGTACCCCCTTCCCCCCTAACCATTGTAAGAAGGGGGTCTAGATTTTTCGATTATAATCTACGGGCTCAAATGAAAGTTGTTGACTAGGAGATTTGAAAACCCTCTGAGTAAGGGGGTACCAACTTATAATCGTAAAATCTAGAACTCCCCAGGTTTAGGGGGGAGGGGTTACCCCTACTGGTAGGTACCCCCGGGTCCAAAAACATTAATTTTGAAGAGTTTTGATGTCTGTAGATCATTTTTTAAAATCTTTTTTTCGAGCGGTGCCCTTGCCACCATATTCCGTGGTTAATCGGCACTCTACTGTATAGGGTTTCAAATATAGTTATTGTAGGTTTTTCTTTCAAAAGCAGATTTGACTAGATTTTGATTTAGACAAATTCGTTCACACTGAGAACTCGTCGGAAGATCCGAAAAAATCGTCAACGTGACCGTGAATCAAACGTGAAAACTTCTAATCAATTTTCATACTAAGAAACAGCTGATACAAACAACAAATCGAGTTTCTTGTTCTGAGATTCTTTTCAAGTCAATCCAATTATTGCTGACGTTGGTACAGGTAAATACCCACGAATTATACTTAGATAGTAATCAACAAGCACTTATGATCAAGTGACTTATGTAAAATTATTACCGCTGAGCTCCCCCTCACTAAAGAGATCTAAATGGTCACCCTTCATTAAACAGTCAATATTTTTGTTCATTACGCCAGTGATTTCGTGCAGTTATGGGACTCTCAAGGGTATTGTATTTAGAACAGTTAATTTAAGAACGTTCTTCGTAGTAAAGATATTACAAGTCATCGAATAATATGACGTTTGATTCGGTGTCCTCTGTGCGTTCCATATCACCCGCACAGATCTTAGGACCGCTCGAATGAAAGCGAATTATATTTATTCTGTCACAACTCCTACAAAGGGGTGGGGCATATTTCGCCAGACTCCCCTGTCACAAAGAGGCATTCAAGATCCGTCAAAGGTTACGTAGACAGCGATTAGAGTCCGTTCGTAGTTGGAAGTAATAGTTATGTTCCTCCATATTTGAACTCATGAATGACTGCTCTACAGAGATGGCGAGGGCGGATGTGACATAAAGGGATATGCGTTTTTGATGTGGCTTTATTTAGATTGCGGACTTCATTTCGTAAGTTTCTCATTAAACGATTGGCTGCAGCACATCTGTTTTTGATTTCTGTGTAGGTCCGTATATTATGTCCAATGGCTTCTCCTAAATAAAATAAAAACTCATTAAAAACTCAATCCGACCACATAGATGAGTGACCTACACATATCTACAATACGACCCCACTGCAATGACCATAAACCCCTGAATACTCCATCAGCAAATGTCTTAGGCGTTCAATCCCCCAAAATAGCACAACGTTGCTCAGCAGAGAGCATAACACACAAGACTTGTATGTGCTCCAAACTCATGAAACAACACCTAAATTCAACCTTTGGACACCTCAGGCACAGATATCAGAGTGAAACCTACAATGGTCCATAAAAATCTCGAGGTCGAATTGAACCCGTGAAATGTCAACTTTGAGAGTAAGGCCGTTTCACTCCAGAAGTCAAGTAAACAGGGTGACTTTACGCTCTTGTTCACTATTAAAATGACTGTACAGATTTTCAAGTTGAACCAAATAACAGCGCAAATCGGTTGAGAATTTAGTCCTCTTGCTGAGGGACGTCCGAAAAATGGATGTCTCGACCATAGAAACGGTCAACGCATTTTTCAAAATATTCAATTTCTTAACCAAATAAAACTCAGAAATCGCGAAGTATTCAGATACAGGCAGCTGATGCGTGTTTCAAATGTTCGCAGGTAATCGGTTAGTTATTCACCGATTTAACTTTTATTATAAGTTATTAGCGTAATAACGACACGATTTTTTTAGGTTTTCTTATTCAATAATAATTCTTCTCCTGGTTAAGACAAATAATTTTTAAATTAACCCACTAGTGGACACTAAGAGGTACGCCATACCGCTTCTGCGCTAAATCAGAGGCAGGGCGGTATGTCTTCGCTTGATGTATGTGACGCCCAATGGTATTCCTAGAACAGACCCCCTCCACAAATGTTCCCCGTCAAGTACTATTGTTACCTATCGAATAAACCCAATAAATATACCAACTAAAAGAATTTGGCAAAAAAAGAATGTAAGGATCATCATCCATATTTGTATTTTGGTTTATTTCTATTTCCCATGAGGGAAAACTTGATCTCATTGCCTTCTCTTATAATAAGTTTGATTGATACTTTATATTATGGTTCATTTTCCATTACAATTTTGTATTAGGTAATTTTTATTGTTTACTTGAATTTTTACATTTTCTAGCTAGGTATCTTTATTATCTTACATATATCAACTTCTCCTACAGGATAGATCCATCCCATTTATTGACAACAGATTTCAAGACCCAAAAACATTGAGAAATTATGGAAAATATTCGGTACAGAGTACCGCTAGCGTCTACTTACGTGACGCTCGTCATAGTGGGTTAAGTGAGTTTAAAATCCACTTCAAAACCAATCGGCCCTGACATGACCGGACCCTTGTCGAACTGGGCAGAAATGCTTTATAATTTCTCAATTGGTAAGGTTTCCGCAGGGATGCGTTGTTTAAGAGCTCTACGAGAATAGCTGAAGAAAGTTCGAAATTGTCGACGTTTTCGGGGCACCAAAAGTTGAGCTCAACCCCTGGAACAAACTCAGATTACTCTTTTTCAAGACTGTCTTAAGGTTTTAGAACAGTTTACAGATTTCTCCAGACCACTTTCATGTCTAATTTTACTGGACTACAATCTATTATGTTAACATATTAATATATGTTTTGAACAACCTCTAACGTAGAAATAGAGCTATTATTTCTATCTCTACTGAACCACCGAAATCACAATATCACCATACAGGTTTTTCACCCAGAGCACCAAGTAGGTCGTTTTTTCCGAAAAAGTGGGCGGTTTCTATGAGAAAAGATCGACCAGCCCCAAAGGGCGGGGGGTTGGGAGTAAAAACTGTGCCACTGGAGTTTGTTAAGGCTCGGTTTTTAGGAATTGGGTCACTGGGTCGGGTATCGCACGGCCGAAACGCTCAATGATCAAATCGAGTGGCCACTCGAACCTCCTCAACCGATAAATAATATCGTTATCGGAAAATTTGATGGTTTGTTATTTATTTACGTGGACATAAAAATCCCGAGCGAGAAGTGTGTTGAATAAAAGTAGCGATTACGCTCTCTAAGCGGTTATGTTCTTGCACTCACGGGATATTTACTGTATCGATTCGGTTGTTGTTTCAGTTAAATGACACTTTGTTCGGTATTTTCATTAACGCAATCAGGATTATATCATATTTGGGTTAGTAGGGCACATCGAATTAATATTTGGCTTGTAGTGGATTTCCAAAAAACATACAACGTAACGTCTTACAGCATAACTTGACAAAATTTTCCATGTATTCAGGAGGGCAACCAAACTGTTTTTAAATATTTTCATGATAAATGTTGTGTCTTAAGAGTTTAGATGATTCGTTTTGATGAAAATGTGAGTCATGTCACGCTGCAATTAGAATGACAGTAGGTATTGCAATGCCGTCCGAATTCGGTTCATACTTTTTGGGGAATTTTCGAAGAAGAGGAAGCTATTTTCTTGGTCCAAAATGTTTAAAACTCTAATTTCCAGACGATCAATAAAATTGATATAAAAAGTTCTAATTAGTCCTGGCAATCGAAAGGCTAAGTTCGTAGATGGGAAGAATCGGGTACTCTACTAAGAATCCTCCTTTTTACATAAAACCGGCCATTTCTTCGAAAATTCGCTCTCATACCCATGCTGTATGACTGTGCATTTTCAAGGTTTGATTCTATTCTCGAGTAAGTACCTACTAGGAATGATTAAAAGAAAATAATAATAATAAAATAAAATATATACTTAAGATATTTACGTTTTATAATTAGAATGTACAATCACTGCCCTACATGAGGCGTTCAGGATAAAAAGCGGATAACTCCAAAATTTCAAAAATTTATTTTTTCACAGTTTTGGCACGTTCAGTAAAGCCATATTAATAATAATTAATAGTTATTTTTACAATAATTAATAATATAAATTATTATTAATATACCCATTAATTATTAATAATATGGCTTTACTGAACGTGCCAAAACTGTGAAAAATCAATGTTTGAAATTTTGGAGTTATCCGCTTTTGATCCTGAACGCCTCACATAGATATTTCGTTAAAATTCATCGATTTCTGGAATTTATCAGCGGTTAAGGCCTGGCAAGGCAATATTGTAGGTAGTTCTACAGTTTGGGTCACGGTCGAAACGTTTTGCCCGTTTTCCCATTATTTTTACTGTGTTGCATGGTCGGACTTGAGGACATTTATCAACCAACTAGATTTATTAGTGCACCCTTCTGTTTTTGTTCGCCATAAATTAGTGATGTTATTATTATGATAGGCGACTACATAGTATTTATTTGATGGTGCTGTAAGAGTGATGTGAAGGCTACGGACTTATATCTGCAATTAGTAGACTTCACTAACAAACTACGTCGAGCTCTTTAAGACACGGAAACCAGGTCTTAAAAACAGCAAAGTAAATTTCGTATATAATCAAGTTTCATCTGGAAATAGATCAAAAATCCAGGAAATAAAAGAAAACTGTTGTGATAGAGAAGATAATTGAAGGGTAATACACGTACCTACGCATATCAGAAATCATCTCAACTCCTAAATAAATTGCCATAAATCGTCTATGATTCTGCTTTGAATTATTTCACGGAGGCTCGTTTGCATCGCGTTCAAACCCATCAAATCTGGAATTAGGTCAGTGGGGCATCAACACATGTTATTAATAGATCTGCCTGTTTGATAAGAATTATGCGCGTTTTCTATTATTTACCTCGTATCTCAGGATGAATGTGGACACGAACTATTTTGTTACTTGAATCCGTTCTACCCTTAATTTATGTGTATAGATACATTGAAATGGTGAAGATCGTGAAATTGATCGAATATAATATATATTATGTAGGTTTTATTCCTTATTAATTTGAGTCGTCTGCTGTGTAGAAGAAAATTGACATTGATAAAACATCTTGGCCTATGAGTGAGTCAAAATATTGTTTTTGGTTTTCTGGAACCGTTGGATTCAGAAGAACTTTGCAAATTCTTGACACTACGGTTTATTATCTTCTTCGTGCAGACCACCCTTCCTTTCTGAATCAATTACAAGTAATTTGTACCATTATGATTCTGGGGTTTTTACTTCCACCTACTTCGGCATTAATTTCATAATTAATTATTACTATTTACTAACTAATAATAAATATTAAATATTAGTAAATTTTACTAATACTATATATTTGTATATATTTATGTATTTGTCATTCCAGACTATAACTCTCCATAGAATTGAGATAAAAAGTTCAAATTTGCACAAAAAATCTGTCTTGGCAATCGAAAGGCAAAGTTCGTAGAAGGAAGAATCGGCCAACCTGAAAGGGGTTTTGGATAGTTTTTAGGGGGGAAAATTACACACAAATTTCTAAAATGAAAAAGTCTGACAAATGACAAGTCATATTAAATATTTTTGATGGTAAACACGGTGGTGAAGTCAGAATTGTTCTTAAACTGGCACTTTGAAGATCAAGAAACGTGGTTAATACTAAGTATCAAGAATATCTCAAGTCTTGAGATGTTCTACATGTACATCGCGTTCTGCAATGGAGGCATTTTAAATAAAACCAGTTATTTCTTCGAAAATTTACTCTTATAGCCATGCTACACGACTGTGGATTTTATTTTTAATTCTTGTGCAGACAGGTAAGGCTACCGCCTCTCCACCTTCACCGATTGACTTGAAATTTTGCACAGAGCTTCGTTTAAGCTTCAGAGAGAGCCTTTTAAAATATTTAACCCTAAGATAATTGGCCAATAATCACGTGTCAGGCAACAAGAAGGGGGGAAGATGTTTTAATCTACCAACCCAATCAATCGATTAATATGTAATTATTGGGTGTTCTACTCTTGGTTTTCAAGTATTACCAATTAATTCGCATTTATAACCTTAAGACTGCTCATTCTTCCACGTTCATCACAGGCACAGAAGGAACCGAATAGCTTCATACTTGGATAAGGACCCAATAAGTTTAAGATTTTTTTAAGATCCAAACATTACATGCTACATAAAACCAGTAATAACATAATAATAATTCTTCGAAACTTCGATCTTATAGCCATGCTACATGACTGAATTTTTTGGACTCAATGTAGTCGTTGGAGGGCCGTCTAAAATATTTCTTTATATTCTGAATTTGAGGTGTTTACGCGCTGTATAAATTGACTTGAACGAAGGTGTTCAGGGACTAAAACTAATCAATGAAACGACGAAACAGCCAAGTTGTTTGTTGTTGTTTCTGGTTGCTGTTGAAAGTAACTGAGTAACCCATTCCTACTAATGCTACTTGCTAATTGTTAGTTTATACTAATTAACTCGATTTAAAATCATCCGAATCGCATTTGACGACCAGGGGACGTCCCCTACAGGAAATGAAGATGATGACATTCCCTTCCCAGATATTATTATTAGGTTCGGAAGATCTCTGCAGTGCCGGTGCCTCAGGAGGTACCGGCTGGGTGGCTACATCGGTCCTAACCATATCCAGGTCAAGGCGGTCCTCTTCTCCTCGCTCGTCTAATTATAAATAAGTACCTACGTTCTATCTATCTGGAGCCCTGCCCCCTCTCCGCTGATCCACAGCGCAAACAAATAAATATTGTTGTACCGTGGGGGTAAATAGAATGTTCAACAGCTGTTTCCAAGATTGAAACAGGCCAGTACAAACGCCTTTCATGTTAAATAGAGAACCTTGCGCCTGTTAGTCGTACTAGATTATTATTCAGTATTATTAAGTATAATTTATTTATATTCACAGGTTGTTTCATTTTCGATTGCAAAATTCTTGAAATTCGCATCACAACTCGAAATAGTCAAAATCGGTTAGCTGCCCCATATCCAATTTTTCTTCTATACACAAGTGGTTTGATTTGGTAGGCATTGTTTGTGTTTAAACAATTAAAACCAATTTGTTAAAGTAGTTTTTAATTAGTTCACTTTAAAAATTATAGAAGATTAGCTGCCCACAACTCTTGAACATTCTCTATTGAATACAAACAGCACAAAACTATGTTTTTATTACTGGGCACTTCCCAAAATGGGTTAGCTGCCCCCATTCTTAAACTGCAAACATCGATGCTTTCTTCACCGATACCCTGGTGCTAATCAGTTGACTGGGGGATGTTTTTATTCAGTAACCCCATCCATTTGATCCATATTTCCAACTAATCTAAATTATAGATTAATTGGTCAAAATCGGTTTTAATTGTTTAAACACCTACAATAGAAACCTACCAAACTGGAGGGAGGATATGATTGCCGGCGCAGCACAATCCCGAAACCCACTATACCCAGCATTGGACCGCAGCGTGAAGCCAGAAGATCTTCGAGGTGAGTCCTCGCGTCACCCTAGGGATGTTGAAAAAATATCGATATATCGATATTTTCCCCCGATATTTTTTTGCTCGATATATCGATACATCAATATAATTTTTCAAACATCGGTCACCGATATATTTTTTTTTCTTCCCGGGTTCTTCTGTGGCTTCAGAGCGAATGGCTTCTACAGTAAACATCATTGCCCCGGACCACAGAAGTTGGATCACGGGGGAGCACATTAAACAAAGAGTTTTTCTTAAGAGCTTATCCAATAAGTACTGGGATTTTCAAATCCACTTGTATTATAATATAATACAAGTGGATTTAAAAATCCCATATTATATGATATTATATCATCAAGTTAAAAATAAGGGTAGAAGTTAAGGTATTATATTAAGATATTATATTATCGAGTTAGTAGTTAAGAATAGAGGGTAGAAATGCTGCAGCGGTCAATAGATGTCTGTGAAGTAGGTACGATGTATTTTGAATAAAATAACTTTGTATTTTAAATAAAAATAATAAATTGAACGAATTTTTCACTTTATTTTAAAGCGAAGTGGTTCTTGTGGTTGACTCTCCATTCCGATAAAAAATTAAGTGTTTTTGTTCAGTGATGTTAACAATGTATCGATATATCGAAATATCGATATTTTTGGCCGATATATATCGACGAACGATTTTTTTCGATATATATCGATACTTTTTCCGATATCTACATCCCTACGTCACCCTGTGTGGAGGCTACGATGGGTCCTTCAAATCAGAGGTGCGTTGCTGGCTATAGACGATCGGATAGTCCACGCCGTGTCTGCTCCCTCTGCAATCTGAGTGAGGATGAGGACATTCGGCATATCTTTGGAGTTTGCCCAGCGTTTTGTTATTAAATAAAAATCAGTTATGTAACAATTTAATTGTACAATCTTGTGAAAATAAACATGCTTTTTCTTCTTTCTTCTTCTTCTTCAATACCTACCAAACCAAACTACTTGTGTAAGTATAGAAGAAAAATTAGATTGGGGGCAGCTGATCGATTTCGACCCTTGAAATAATGTAGTTGAAGTAATGAGGTAAAAATTGAGTGTTGAGTCGATTAGGTGACCAAATGGTCATCCCCGAATAGGAGGTAACTAGCTCTGTGAAGGTCTCCTCAATATTCTAATTAAATTCCTGGCTTATTTGGTTTTAAAACTAGTTAAGTCAAAATGAGGTAACCGTGGAATACGATAACCTACTGGCGAGTAAAAAATCAACATTTAAAGCACCTTTTAGCGTGAAAGATAGCTTGAAATGAGAAATTTGGGGGAGGTTTTGATTAGGTTTCCACAGTTCAAAAAGCTTTCACCGACATACAGTTGGGTGAGGAAACTTTCGAGAACACGGGATAACGAGTTCTCGCTCCTGAAACCGCTGGAAAAGTGTGCGGGGAAAAAAGTTACGAGAACCAAAACGGGCTGGAACACACTTCATTTGCGCAATGGCTTTTGCGCTGAACTTATTATAGAACTCGTCTCCCCCGGATCATAGCTAACATTTGAAGTTTTCGAGCTGCGGCGTTTGGAAAATTTCATCCCTCCACTATCCCACCCTTTGGAATTGCCTGCGATGTGCCGTCTCAGCATTTTCGGATTAATTAGCGAATTTTTGTTCTCGGTCCAAAATTTTTAAAACTCGAATTTCCGAAAACGTTTTATATCAAAATCCGTTTCAGACCATCCTGAATTCACTGCCAAAAAATACCAAAAATTATATTATGTTTAGCTCAAATTTGCACAACAAATCTTGGCAATCGAAAGGCTTAGTTCGTAGATGGGCAGAATCGGGCCACTCTAAGGGGGGGTTTTGGGGAGTTTTAGGGAGGAAAAATTACCCATCAATTCAAAAAATAAAACAGTCTGACAAGTGACTCCTCAATTTAAAGTTTTTTTTTCCTTTTTTTTTCTTTCCCAAACTGGAGCACTTTTTAGATGATACTTGACATGTTCTTCAATGAAGACATTTTACATTAAACCAGTGATTTCTTCGAAAAGTCGCTCTTATAGCCATGCTGCATGACTGTGGTTTTTTTTAAACAGTGGATTAATACAACGAATTATTGGTGATAAAATTGACCTCTTCTCGGTAGATTCCAGTGGTTCATTATTGAAAATAGTAAACCACAAAGAGCGTTCACCTGAAAAATGAATCAATTCCGCGCGTGGTATATGATGAAGTTATCCACGTTATAAGCGCGTTTCTTAACTCGTAAATCAGCTTCTCCCAAGCCGTGATCGAGTCACAAGTCATTTCTTACTCGTTACGTGACCTTCTTGACGTCATCTTTATAAGTAAATGGCGAAGAATATGAAATATGTAACCGGTCACCTTTGCACTCCGTTGAGAAGCGTTCACTATTCATTTATGGTTTGAAGAAAAAAAACTCTGCAAATTCTTGACACAACGGTTCATTATCTTCTTTGTACAGATCACCCTTCTGTCTAGATCACTAGGTCTAAATGTCTAGATCCTAAATGTCAGATTAATTATTATTGTCAATTATCACTAATTATTAACAATTTTATCAAGTACCTACTGAAAATTATTATAATTTATTGTTAGGTGTTGATAATTCGTATTTATAATTACCAATTATTATTATTATTAATTATGATTAATTAATACGATATAATTCTGGGGTTTTTAATACTACGTCGGTAATAATTTTTCTATAAAAGAAGTACCTACCAACAAACATTCGAAATTACCTTCATTTCCGTAGCACGAAACGCACCTCAGAACAACAAACTCGACATCACTTAAGCCATATGATGTTCCAAAGAGCTTGTTAGTATGAAAATGGACCTGTATTTCAACAGTTTGATTCACGATCGGGTTGTGAGGCACAATCTTTGAGCCGTCATTGTGAACGAACGGCTGGTCGTACAAAGCTGCGGATGGTCTTAAAAAATTCTACGGAACAAACTCTATCTAAATATGAAATAAAAAACATACCGTTTGATGGGAATTTTCCGAGATATGGAATTTTCAAAATTTCAAAATTCGTTTTGAACCCCTTCCCCTTGACCTAGGGTTATGAAAAGTTTCGTGGATCATTGTGGGGCTGGTCCAAACCCAGAAACCAAATTTCGTAATTTTAACTCAACGCTAACTGGGCAAAGTGCCTCGGACGGCGGACGGCGGACGGCGGACGGCGTACGGCGGACGGCGTACGGCGTACGGCGGACGGACGGATTTTTTTTTATTCGATTTTCTGAATCTACGTATCTTGAAACGTAAACCAACAAATTTTGAGGGGGGGTTAAAATTTTTTTTTCTTTGGGCGATTCCAATGGTTCATTATCGAAGATAATAAACCAAAATCCATAGTCGTGCAGCATGGCTAAAAGAGCAAATTTTCGAATAATTGACCGGCTTTATGTAAAATGTCTCCATTTTACTGGTTTTATAATATTTCGTATCGATCTTTTGCTGAGTAACAGTAATTCCGTCGTGTTCAGCGTAAAGAAAAAACGTTAAAATGATGTGTCACTAGTCAGACTGTTTCATTTTGGGAATTTTCGGGTAATTTTTCCTCCCTTAAAACTCCATCAAACGTGAGATGTTCTTCACGGTTCATCTGCTCTAGTGTGACAACGGAATGAGATATCGCAATTGTGACTTCACCATCGTGTTCAGCGTTGAAAAATCTATAAATTGATGTATAAGATTCTATACTTAATAAGATTTTGTAATTAACTCAAACGACATTGAGGGAACTGGAAGAACCTTTTCTTTCCAAGATGACAAGTTACTATTAAGTAGACTATTGTAACTACAACTCTTTAGTCAGAGATACATACCGAATCGACCAAATAGCTCCGTACTTAAATACCTACAATCACTTACAATATCCCAGTTTAAGATTGCCCATATTTGAATGAGATGTTCCAAACATCACGTTATACATAAAACCAGTTATTTCTTCGAAAATTCCCTCTTATAGCCACGCTGCATGACTGGAGTTATTTTTGTATTCCTCCCTATACCAACTCATAAAAGTGCAAATTACTCATTTGACAGGGAGATCCGTTACTACACAAATGGTATCGCTTTCAGCCACATTTGCGTTCACAATTCACATTTAATACTAAACAGCCACATGAACAGGTGCATTTAATGCGCTCGATTACGCTAATGATAAGGCGGCTATACGTTTTAAAACCTTGCAATATTGCATGTCTCGCCTTTTCAATGATAACTAAGGCAATTCCACAATGACTTGGGGTTTGTCGTAAGGAATTCTCGTGTTGCTGGGGAATGAAATATTTTCTACCTCCGTTATGGGTTATTTAATTGGTATTTTTCGAGCTTCGTTTAAAAAAGTCCACACTACGAATTTTCAGACCAGAATATTTCGCTGTTCTAAGATTTTTCAATGTTTTGTTTTTTTGCCCGTTCAGTAAATTTATTTTTTTTCCTGGGGGTCCTGTGACGTCATTTACATGGATATGTTTTTGGGCTGGGGTCATTCTAAAATTTGCGACACCGAAAAATGAAACGCAACAACCGATAAACAAATTATCTCTTGGATTGTACAAGTCTAGTTACCGACAATCCTGCAACCTTAGTCGCCTGGGTACTTGTAAATCATAAAGGCCTACGTCCCAAACTGGATGTTACGTTCAAGTGCCTCCTTATACTCCAAGTTACATAATATGTATTATATTATAATGCCTCCTCCGAATACGAGATCAAAACGTTCTTCGGAAATCAAAGAACAGCCATCGAATTCATCCCATCCGCCAGACCATGGCAATTTTCAAGAACAGCCAACCACCCTTTGATGATATTTCTTCAATATCCCCCGATAATTCAGAACAAACTCTTCTTTTTGAACAAGATTCCAATATTTTCGACAACCTTCCCGTAAATGTAGAGTGGAAACTTCCCAATAAACACATAGTTCCCACCAACATGATTAAAACCAATTTCTGTACAATACATTTTATCAAGTACCTATTGCAGTTTTTTATTATAAAATTTATAATAAGATATTTACTGGGATTCAATAATTTATATAATTTTTCCACTTCATGAAAAACATTGTAATTTGGATATGAAAATACAGTGCCCAAAAACATATCCATAATTCCATGTTTTTCCAAGTAGTGGGGAAATTGAGTGTCAAATTGAGAATTAGACATGAATATGTCTTATGCCAGGTTTAATGGTTTGACATGGATATTACCGATAGTTTTTCCACTCCGATGTCTCACAAGGGATGTTCCGATATTGTCGACATCAATGAATATCGATATATCGATATCAGAAATGCGATATTATCGTGATATCGAAAGATTATGGTGAATATGGCTTTCGATATTTTCTGTATTTTTATCCCGATAATCACGATATGTTTATGATATTCTTATGATCTCCTATCTTATTAGGCCCCATTTACATTATATTTCCTATTAAAAATATTGTTTAAAGTATACTCGTACTAATCTGTCTGTATTCCAATATATTTTATCTTTGAATGAAAATCTTTGTGTTTCAATTATTCCAAACATCACATTCAAGAATTGCCGTTGAGAAAAAAAAGAAAAAAAAAACCATACTGCACAAATTATTGTTTCTGTTTTGGTACAAAAAATCCATTGCGTGACTGTTTTTGGTAGCTTAAAAATAGCAATCTCAAAAATTAGCTGACACACAAGTTTTTTTCATTGAGCTAACCTCAAAAGTGCATTTTTCAACCAAATTTTACTCCACGTGATGAAAATTTCATTATATTTAGTATAATATAAATTATCCGCAATATAAAGATGAAATCTGTAGATAAAGAATAAATTCTCTTGATTAAAAATCGCATTGTCATAAAATTATGAGTAATCATACAAATTTCGCAATATATCATTCGATACTGCCGATATCGATATTTTGTGGCGATAATATCGACGTTGAATATCGTTATCAATATCTTATATCGGAAGATCCTCGATATCGGAACAACCTATGTCTCACAAGCTACAAGGGATTATTAGTTGAAACGAGTGTTTCTCCAAGATAGAATTCTCCTTGTTCCACGTGAACCAGACACACTCGATGAAGCTACGATATGTTATGTAAATGTAGTACCAACACGTGGTTGTGGGCCTCGCGTTCATCATACAACGGAATACGGTACTTCATTTGACTCCTTCACGTTTTGGTAGCAGATGGATACCCGTAGTTGTTTTTCAGAGCAATGATTCCAAGTAGTTGGAAAACTAGAACGGCAGGTGGCGTCCCACAGGTGACTACGGTCATAATACGAAGTAACTAACCCAACTGAAGAGCTACGCCCGCATTACCCGACGGAAGTCGGTTTGAAAAACGTTCTCAGTCCCTCGGCAACAGCTGCTATCTTTGAAAGTCTTGTTAAGTAATACTCATCCTTTTGTACATCACCTGCTCTCGACTTTCGTATTTTATTTTTCAAGTTTAATTCCTTTGCATTTGTTGCCTAGATCGATATCGAGGTTAGTGCATTGAAATTACCTGGCCGTTAGGTTTTCATCACTAACTCCACCCATTACGGTAGGAGAAAGTCAGTACGGATTCGATCTTCTAAACAATTGTATTACTGTATAATACAAACAAATTTGACTGAATCTTCCTCCAATCACGATAAACATTGTACGTACAAGGTGATCTTAAATTTACAAGAGTTACAATGAGAAGCGTCACAGAGGACTAAGGGAATCCTACCCCTCATAGAAAGAATGATCCTCTGACTTACCAAATTGGTAAATTCTGACGTCAAAAGGACTCAGAGGTGTTCAAATGGCAGTGTCCTTGTGGACTCGAGTATATTGACATGTCTTATACCTGAAAAAAATTTTATTAATAAAAAAATATAACTTTTTTAGTGAATTTTCGAATGAAATTCTCGGACTAAACTTTTTAAAACTTGAATTTCCGAAATTTATTTTTAGCAAACTCCGTTTCAGACCATCCTGAATTCAGTGCCAAAAGTCACCAAGAGTTCTATGTACTTCAATATATATATTTACATACGTATTTATATACATATATAGTCATGTATGTGTCACTCCGGACCATAATTCTCGATAGAATTGAGATGTGAAGTTCAAATTTGCACACAAAATCTCTCTTGGCAATCAAAAGGCCAAGATGGAAGAATCGGCCAATCTAAAAGGGGTTTTGGAGAGTTTTTAGAGGGGAAAAATTACCCGAAAATTCCTAAAATGAAACAGTCTGACAAGTGACATCTCATTAAATGATGTCACTTGAAACATTAAATTTTTAAACATTTTTGACGCTGCACACGATGGTGAAGTCAGAATTGTTCTTAAACTGGAGCACTTTGAAGATGAAGAAACGTGGTTGATACTTGTGATGTTCTTCGTGGACATCGTGTTGTGTTCTTCAATGAAGACATTTTAAATAAAACCAGTTATTTCTTCGAAAATATGCTCTTATAGCCATGCTGCATGACTGTGAATTTTATTTTTAGTTCTTCTTGTTCAGACAGGTAACGCTACCGCCTCTCCACCTTCACCGATTGACTTGAAATTTTGCACAGAGCTTCGTTTCTGCTTCAGACGGAGCCTTTCAAAAGATCTAACCCATTATCTGAACCCAAAAACATTTTAGAAAAAAACACAGACATTTTAGGCTAATATTGTCAGTTATGACAATATGCCGTCCCGAAAGTCATACAAGTTGAGAACCGAACGGTACGAAGACCGATCAACTTGAAATTTGGCGTGGATCTTCTTCCTGGATAATAGAAAAGTTTCAAAAGGGAGCCGGAGGGAACCCAGTTTTCGCCCTTATCTTCTTCTTTTCCTGCTTGTGACTGTCGAGGCTCTTCACCTTCACCGATTAATTGACTTGACATTTCGCACAGAGCTTCGTTTCATCTACAGACAGAGCCTTTTGAAAAATTTAACATATCTCAACCCAAAATAATATTAGAGAAACAAAAAACAGAAATTTCAGGCTAATATTGTGGATCCACTACGACCAGCCTACAGCCTGGGTAAGCGGACCAATCGACTTGAGATTTTGCACAGAACTTTTTTATAAGGTGTCCCAGTACCATTTGAAAAATTTCACCCGTTATCTCAACCCAAATGTTAGGAACCAAAAACTAAAAATTAGGCTAATTTTGGCGACTTTGACGGGCCCACAGGCGATCAGCTTGAAGTTTGGTATGGATCTCCTTGGTGTGGATGAAAAAAAAGCCCTGAAAGCATTTTCTAACCAAAAATGCTTTTTTGGAGAATTTTTGAAAATCCTATCGGATTCGCCAAACTCATCTAACTATTCGCCCTCATCTCGAGATAACTCACCCACCGAACTCATTTTCGACTCTCGGTGCAGGCCCTTATAAGTCGCATGAATGGAAAATGAGTTTCGGACAATAAAAAATTGTTACGCAAGTCTTTCGCAGGGACAATTTCGGGCTCTGAATAATTCATCGGGCGCCGGTTAGCGAGACGGCGTGCCTCTGCCCTTAACGACTTTTTCAACCGGACTACGTATTGTTTTTGGTTTTTTTATCCGGTGTTGCTTTTTTTGGAGGAGTGATAATGTGAGAGGGGATTTTAAAAGTCGAATTGCGTAATCATTAAGAGAAAACCTTATTGTAATGCGAGGGTCATAAACACGTTCGTTTGATTGGCGCAAAAATCTGTTAATGAACGTCCATTAATAACGACAGTTTACGTACAATCCCTCCCAGTTATGGTGAATAATAGGGAATGACAGTGATTTTTTAAAAAATTTTTCCTGAGAAGCACTTTTAGATTCTAAAGTTTAGAATAATCAAGACAGTGGTAAGAAAATCTTCAAGGAAGTACTCATTTTTCTGGGATACCAGCTATGGCCGGGTGCAAAGTTAGACATCAACAACAAAAGGCTGATATACACGTCGCTCATCAAACCAATATGGGCGTATGCGTGCGAAATCTGGGGCTCCGCCTGCTCAACAACAGTCCAAAAAGTGCAAACCATGCAGAATAAAGTACTGAGGCAAATCTGCGGAGCACCATGGTTCGTCCGGAACGAGGTCCTCCATCAGGACCTGAAGATGGAGACGGTGAGGGAGAAGATTGAGGTGGCCTACAGAGCTGTGGGGCACTCCAACCCTCAAGTCGCTGCGATCTCGGGCCCTCCACCAACCGAAAGTCGTAGGCTGAAGAGGAGACAGCTGAGGGACAACAACTCAGACGCAACACTCCCACAAACACATCAAGACACAATCCAAGCAACATTTTACTGACACAAACACCACTACCTCTCCACATTAGCCTACCAGGCAATATTGTGAATAAACTGATTGATTTATTTTTCTGGTTAGGTTTGAAGTCGTATTGAGCGGGAAGAGGGAAGCAATGTACGTCATCTACCTCCCAGGCCAGTCAGAGAACAGTACTTAGACCGTCTCCGTAAGCCGCTCTCTGATTGGCTCCCAAAAGCGGTGCATGAAAGCCACCCCTGCCCGTCCAAATTAACCGCTGTATCAACTACAACCCTGTTCCAACCACGTTGAGCGGGAAAAGTTCAAATTTCAGTTCGATCTGGTAGTTAAACCAAAATGTTCTCGTTTGAAATTAATCGTTTTACATGTCTTGTGAGTCACCAATTTTCGATTTTTGACCATCAGTGAATCTGACACACTGGCGTTCCCAAAGTTCTGAATTCCCATTGAAAATCGTAATTGCTTCCTCACAACCGAGGACAGGATACATCTTGTATAATCCCACCATTTTTTAATTTACTATTGTATCAAAGGTCTATGTACCGAGTAGGCGTTAAAATTGTGATATTTCGGGCCATCCTAAAGTAGAAAAAACCCGGGTAATCCTCAGGTCTCGGTAGCTGTCCTTGATCGACTGACCGCCCCGATGAATCTCGACCGTGGTGACTTCTATTTGCATGGGATTGATTTTCAAAACCACGAGTTGACCTCATTCCCCGCACTTCAGCCTGGAAACATTGAAATAGATCTGTTCGATTTTTTGGTCCTACGTGACGTAGGCTACGTCGCCCGTGACAATACGACATTAACTCGGTGTTAGTCATCAATTGACTGCATCGTGTGTTTCCCATGGTGCGTTAAACCACAACGTTTCGAAGAAAATGAAGCTATTGTTCTCGGTCCAACATTTTTAGATAGATAAAGTGTATGTTTTTACAAAAATGAAACTTCAAATCGGTAAACAGATGTTGAATATCCACACAATATGCAGACACATCGGTACATGGATATGTCTGATTTTCTCCCTGTAAGATATCTGTTTTGTGTCTCAAGTATACCAAAATAACTTCAATCCGTCAATAAGGAGGCATATTTCTAATTGCTTAGCATTGTGTAAGAGAAATGGAGCCGATATAACTCAACCGAAAAATCCTCATAGTACCTAATTGCCTGTTGCTGTTTATTAGTATCGCGTTACAATTTTTTTCTCCGTTTAACAAAAAATATAGAAATTTAGAAATCAGCCGATCCTAGGCCTATTCTGCTTAAAGTGTAAGTCCTAAGGAGGCTACATACCAAAATACAGCTTCATAGAGTGAATAGAATAGAAAGCAGCTGTAGGAGCCACTCAGCTGATCCTCGGCCTATTCGACTTAAAGTGTAAGCCCTAAGGAGGCTACTGACCAAATTACAGCTTTGTAGAGTGAATAGCATAGAAATTAGCTTTAGGAGCCACTCGGATGATCCTGGGCCTATTCGACTTAAAGTGTAAGTCCTAAAGAGGCTACATACCAAATTACAGCTTCATAGAGTGAATAGCATAGAAATTAGCTTTAGGAGCCACTCAGCTGACCCTGGGCCTATTATGCTTGAAATGTAAGTCCTAAGGTGGCTGCATACCAAATTACATAGAGTGAATAGCATCGAAGTTAGCTTTGTTGTTGTCTCTGTAGTATTCCATTCAAACTGCTGAATTTGCATGTTGACTGAGATTAGTTGAAAGTAAATTAAGGGATGTGAAGTCCAATCTGGCCATGTAGGTGCTGAAACTGTTCCCAAACCATTTTCAATATTGTAATTTTATAATTTTCGATGATGCTATTAGGCCTTGCCATTAGATGTTCCCTGAAAATCCCAAGGCAGAGTGTAATTTCAAACAAATAGTTTCGGAATTGAATCCACCAATTGAATCGTCCAAGCGTTCTGGATGCATTACTTATCTTTTATAAGTAAATGATAATTTTCTCCTAAAAATTGCGTAAAATCCTAATTTGTCGTCATTTCTATATGAGTTCAACTCTTAATCAAATTGCCTTTGCATGTGGACGAATTCCGCTCATTTTTCGGTCGGTTGCCTCATATCTACTCAACGCACTTATCAGATAATCTCGATTGTTTTTTTTCTTCGTCAACGTACCAGTAAATAGCTATCATTTGGTCCACAGTACAAACCGCAATGTTCCAATTCGGCTACCGAGTATGTGATTCAATCGTTCGACATTCCTAACTGAAATTCCCGCTGTCTATCAATAATTATTATCAACTGCTTCCTAGTGGAAATAGCTTCATGTCAACCAAATGTGAATATAGTAAACCATCTCGTATAAACGTTTTGCATTGTACAGCTTACGATATTCCACTTTTATAGTAAAGCCACGCGAGTGATTTATGATAACACTGTAAATAAGAAGAAAAAAATAGAGTTAAGATTCTCATTACGTAAACAGTTTACTATTGCCTAGGTACTATTTTCATTTAAAATCCATTAATTTTGTTATCTGACCACTTGTAATTACTTCAATAGTACCTACCTACCTATCAGAATTAAATTCTGTTAAATTTTGCTGCGTTTTCGCTTTAGTACGAAGAAATAGTTTCGGAATTGTCCTACGAGTATAGTTTCAGAACGGTCTGTACGAAGTTGACTAAATGATCAAAATAAAACAATAGCATAAATTTTGATGTTAGTTGTAGATTTCTGGTTAAATCGGGCACCATACTGGTCCAAAATCATAGCGTATTAGATTGTCTTCAAATTCTTGTCGCATGGCTTTTTTGTAGGACCAGTAGTTTGGCCGGTACGAGACTAAAATTTACCGTAACATAAAATTTGCACATTTTGGAAAAAATAACCTGTTTTTGCAGAGCTTTACCTCGGGTTGTACTTGGTCTACGGAGTTTTACTACCACTGAAATTGTAGGGAATTTTATATACTTTGAAAAAGGAACGAATAACTTTTTTCGCCGAGAGGCTGCGTAACTGCTTTTTTGGTCAAAAACTAAAACTAGAGCGAAAATTTCGCCGTTTTCCGAGCATCACGAAGTTAGCACGCGGTTTTCTGGGATGCAAATTTAGGTACACACTACCCGTAGGTCCCTAACAACATATTATTATTATTAACAACATATCACATATTAGTGTGTACCTATATTATTAATATGTTGTGGAAAAATCGTCGATACATGCGCGTTTGAAAAGTTTTATGTCTTTATTGACTGGGCTCTAAGTTTCTACCTACGTTATTGTCGGATTAAATTAACTCCAGTCTAATCTGCTCATCAGCCAACGAAAATATCGCCTATCTCCATATTGATTGAAAAAAGAATAATTCTTTTTTCAATCAATATGGAGATTGATTATTATTACCGCTATCTACCAGATGCAATTACCAACATCGCATGTCTTCCGTGTTCAACCGCAGTTTATTACCCGTGTTGGCTGTTCCTGTGCTTACGATGCCAAGAGTAGCCCTTACCTACCTACCTATTTACTGGAAATGAAGATGAGCAAATGAACAGAATAAGGCTCATACAGTGATCCAGAACGGGTTTTTCCTTTTTCATGTGTTTACTTTGACATATAAACTCGAAAAGCGACGCCAAAACGCGTGATTTGCCATTTCTGATGACTTTCGCTTAAACCACTGCGATACTACGGAAGTTAACCTTCCCCATTTTTCATCGTACAAAAATCGTTCACCACTTTTTGGCAAGCTTCTGACTTTTGTGAAAAGTGTATGCATCCCACGCTGCTGATTTCTCCTTCCATACACACCTGGAGTTGTATAAATACAATTTTCCCAGTGTTGTCACTCATGTACGAGCAAAATTGGAGGGTTTACGTTTCAAGATACCTACGTAGATTCAGAAAATTTCCCGCTTAGGGTATTAAAAACGTTCAATGTGTAGGATTGACATTTTGGTTTATTATCTTCGATAATGAACCATTGGAATCGCCCAAAGAAAATTTTTTTTAACCCCCCCTCAAAATTTGTTGGTTTACGTTTCAAGATACGTAGATTCAGAAAATCGAATAAAAAAAAATCCGTCCGTCCGCCGTACGCCGTCCGCGCCACTTTGGCCAGTTAGCGTTGAGTTAAAATTACGAAATTTTTTTTTATGGGTTTCGACCAACCCCACAATGGTCCTCGAAACTTTTCATAACCCTAGGTCAAGGGGAATTGGTTCTAAACGAATTTTTAAAATCTCATATCTCGAAAAAGTCATATAGAACGGTGTGTTTTTTAGTTCACATTTAGATAGAGTTTGTTCCGTAGAATTTTTTAAGACCATCCGCAGCTTTGTACGACCTGCCGTTCGTTCACAATGACGGCTCAAAGGTTGAGCCTGTCGACGCGATCTTGAATCAAACGGTTGAAATACAGGTCGATTAAATACAGGTCGACTCGATTTTCATACTAACTAGCTGTTTAGAACATCATATGGTTTTAGTGATGTCGAGTTTGTTGTTCTGAGGTACGTTTCGTGCTACGGAAATGAAGGTAATTTCGAATGTTTGTTGGTAGGTAGGTACTTCTTTTATAGAAAAATTAAAAAGTATTAAAAACCCTAGAATTATATCGTATTAATTAAATACAAATTATTAATATTTAACAATAAATTATAATAGTTTTTACTAGGTATCTACTTGATAAACTTATTAATAATTAGTGATAATTCATAATAATAATTAATCTTATTAATCTTATAAACTTATTAATAATTAGTGATAATTCATAATAATAATTAATCAAGAATTTGCAAATTCTTGACACAACGGTTCATTATCTTCTTTGTACAGATCACCCTTCTGTCTAGATCACTAGGTCTAAATGACTAGATCCTAAATGTTAGATTAATTATTATTATCAACTATTTCTCATTGCAAACCTGTTCATTGTGTACCCAAGATCCTTCCCTAAAAGCCCTGGCAGCGGGAAATATTATTCAACATGGTTTGAAAAGGGAAAAACAAGTTTTGTAAAAAATCCCAATGCTCTAGGTAGTAGTCGATACCAGTGACCAACATTTTCTTCAGTAGTCGACATGGTTTTGCACTAGTAGTCGACCTACATGTGTTAGAAGTCGACAGTATCACTTGAGTCAGTAGTCGACAGGTTTCGTCATTCCATCGTTTTCGAATTTTACGACATCTAAATAAAATACATTCAACTGTGAATCGGAACTTGAAAATAGATTAATAAGATGTAATAAAGTAGTTATCAGACTTTTTATTTGCAAACAGCTCATTATCAGTCTCAAATTGCAATAAGTACTTAAGTAAAAAGGTATGAAAACTATAGTCGAAAACTCATTGTCAGAAAATTGACATTACAGTTGGGCTTAGGTACCTATTTACATATTTTTTTGACATTTTCATGTCTTTGCTTTGGCACATAAACTGAAACGGGAAAAATTTGTTACCTTGATTCACCCTTTCCCTCAGATCACGTCAGAACACAAGCGACCGGCGGGCCATTACGTCAGAGCCTATGACGCACGAGCGTATGACGTAAGACGGCTGGTAGGAGGCTAACTAGTACGTCAGAGCCTATGACGCACGAGCGTATGACGTAAGACGGCTGGCAGGAGGGCAACAAGTACGTCAGAGCCTATGACGCACGAGCGTATGACGTAAGACGGCTGGCAGGAGGCCAACAAGTACGTCAGAGCCTATGACGCACGAGCGTATGACGTAAGACGGCTGGCAGGTGGCCAACAAGTACGTCAGAGCCTATGACGCACGAGCGTATGACGTAAGACGGCTGGCTGGAGGCCGACAAGTACGTCAGAGCTTATGACGCACGAGCGTATGACATAATACGGCTGGCAGGAGGCCAACTAGTGCGTCATACGACGAGACCTTTTATGTCTCTGCGCCCCCTCCCACACCCACACCGCGTACCTCGTACTTCATTTTGGTTTATTATCTTCGATAATGAACCATTGGAATCGCCCAAAGAAAAAAAAATTTTAACCCCCCCCTTAAAATTTGTTGGTTTACGTTTCAAGATACGTAGATTCAGAAAATCGAATTAAAAAAAATCCGTCCGTCCGCCGTACGCCAAACGCCGTCCGCCGTACGCCGTCCGCGGCACTTTGCCCAGTTAGCGTTGAGTTAAAATTACGATATTTTTTTTTTATGGGTTTCGACCAACCCCACAATGGTCCTCGAAACTTTTCATAACCCTAGGTCAAGGGGAAGGGGTTCAGAACGAATTTTGGTACGACATGGTATGACTATGGTATGGTATATTATTGTATGTATGATTTAGTATAGTACAGTACGGTATGATAGGAAATAAATGGTATGAGTACGGTGAGAATATGGTATGGTGCCGATTTGCAACACAGTCTGGTATAGACAGAAGGGTGATCTGCACAAGGAAGATAATAAACCGTTGTGTCAAGAATTTGCAGAGTTTTTTTACATCCAACTCTCAAAGTCAAAGACTGAAGGAAACTACAAATTAGCAATTTGAACTTCTATTTTACGAATTATTGAAGACGTTTTGTAGGTCACTCTGCCCAAACAAAACTTGCATATCGAATTCCAAAATCGTGTCTCAATTTTAGTGTTTCAAGTATTTTTCGGGTTGCAACGTGTCTTCCGGTTTTCAAACGGAAAACTTCAAATGTTGATGGTAGTTGAACCTAACTTTGGTTTATTATCTGCAATGATAAACCATTGGAATCGTCGGAAAAAAAAGTTTGCCCTGTTAGCGTTGTGCTAAAATTACGAAATTTGGTTTACAGCTTCGGATCAACCCCACAATGATCCTTGAACTTTCAAACCCTAGAGAGAAGGAGGGGCTCAAAACGAATTTTGAGAATTTTTCGAATTTTCAAGACCATCCGGAGCTTGTACGTCCAGCCGTTCGTTCACAATGAGGGCTCAATGTTGGGACAGATCAAAAGTCGTTAATCAAGCAGTGTGAAACATGCAGTAGCCTGACGGGTCAATTTTCATACTGCCTCAGCTCATTCGGTCAGCACATGGTTTTTACAACTATTAATTAATGACGATCCATCAGAATAATTATTCAATCATTTAGTGATCTATACAGGAGGGTATCTGCACAAAAGATAATAAACTCAAGGTACCTACTCCAGCGCTGAGTTGTTTTGAGGAAGCAAAAGTATTCACGATGAAACAGATTTATACCAAACACATCTTACTATACAGTAACTGTACAGTACAGTAAGACGTGTTTGACATAAATCACAAGTACCCAGACATACTAGACATATTTCATCCTATACAATTCGACCCACAACTCAAGCAGTAATACCAATACCAGCAAGCCGTTTACAATCCACATGCCAATTTTTTAATGGGTATTTTGAGTGAAATGAATAAAATACTTATTTTTTCCGTGGTTCTAGTTTGCATTTTTTATTTGTCACCAATGAAACTTGGGTAAAAAAATGCTAATTCTGAATTTGCTATTGCATATTTAAGCACATATTTTGGATGTTTTTACCGCATATTTTATTACATAAAACGTTTTTTTTTTTTTTTTTTTTTCTTTAGTGGATAAGGATCCGCCCTTTTCTGATCATTAAAGTTGATAATATCAAAAAATATTATTCATTTTCTGTTTCTTATTTTTTATATATATTTTTTTCTCTTCTGTTTTGATTTATTGCCATAATGGACTGATGTCCACTTGATTATTGTCATTATGTGACCTGGAACGCACCCCCCCCCCCCCCCCCTTGGCACAGATCCCCGATCTATGAGAGGGGTAGTTTCCATTGACAAAAGTTAATGTAAGTACATATTATTTATATAATTTAGCGACATGATTGCGCAATGATGTTTTAGGTTTTTTTAAGGAAATAAACTTCATTTCATTTCATTCGTTATTCGTTATTAAATGAACGAATGAAATGAAATGAATGAAATGTAATGAATAAATTTTATTCATTAAACCCCAGATAGAGCAGCCATATTGCCAATTGGTCTTATTATAAAGTAAGATATAAAAAGCGTTTGTTGTCCAGAGTTAAAGGTTTATGTCCGAGTAAGGGTTTGAGGTTTCTACAGTTTATTCTAGAAGTTGTAGATTTATTCTAGAACGAAATGATCAAGTCGTTCAATTCAGTTTCGTCTTCGAAAATCACCCGAAAGGCCGATACGGCCGAAAATGAAGTGAGACTCGACTAAACGAATGACGTTTATTACGAGGTATTCGCCGTCTCTTCTGAAATTGAGTTAACTGTGGTCAGTGGTTTTGGCCCTGAGACGGAGAAAACGGCGAATGAGAAGGTCCCCCCTCATGCCTCCCCCGAAAGCCGGTCTTCTCTGCCTTCCCCAACACTGATCGGCCGGAACCCGAAAAGCCGCCGCCCCCAGCTGGTTCGATCCGCCGCCCCCCACAGAACCCGCTGTGTACACAAGATGTTGTGCGCATGCTCCGGGGGAGTTCTCGCCTGACCCAGTTGGGGGCCGTCAAGGACGGAACTCCCCCCCCTCCCACCACCCCCTCACACTCACTGGTTGAGGCCTCTACCGTCCTTGTCCTGATCCCCTAACATTGGAACTCCTGACCTACTTACCTCCTCCTTCTTCGTCTCTTATGCTGCTTTTGAGCCCCCTCGCAATTCGTACAAGGACTGAAATCACTGTGTCAGGGTCTTTTGTACTTACGTCATTTCATCTGATCCCATCCTGACTCACACGCATACACTCACTCTTTCACTTGAGAAAAAACCCACTTGTAGCTGCACTCGTATGGCGTATCTCGAAATCCTTGTCCAATTTGTAAATATCAACAACCAAAATACTTCGTACCTTTAATTAAACTTTAATTTCATCACCACATTCCCCCAATTGCCACATTCCACCGCTCAACATTCCTTAACCCTCAGAATACCAGGTGGGGTCCCTAACGACCCCACAATCTTGTTTTTCTTTAACTGAAATTGAACCAGTCGTTTCAGGTAGGGATGTATAAAAAGTATCGATCCTTCAAAATATCGATACTTTTATGAAAAAGTATCGACACTTTTTTTTGCAATGTATCGGGATATTTTTCCTTTTTTTCGCGGTATCGACACCGGTACTTTTTTCAAGGATCTTTTCTTACTTCCAAGTTTCACAGAAGACGACAAAGCCTGATCGCTACCATGCCTGAAGTCCCACCATTTGTCAACAACCTTGACATAAAAATGGAGATGATCACTCATTCAACTGATACTGTTCGGCATCTAGTAGGACTGGAAACGTGAAACAACTCAACTGTGCACTTATGTCAGGCATGGGTGCGGCCAGCACAAATAAACACGGCCTCATGGATTGTGTTGTCTCGCGCCTTCCCCTTCCAGTGTTCCAGTCTTCCTCCATGGAATTATAAAATAACTGATAGGTACACTTTAGTGATGAAGTTCACTCGGTTTCGTTGAGTATCATTAAGCACTTGTCGAAGTAGTATCGAGTGTCAGAATTTGTTCTTTTTTATGACATGATTTTCATTATCTCAGATTGCCGTTCTCAAACTGGAGCACTTTGAAGGTGGAGAAACGTGGTTGTTACTTGAGATATTTTGTCGAAAATTCGGTCTTATTGCCATGCTGCATGACAGGATATTTTTTATTTTTTAAACTGGATGCACTTACATGGGGAACCTTTGGACAGAAGACCCTCAACCGCAAGATCCTAACTTGAACCAGGATTACTTATAGTTGAATAGCAGCGAGTAGTCGCTTCAGGTTGAGCGGTGGTCCATTTTCGTGGGCTTATATGGATGTTACCATAAGAAAGGAACCGAAAGAGAAAATGGGTGATTTCTGACATTGAATTGACTTCAAATGGCAAATAGATAATTTGGAAGAAACGGATATTGCGGATGATGCTCGAGTCAATGTTTGGACAATTAAGGTGAGGTTTCCAAGCTCGGGATCTACAGGTTCTGGACTTACAGAGTCTAGGACTCAAATAAGCTCTCTGATCTAAATCGTCTTTATAAGTCCTAGACCTATTTGAGTCTAGAATAAATACCGACAAATGGCTATAAATATCGAGAGAATCAGTCAGTCCGTAGGGTAATCCTTTACTCGGAAAGCCAATTTTTAGACTCCGGAGTCGTTTTTTTTGTTTTTGTTTTTTTTAAATATTTTTATTGGCGTCGTAATATAATACATTCAGCCTACTGATTATAAATTAAATTAACTGATTGATAAAATAATGAAAAAATGTTCAATTTACATAAATTTAAGCAAAAATAATTTCAAACTTTGTGGTTAATGTCCTGGAGGAAACTGTAAAGTGCTCGGTATACTGTCCAATTCTCTGATGCTACTAGGGAGTCCAAGTTGAACGGGGCTTCGACTTGGGGGGGTATATTTATCATCATGTTCCGTCTTTTGTCATCGTATGTAGGGCATATGAGAAAAATGTGTTCCATGGATCCTTCGCCATCGTTTCATGCATCACAGTTGTTGTTTTCTACCATATTCAATTTACATAGGTATGTTTTGCATATCGCATGCCCTGTTCTCAATCGTATCATCGATTTGAGGAAATGCGTGGTTGCGGTCGTAGATATTGACCTAAAC
Organism: Stenodema calcarata; assembly: GCA_963920205.1. Classification (NCBI taxonomy): domain Eukaryota; kingdom Metazoa; phylum Arthropoda; class Insecta; order Hemiptera; family Miridae; genus Stenodema; species Stenodema calcarata. The sequence continues at coordinate 18,631,596 of OY986061.1, read as the reverse complement.
CAACATTTTTTCGATGGCTGGGGGAACATCGATGTAGGTATACCGAAGTCCTGCTGGGTAATTAGCATGGTATTTCCTCCATTTACGTCTAAGATGTTGATTGAACGTTAAGTTTAAATCCGATGGGGGGGGGGGGAACATGGTGGTGTGTTCATCCTTTGCGGTATCATGGTGGCATCCTTTGCTTTCTCGTCTGCAATTGAATTTCCCCGGATTCCGTGGTGTCCTCGGGAGTCGTTGACCTCAGAGTCTAGTTAAGTTCTGGACTTCGTTAACGCCCTGACTCGGAAAGTCATTTCAGAGACTCCAGAGTCTAAAACTGGTTTAAGACTAGAACTTTGTTAAATCCCGAGCTCGGAAACCGCACCTAAGATTCCGGATAGTGATTGAGTACAAGTTTATGAAAATTTGAAAAACATACGACAATATTGACTCAAGTCACACAAAATGTTAATACCCCGACTCACTTGTGCGCCAAATTCACCCCAATACTAGGTAGGTACTATAAATATCAACTTTCTAAAATCCCTCGATTGCTTGGTATCACTCGACTTCACCGATTCCTTATCCCAAGTGTAATTTTTATCTAAGGCAATTAAGTATTCTATGCTATGTAGGCCTCAGACTTTTTCATAAAGCCCTCCTAACATTAAGCTTATCAAAAGATTTACTTAGCCAATTTAAAAAAAGTGCTTATGAGTTTCTGATGCAGCAGTATTTAAATTCCTTTATTCATTTTCCGTTACTGAACTTTTTTTTTTTCATTGATATGTTTTCCTATTTACTTTATTAATCCTTTTCTCTAGGACTTGATTTGATTTTTTGATCATTAATGCAAGTTTTAAGTACTATTAATTTGTAATTGCTACCCCAGATCTCCGGACAATTTCTTTAAATTTTGGAGATCAGAAATTGCCAAATGTTTTTGTTTGACCACATAAATTTGTCCTCGTGAAAAATTTATTTTAAGTATTTTATGTACTATGCGTATCATGTTAATAAATGGCTTTATTGAGTGTATTGTGCATATATAATAAATTTCCTAATATTTGAAAACGATCAACGTTTTATGAATGGAAATGGGTTCATGATTTGATGTTCAGGCAGCTTCTATCAAGCTGTTTCGTACATCTGACGTCTGAAAGTTGTCCGGAGTTGTATATGCAATCATCTCTAAACCCTCATGACATCAACGCTTTGCGTGTTCTACGCAAACATCTCTGCCAAGTTTCGTGGTGATGACGGAGGGAGGGAAGTGTGTGTTAAGTAAATAACAAAGGTTGTTCTACATGGTTGACGTTCCGGTAAGATTATTATGTCATCTTCAGGTCCACAATGGGACCGCTTAACTGGTTGTTCCACAAGACTTCCCCACAATTTATATCTCTGAGGAAGCGGTTCAAGGGGGCCATTACGTATCGTAACTCCTCACGATTTTTGCGTAAATTTCAAATTTAGAATAAAAAACTCATTAAAAATACCACAATATCGAATCAGCTAATTAAGGATGAGTTGGCCAGTAATTTAGAGTTTTGAAATGAAAAATTCATACAAAAAACCCGATCACCTAGCCAGCCAGCCCTCTGACGTCATAGGCTCTTACGGGATAGGCTGTGACGTACATGTTGGCCTTCTGCCAGCCGTCTGACGTAATAAGCTCGTGAGTCATAGGCTCTGACGTACTAGTTAGCCTCCGGCCAGCCGTCTGACGTCATAGGCTCTTAAGGCATAGGCTTTGACGTACTAGTTGGGCTCCTGCCAGCCGTCTGACTTCATACGCTCGTGCGTCTTAGGTGCGTCTGACGTAGTGGCCCGCCTGTCGCTTGTGTTCTGACGTGATCTGAGGGAAAGGGTGAATCAAGGAAACAAATTTTTCCCGTTTCAGTTTATGTGCCAAAGCAAAGACATGAAAATGTCAAAAGAATGTCAACTCCATCCTGTTGTTGATACAGTCGAGAATTAAATGCTTGCATACGAGTCTGCAACACATTGGGACATTTTATGTCTTTAAAGAAGTGATTCATGAACCTTCGAACAATGCTACATCACCTACCCCAGTAGCGTAGTTGTTATACTTAATAATTATTGTAGGGTTCATCATAAATTATGAAGCTTGCATTCGTATAGACAATATAAATTATTGAGAATGATCACCTGTGTGTAAACAATTATTTAAACAATCACGCTCGTACCGCAGCTTGTCGGCCACGCACTCCGCAGTGGTTAACGTAATATGGTTAGGTAAATCGAGAGCTATCCAACGAGTGGTGAACGATTTTTGTACGATGATAACTGGCGAAGATAAAGTTCCGTAGCAACGAATTATTTGAGTTCGATTGGACGTTCAAGAAGAGCAATTGTCGACTCAAATACTTCGTGAAAACGAAAAAAAGTTGACTTCATATCGACTCGAGGTGTTTATTTGAGTTCGAATGGACCTTCAAGAAGAGCAATTGTCGACTCAAATACTTCGTGAAAACGAAAAAAAGTTGACTTCATATCGACTCGAGGTGTTTATTTGAGTTCGAATGGACCTTCAAGAAGAGCAATTGTCGACTCAAATACTTCGTGAAAACGAAAAAAAGTTGACTTCATATCGACTCGAGGTGTTTATTTGAGTTCGAATGGACCTTCAAGAAGAGCAATTGTCGACTCAAATACTTCGTGAAAACGAAAAAAAGTTGACTTCATATCGACTCGAGGTGTTTATTTGAGTTCGAATGGACCTTCAAGAAGAGCAATTGTCGACTCAAATACTTCGTGAAAACGAAAAAAAGTTGACTTCATATCGACTCGAGGTGTTTATTTGAGTTCGAATGGACCTTCAAGAAGAGCAATTGTCGACTCAAATACTTCGTGAAAACGAAAAAAAGTTGACTTCATATCGACTCGAGGTGTTTATTTGAGTTCGAATGGACCTTCAAGAAGAGCAATTGTCGACTCAAATACTTCGTGAAAACGAAAAAAAGTTGACTTCATATCGACTCGAGGTGTTTATTTGAGTTCGAATGGACCTTCAAGAAGAGCAATTGTCGACTCAAATACTTCGTGAAAACGAAAAAAAGTTGACTTCATATCGACTCGAGGTGTTTATTTGAGTTCGAATGGACCTTCAAGAAGAGCAATTGTCGACTCAAATACTTCGTGAAAACGAAAAAAAGTTGACTTCATATCGACTCGAGGTGTTTATTTGAGTTCGAATGGACCGAATGGAACTCAAATAAACACCTCGAGTCGATATGAAGTCAACTTTTTTTCGTTTTCACGCACTATTTGAGTCGACAATTGCTCTTCTTGAAGGTCCAAGGACAATTATTGTCGACTCAAATACTTCGTGAAAACGAAAAAAAGTTGACTTCATATCGACTCGACGTGTTTATTTGATTTCGAATGGACCTTCAAGAAGAGCAATTGTCGACTCAAATACTTCGTGAAAACGAAAAAAAGTTGACTTCATATCGACTCGACGTGTTTATTTGAGTTCGAATGGACCTTCAGGAAGAGCAATTGTCGACTCAAATACTTCGTGAAAACGAAAAAAAGTTGACTTCATATCGACTCGAGGTGTTTATTTGAGTTCGAATGGACCTTCAAGAAGAGCAATTGTCGACTCAAATACTTCGTGAAAACGTAAAAAAGTTGACTTCATATCGACTCGAGGTGTTTATTTGAGTTCGAATGGACCTTCAAGAAGAGCAATTGTCGACTCAAATACTTCGTGAAAACGAAAAAAAGTTGACTTCATACCGACTCGACGTGTTTATTTGAGTTCGAGTGGACCTTCAAGAAGAGCAATCGTCGACTCAAATACTTCGTGAAAACGAAAAAAAGTTGACTTCATATAGACTCGACGTGTTTATTTGAGTTCGAACGGACCTTCGAGAAGAGCAATTGTCGACTCAAATACTTTGTGAAAACGAAAAAAAGTTGACTTCATATCGACTCGAGGTGTTTATTTGAGTTCGAATGAACCTTCAAGAAGAGCAATTGTCGACTCAAATACTTCGTGAAAACGAAAAAAAAGTTGACTTCATATCGGCTCGAGGTGTTTATTTGAGTTCGAATGGACCTTCAAGAAGAGCAATTGTCGACTCAAATACTTCGTGAAAACGAAAAAAAGTTGACTTCATATCGACTCGACGTGTTTATTTGAGTTCGAATGGACCTTCAAGAAGAGCAATTGTCGACTCAAATACTTCGTGAAAACGAAAAAAAGTTGACTTCATATCGACTCGACGTGTTTATTTGAGTTCGAATGGACCTTCAAGAAGAGCAATTGTCGACTCAAATACTTCGTGAAAACGAAAAAAAGTTGACTTCATATCGACTCGAGGTGTTTATTTGAGTTCGAATGGACCTTCAAGAAGAGCAATTGTCGACTCAAATACTTCGTGAAAACGAATAAAAGTTGACTTCATATCGACTCGAGGTGTTTATTTGAGTTCGAATGAACCTTCAAGAAGAGCAATTGTCGACTCAAATACTTCGTGAAAACGAAAAAAAGTTGACTTCATATCGACTCGACGTGTTTATTTGAGTTCGAATGGACCTTCAAGAAGAGCAATTGTCGACTCAAATAGTGCGTGAAAACGAAAAAAAGTTGACTTCATATCGACTCGAGGTGTTTATTTGAGTTCGAATGGACCTTCAAGAAGAGCAATTGTCGACTCAAATACTTCGTGAAAACGTAAAAAAGTTGACTTCATATCGACTCGAGGTGTTTCTTTGAGTTCGAATGGACCTTCAAGAAGAGCAATTGTCGACTCAAATAGTGCGTGAAAACGAAAAAAAGTTGACTTCATATCGACTCGAGGTGTTTATTTGAGTTCGAATGGACCTTCAAGAAGAGCAATTGTCGACTCAAATACTTCGTGAAAACGAAAAAAAGTTGACTTCATATCGACTCGAGGTGTTTATTTGAGTTCGAATGGACCTTCAAGAAGAGCAATTGTCGACTCAAATACTTCGTGAAAACGAAAAAAAGTTGACTTCATATCGACTCGAGGTGTTTATTTGAGTTCGAATGGACCTTCAAGAAGAGCAATTGTCGACTCAAATACTTCGTGAAAACGAAAAAAAGTTGACTTCATATCGGCTCGAGGTGTTTATTTGAGTTCGAATGGACCTTCAAGAAGAGCAATTGTCGACTCAAATACTTCGTGAAAACGAAAAAAAGTTGACTTCATATAGACTCGACGTGTTTATTTGAGTTCGAACGGACCTTCAAGAAGAGCAATTGTCGACTCAAATACTTCGTGAAAACGAAAAAAAGTTGACTTCATATAGACTCGACGTGTTTATTTGAGTTCGAACGGACCTTCAAGAAGAGCAATTGTCGACTCAAATACTTCGTGAAAACGAAAAATAGTTGACTTCATATCGACTCGACGTGTTTATTTGAGTTCGAATGGACCTTCAAGAAGAGCAATTGTCGACTCAAATACTTCGTGAAATCGTAAAAAAGTTGGCGTGACAGGACAATTCTGAGATCGGATTCAGATTCTATGCAGAAAATTATGGAAATGACCTCCAGCTGCTCAACAACAACCAGAACCCAATTATTTGCAGATATGTGTTTCCTAACTTATTGAGGGCGACCACACTTTTTATGTATTCTGTTTCTGGAATTTTCGTACTGTTATTTCTTTAATAAATGCTTTTTGAAAAACATCTTCCACCACACTTTGCTTTATAGAAGCGACAATTTCTAAAAACTAATAGCACTGCTCGTAGTATGACTTGAAATGACCACGAAAATTCACTACACGATATACTACAACTCTTAGTAAACTTGCGATAAGGGTTAAAACTCCGGGTCTACAGTCAAGATGTCGCAACCCCAATTGGCAAAAGCCTTTTGAGAAGAAACTACAACAACTACGTGAGAAGAAACCTACGTAGCTACGTGCAAATTGTACGTTCAATTTTCTTCCTCCCACTTTACGTAGAACTAGGTAGAAAACAAAATCGTGATGTGTATTCATCCAATATCGTCTACCGTCTACTCACTTCCTTCCACTTACCGCATATACCTGAATATTTTTCCTTTTCAACGTCGGCTACGTCGAATAATATCGCGAAATTGACCCAGTTTCCCCTTTTAATGTAAACGAGCCAATTGAAATAGCTGTTTACTCGTTGAGCCCATATTTTCGCTTTTGTAGACCGATCCGAACCATATTTTTTTCCTCTTTAATTTTCTCTTCGAAATTTCGTATTTACGTTCATTAGTTTTTCGATTGTTCACACGAGTTGGTTGGGCGGCTGCAACCTTTCGTTCAGATATCGACCGTCTGTCGATTTGCGACCCGAGACGATTCATTTCAATTTTCCATCAGTGGTTTCATAGTGGTTTTAGAATTGTAGGAAAAAAAGGAAACTATTGTTCTCGGCCCCAAATGTTTAAAACTCGAATTTCCGAAAAAAAATTGTATAGGTACACACTAAGCCAAGGAGAAAATGCACAAGACCTTAACAAGTTAAATACTTTTGAGTAATTAACAGTAAATAATTAATAAATTATGGTCGAACTTGGTAGGTGGAAGTAAAAACCCCAGAATCGTATTGGTACAAATTATTTGTAATTAATCCATCATCTCTATAAACATTTCATCTATAATTTCGTGATTTACACAGAAGGATGATCTGCCAAACCGTTGTATCAAGAATTTGCTGAGTTTTTAAAATATTGTTTATGGCAACATGATGATTGTATACTGAGAACCTTGCAATTAGTTGAGGACTAGACTGTAAGATAAAAAGTTTGAAATTTGTTTCACTATTATAACACTTAGAACACAATTCAAAAGGTGCATGTAAGTAGGTAGTACAGAACCGAACATTTTTGGCAGCAACATTACAATTAGACTATTTGGGTCCTCTTAGGAATTTTCGAAGATAAGGAAGCTACTATTCTCGGTCCAAAATGTTTAAAACTCGAATTTCAGAAAAAAATTCGTACCAAAATTCGTTTCAACCATGCTGAATTCCGAAGTACCTACTAAAAGACACCGAAAGTCATATGATTGCAAGGGTGTCAGGGTTAAGGTCGTACCACCGGCCAGGGATCGATTCTACAACTAATTTCTGATAAAAATTCCCTTTTAACATTTTTTTGGACCGCTTAAAATCCGACTTTTTTCAATTTTAAGATTTTTTCGTGTTTTCGACCTCAAGTCACTAAAATGGCCATAAGTCTCTAATTTACCAGTCCAAATTAAATGTCACTATACCGTTTGAAAGAGCGTTATATTCCCTATCTCTCTAGTGCTAAATGAAAAATTTCAAAGGAGATTCAGATGTTGAAAAATGAGCCCGAATAGTAAAGTCTCGAAAATCTCGGAAATGTACAGTTTTTCAAACGTTTGGAGCCTAAATGAATCTACCGGTTAATTTCCCACTGGTAAGCTCAGCTTTCCAACGGTATGATCAAAAAATTGTTCCCGTGCCAAAAATCGAGAATCTTTCAGTAAAAATCGACGTTTTTCGCGAAAATCGACATTTTTACCGTAAAATGAGTTAGGCAGCAATCGTTTGCACTCTTTGTCGCGCTGAGTCAAATGACGACACAAGACTTCTCGAATAAGCAGTCACTGATATCTTGTCCAATTTACTTTTTGAAAATTGTTTTAATTTCTGTTGATTTGCATGGTAATTGTTTTAGACCAGGTAGGCCAAGCTGAACGTTACTATCGTTGACAATTAGGTGAATGTAGAATGTTTTTAACGTCCATCCCCCAACTTGCAAAAAAGTTTTAAAAACGTGATGACCAAACATCTAGTGCGAATAGAGAAAAACGGGGATCAGATTCGATTTCAGCACACCAAAAATCACAATGGATCACAATAGAGTAGCTGCCAGTTACAAGCTTTAAAGGTTTTTGCACAAAAACGTCTATTTCCGACCACTGTGCGGCGTTGGACTACGGAATTTTTTGTCGGATAACGAGCACTTTTCACTGAAAATCGCCCAAAATCGGTCCGCGTGCGAGGGGAAGTGATTCGGTTCCATGTTGCCATTTGAAAGCGTTCCTGGTGGGATTGTGGGGGGGGGGGGGCTCTAAGCCTGAAGGGTAAATAATCCAAGGTTCCGAATTAGGCAATGGTCACAGGTCACCGCTTGAAATTCACTCGAAACGCCGTTTGCTCCACGACCGTCTCCGTCCCACCTCGTTTTGTAAACTGACCGAAACCGATGTTTTTTTCCGCGGTGGCTCCGGGCGGCACCATGCGGCGGCGCCTTCGGAAATCAAAAAAGTCACAAATTTGGGCCGCAGCACAACCTGTTACATCGCACTATCAACCTACTGGTGTTATTGCAGATGAAATTTTGGGTAATGTTGGGGGTTTTCAGTGAGCTGACTCCAAATCTGAAGCCCGTTTTTCGATATCAGATCTAGTTTTTGAGATACTAGCTAAGTTATAATATAACTTAGCTAGAGAATAATTCTTAAATTCCTAAATAAATAATAATTATTATTATTAATGAGGGTTGTAATTAATTGTAATTGATTGTGATTAGGATTACATAGAGTACTGAAGGTCGGAAATATTTCCGAGACCTAATATTGGAAATATTGGAAAGATTGTTTTAAACGCTCTAACTTGGCTCGCTGCGAAGTTCGGAGGCCATGCGCTGTCTTCTCTTGCCTTCTGGCGGCGCACAGTGGTCGGAAAACCGATCAAAATATCTCTCCAAGATCACTTCATAGTATGAAAAGATTGGAAAAATGAAGATTGCAAACATGAGGAGCTCAAAAAAAATTTAACGGACTGTTATGATCATATTATGATCATAACAGTCCGTTAAATTTTTTTTGAGCTCCTCATGTTTGCAATCTTTTCATTTTTCCAATCTTTCGGAAATATTTCCACGATTTTATCTTTCCGGAAAAATAAGTACCTACTCTAGGATTACAATGTAATGATGACGTGTAATTAGGCTTTAGCACTACCTACATGAACACCTACCTACAGCCACTTCAATTTTCGATTAAAGTGGAAACTCTAGTCTTTTACCGAAAAAACGAACGAAACTATTTTATGTTTTGAATACAGTGAAATTTCTAAAGAGTGGTGGGTTTTGAGCAGTGCTGCCAGATTGGGCTACAAGTCGCCAATTGGGCTCCTCGAACAGGTCAAATGGCTCCACGTTTTTACGATTTGCGACAAGTCGCGGATTGGGCTCCTTCAGCATCGGGAAACGGCGATTTTTGGGCTACTTCGCCGTATCGCGTAAAAATGCACAAAAACAACGCTATCCATATGGCCGCACTGACCATTTTCAGCAATGACGGTGCACAGCAATCTATGTTACCCGTAGTTTAACGCTAGTCCTAGCTAGAAACAAATTGTACTTTACTGTTCCTGTTCCTAAATACCTTAGTTTTATTTTCATTAAAATGTTTTTAAAACTAAGTATTAAGTTGCTGTTCAAATATACGGCTGTTTTATATTTATATTTTCGTTCTACAACAGTTTTTATGTTTTAAAAGTAAAAACACCACATGATTTTAATGTTTTAATGTTTCAAATATATTGAAATGTGTTTCAGTATTAATTTTGTATTCGTTATTGACTTTATTTATACCCAAAAGTCGCCAATTTGGGCTTCATTCCATCATGAACCGCGATATTTGGGCTCCGTTGTGTTTAAAAATTGGCGGCGACTTTTGGGCTCCACGAGCGCCTTTCTGTACTAGGCATCTGGCAACCCTGGTTTTGAGTGGCCCAAAAACGGGTTTGAATCGAGATACGTCTCCTGAAGTTGCGATGTTCGTATCGAATTTCGGTTGTGTGGGTGGAGGGGGGGGGGGGGAATTCGATTGAGCGCAGGAACTCAATTAAGATAAATTCGATTGTGAGGCGTTGGTGGGGGGTGGAGTATTCAATTAGGGGCGGGGGGGGGGGGTGTAATGAAAGAAAAGCAGATGATGGTGAGGAAGAGGAGGAGGATGTTTTGAGGGGGAGGAGGGTTGATGGCGGATGGCGAGAGGAACCGGACCCCCCCCCCCCCCTTCATGCCACTCGTGCTCATCAACCACCGCCGCCTCGCCGAAGGCACTTTGTCGAGTTCCAAGTGAAGGAGGAGGAGGCGGCGCTTTGAGACGGTGTCGCCGTCAGCAGTGGGGGGGGGGGGTAACTTCGAGCCTCTTGGTAATGTGGGTCAAATGACGTCATCCGGGCTCCCTCTGGCCGCAATGCACGGCGGCATTGCCACAGCGCCTGCCGACCCCCCCGCATCCCCCCTCCCCCTCACCAAATCAACGTACTACCATCATGTACGTACCACTGGCACCCACCACCACCTCCCCCCCCCCCACGACACGGCCAACCACCAAACTTCCTAACGAGTCCCCCGAGCATTCAAATTCTTAACCCTTAGCGCGACACGTGAAATTATAGGCAATACTGTGACACATGGGTATATCACAACAGCAAACGATGAGACTTATCTATCTATATCTATACTATATAATAAAATCGTGTCTGTCTGTCTGTTTGTCTCATCATCAATTGAGAACGGCTGAACGTAGAAAGTTGCGGCTGGTACCATTTGACGCAGAATTTATCTGGGAAGGTTTATGAAAAATCCGCGTTTAAATCTGTTCATCCGTTGAAACGCTATGAATGAAATACTACTAAAAAAACGTGTTATAATCACTTCCACAAGGACATTTATGCTTATAACTTTTGAACGGTTGACCGTAAATCTGATTGTAAGTAGTCTCTGGATTCAGCTCGACGAGTACTTTCAAGTGGTACTTCAATCAGGATGTTAGTGGGAGGGGGTGGGGTGCAGGTTCTGAGGGGGGGGGGGTCTACAGGCATTCAAAACTACTTGACCAGTTGGAGTGCAACTTTGGGAATTTGTTGTGTGAACATTGAGGAATGTTTCTAAACAGATAGTATGGGGGGGGGGGGGGTTAAAGGCAGTTATGGTACGGTGATGGGGGGAGGGGGTATTACTGGGATTTCAAAACTACTTGACCGATCTGAATGAAACTTAGGGAAAATATTGAGTGAACATTGGGGAAGGTTTCTGACCAATTTAGGAGGGGCCTGTCCTAAAGGGGGTGTTTGTTCTACCGTTGCGAAGCGCGGGTACACAGCTAGTTTTCAAATAAAATTACAAGCAAACAAAAGATGAAATTTTCAAATAAATCAACTTCTTGGCTTGGGCCTAAGTAACTTCTATCACGTTGAAAGCACTGTACACATACTTTTTTGAACACTCAACGCAGACTGGTTTGTTACATTTCACTAATTTATACTCTGTGTTTCTGTCTCTTTTTGAAGGGCAGCGATTAATTTTTTCCAAGTCTGTCATTAAGTTCCTGATCTTGAGGAATACAAGGGGTAAATCCTCCCTAGTACTTTACGAATCAAAAGTTTTACATCCTTGTTGATTCGTGTATTCCCGAGTCTGTCTCGCAAATGAGGCTGTATGAGCTGATAAAAGCTATGAAAGTGGCTCTAGGCTCAAATTTGCTGGAGATGTGAATGATGTAAGAGTTCACCATACCTGCGTTCAGTAGCCCACTTAACACACACACAGTTGCCACAGATTTTGAGTCGAGTATAAGCTACATTTTAAATCCAGACAATCTACTCCACCGTTGGTGTCATTGCAGAATAGATTCATTTCTGATTTGACACTTCCGTCGTGAGTACCTTTCGATTCACTTATTGAATACACGTAAATAGACCCACTGATTCGAGTGACAGGTGTACCCACACCATACCCACCGACTTCTAGAAAAAACGATTCATTACCTTGTTTGGAAGAGGCGTTACAACAGATATCACACTCAAAAACAAACTGATGGAAAAATACGCCTATGTAGATAGGCGCAAGGGTACGCCTACAAAATTATAAAATATCTACATGGGTGCCTGATACCCACGTGTCGCGCTATGGGTTAACCCTTAGACTCCCAATGGGACAAATCGGAACACTTTTCACTTGAAAAATCCTAGCGGTACGAAAAATCGATCGATTTGAATGATTCGACGTCCCAGTTGTTCGGTAGGATCCCAAAAAAGCAATGGTACCTCAAACTGCCACAAGAGATCACCCCAAGTGTACCTGGAGCCATCTTTAACAGTTGCGGCGTGGTGTTTCTTCTTAAAGGGTGTTTGAGAATTATGTCACAATCGGAACGCTCTTTAGGACTGTTTATTCTCATTTTTGGAGAGAGAGAAACATAAACGCCACTCATTCTTCTTCTTGGAGTGCCGTATCCGAATTTCGGACGTTGGCGTCCTCTCACATATAATCCTGTGATGCACGTCTTCACAAGTTATACGGGACCTACAGTTTATCGCCGGTTCCGAACGGCACTATTTGAGAGGCTGTACTAGGCAAATGATACTGGTGGTAGTTTGCCATTGCTTTCCACCAGGTGACCGCCGCAACGGCTAAGTATGTGAAAAATTCCTTTCACGCACGCCACTCACTAGAAACCTCAATATCCTGACTCAGTATTCCTGAGCCAAACATATTGGACTGAGCCTGGATCTTCAGCAGCATGAGATGATCATATTGATGAGTATCACAAATGGCACCTTGGGACGTACCAAGGGATAGGAAACCTCAATATCTTGAGCCATACATGTAGGATTGTTCCTTGAATTTTCAGCTGCATGAGATGATACCTAGGGATAGGAAACCTCAATATCTTGAGCCATACATATAGGATTGTTCCTTGAATTTTCAGCTGCATGAGATGATACCAAGGGATAGGAAACCTCAATATCTTGAGCCATACATATAGGATTGTTCCTTGAATTTTCAGCTGCATGAGATGATACAAAGGGATAGGAAACCTCAATATCTTGAGCCATACATATAGTATTGTTCCTTGAATTTCCAGCTGCATGAGATGATACCAAGGGATAGGAAACCTGAATATCCTAAGCCACATAAATTGAATTTGAGCGTTTATTTGAAAGAAATCGAAATGCCAAACATATTTTTCAGTAAGACAAAGAGGAACTTGAGCACTAAACTACCTCATCACCTCTGCACCAAACAAACACCACTAAATCTGGCGGCTACGGCAATTCAAAATTTTGTCAAAATTTCAACAGCTATGGGGAAAATTCGCCCAAAATTCGTCATTGCAATAGTTTCAAAATCGAATTTTTTGACTTGACTTTCATCTTTGATAAATAATTCGGTGGAACTCTGTGAAGAAACATTTCGAGCCCTTCTTTAGCTAGATCCTTTGCCTCTGATGCTCTGTGAAGCAGGGGTGGTCCGTGTTGAGGTCTCTTATTAATTATTTTTATCGGTGATCCCAATCAAAATCCCAAACAAAATCCCACTTCCCTTTTCAAAATTGGTTGTATAATATACAGGTTAATATTTTATTAAATATCGTCGCTTAAGAAGCAACACAGCTGGTTTTCTGGTGGATACGGGCTGTTTCCTCAACGATGTCGATAGGGGTTGTTATTATTTTCGAGTTTCCTCGACTCTGTACTTTAGTTGGAGCGATTTTGAGCTAAGCAGCCTATCCAGCGTGAGAAGTCGAATAAGAATCTGCTTAAACCTAATTTTCGTGAAAATGTCCGATAGGGGGTGTTGGTTCTTAAGCGACGATCTATAACACCCCAACATATTCAAGTTGTAAGACCCAATTTAGTTGTAACGGCGTCATCGCGACGTCGCCGAGTCGCCAAAAGTTACACCGAACTCGGTAAATCTAATAGGTTTAGTTATAATTGAACAGTTTGACACTAGTAAAAGTTAAGAAAAAGTAGTTTTTCCACATTTTGAGGGAACCTTAACAAGACAATTCATGCAAGTGAGTTTCGGCAAAGTTCTGGTCGAAACTGGAAGAAATCAACACTATGGTCGGTTCACTGGAAATGAATTGGACGGAAAGAATTTATGGAAGCTGAATTGGACGGAAAGAAATTATGGTTTTACGAGTTTTTCTTAACCGTTAGACTACCAATTTTGAACAAAACATTTTTTAAAAGATTTTCTCGTTTAAGTCGATAGTAGGGAACTTTGAGGTACGACAACCCGAAAGAAGGGTGATCTGCTAAATCTCTATATAGGAGTCCCTTCTGGAAAAGCTCCTCAAAAATTACCCGAAAGAATAGTCGAGGAGGTACCGAGGCAAACCTGCACTTACCTACCAACCACGCTCTGCTACCTTGCGATGTATGGTTTGCTGAGTTGCTCCCGTAACCGGGGAGGTACCGAGGCAATATGCCCACCCAGAGGGGTGTCCGGTCTGCATCCACAGACCTGTCTATCCTCAGAGTGGTCGAACCAAAACGTCGGGAACCGGGGACACTCAGCGAACCATTACAAATTCAATTTGCGTGGCTTGGGATGTTGCAGTTTCCTATCGTTTGGTACGCCCCGCTGTGCCCTTTTTGGTTTGATAACTCGATTCCCTCAAAATCCTTCCTCAGGTCCAATATTTATAGCTCAAGATATTGGTGTTTCGTATCCCTTGGTACGTCCTAACTTGCCCTTTGTGTCGAAGGTACCTACCAACCTCTTACATAAGGTTTAAGGTCCGTCCAGCTTTCACCTCCCCAGTTCCACGTGTACTCAGGCTTTCTTCCAATCTCTTCTGGATGGTAGAAGGACCAAAGACCTTGACACCGCCTCCTTTTTATTCTCTCTCTTTCTTACGCCTTCCATCGCATCCCCTTTCTTTCTCCCTTCGTCTTCTCCGTGAAGAAAAAGCCTTCACGGCCGCGACTGATGATGAAACTCCCTCAGCTCGAACGCTTCCGAAGGTTTTTTTCCCCACCAGCGTCTTTACTGTGAGGAAGAGAACGACGGCGTACAACCATAAAACACGCTTTATATAGGAAAACGTATCGTCACAAAAGGAATTCATGGGTTCTTATGGTCCGACGTCGAATCACGTGGAAGTTTGACATAATGAATAATTTGCCCAACATCCAAAACCGAAGAAAAAGAGTTCACATCATTCAACAACTAATTGCCCTCTAAACAACTTGAATATTGAAGTAATTCAATACCCAATTTTTGTAGTTTTTACAGATTTTATTGCTATTTTTCAGCATTTTTCAAGTTCAACTATCCCTACTCCAAAATCCTCGAATCTAAAAAATCAAAATTTATTCACAATTGCCAAATCCATGAATAACGTTAAGTGTATCTAAAGTATCTTATCAACTCGATCAGGTCTACAGGTTCATAGTGTGAATAGCATAGAAATTAGCTTTAGCTCAGCTGATCCGGGGCCTGGGCAGGGTCAAGTAAGTCCTAAGGAGGCTACATGACAAATTACAGCTGCATAGTCTGAATGGAATAGAAATTAACTGTAGGAGCCACTCAGCTGATCCTGGGCATATGCCGCTTAAAGTGTAAGTCCTAAGGTGCTACATCCAAATTACATGTTCATAGTGTGAATAGCATAGAAATTAGCTTTAGGAGCCACTCAGTTTATCCGGGGCATATGCCGCTTAAAGTGTAAGTCCTAAGGTGCTACATCCAAATTACAGGTTCATAGTGTGAATAGCATAGAAATTAGCTTTAGGAGCCACTCAGCTGATCTTGGGCATATGCCGCTTAAAGTGTGAGTCCTAAGGTGTTACATCCAAATTACAGGTTCATAGTGTGAATAGCATAGAAATTAGCTTTAGGAGCCACTCAGCTGATCCTGGGCATGGACAGCGTCAAGTTAAAGTCCTAAGGAGATTACTTACCAAATTACAGCTTCATAGTGTGAATAGCCTAGAAATCAGCTTCTGGAATCACTCAGCTGATCCTGGCTTCATTCTGCTTAAAGTGTAAGTCCTATGGAGGCTATTTACCAAATTACAGCTTCATAGTGTGAATAGCATAGAAATTAGCTTTAGGAGCCACTTAGTGGATCCCTGCCCTATGCTGCTCAAAGTTTCTACAACAACGGGAATTGGCTCGGGCGGGAGTATCAGCCAATTATGTGAAGTCCAAAACATGTTTCAGGTTGAAAAACGACACCAGTTTCATATTTGATACTGAGGCCAGTGGCGTCCTCAAACCCTCTCAAGAAACATATGAAATGAGAAACACGAGTAAGAATATTCATTTTGAAAATGCTAATTATCCACTTTTCTGATTAGTTGCATTATATTGTTAATTTCGTGAGTAATTATCTGGTTTGGAACAGAAAACGATTAAACTACCTATCAATTGTTAGGTATAATCAAATTACTGAACAACAACTGTAAATTTATATCGCCCCGAGTTTTACGAATTACAGAGTGACACCAGTGAAACGTGCGACCAACAAATCCTATTTCAACGTGATTCAAAGGACCATGAAATACAATATGAATCCTATTTTTTGTTCAAACAATTTATTGCTGGATTGTGACTTTCACCTGAATATGATGACAAATTATCATCATTACTAGTATTAATTTTTTTCTTTGGTTTTTTTACAGGTATATCTTTTGCACTGAAACATCAGAATCGCCTTGTAGTAAGTGAATTGTCGCTGAGGGAGTATGCTATAATTATGCCTTATTATTCAACAATACTTATTACGTTAAAATAGATTGGTTCATATTTTTGACGAGTAGTGGGTCGGGCTCCAAGAAATCCGACTAAACCCCAATAGAACCATCAGAGATGCAGCGATACTCAGCTGATGTTTGTTTCTTTTTTTACGGAACCCTTAATGCAAAATCTTTCAAAAGTAACTGAGATCTACGAAATGCGGAGGGGTACGAAATTAGGGTTGACATTTTCAAAACCCCAGATCCCCAAAACGCTCAGAAAACGTCAAAAAGAACGGTCAAGTTTTTCATACGTTGGAGTTTCCACGTATATGGTCAGAAGGGATTCCGAACTTATTTTGGTTTATTATTCTAAATTTAAGAAACAGTGAATGATAGAATGATTGACATACCATGAATGACATAGTAACAGATTTGATGTGAAAACAGAAGCTTCGTTGTAGAGGATGAAACGCGATGGAAACTCGTAGGATCTTTTAGTGACTTAAGGGGGTTTAGGGTAGAAAATTACCCATAAATTCCAAAAGTGAAACAGTCTGACAAGTGACCCCTCAAAGGGCTTTTTACGCTGAACACGATGGTGGAGTCAAAATAGCGATATCTTATTCCGTTCTCAAACTGGAGCACTTTGAAGATGAAGAAACGTGGTTGTTACTTGTTCTTCACGGTTCATCTGCTCTAATCTGGGAACGAAACGAGATATCGCAATTCTGACTTCACCATCGTGTGCAACGTTGAAAAATCTAATAAACGGAGGTGTTACTCGGCAAAAAAGGAAATGAAAAATATGTTATAAAACCAGTAAAATGTAGACATTTAAAACCAGTTATCCCTTCAAAAATTCGCTCTTATAGCCATGTTGCATAACTGGGCTGAACTGACAAGATTCGGATTAAAACCGCAAAACAATTTCATTAATTTCTAAGTTCAATGAGAACAGACCTTGCAAATTAAGAGTAGTCTGTATATTTCATTTGTAAGCTGATTTTCATTGTTTTAAATCAGAAAACAAACGGGAATAACGATTTGTTTTGTTTAAATTTTGGAATGTCTCGTTTGAACTCTGGCGAAATTGCTTCCTATAAATTGAAGATGCGAGGGGATAAAACGAATTATTTTGTCTCCTCAACCCCATTAGTCACGACGACGATTTTTCATCGCAAGCACGAAAAAAAGAAGATTTTGCCTTATTCAACATTTGGGTTAACCACCAAATTTATGAAGGGGCCTAAGATTTTTCTTCTTACTTGGCTCGATTCCAGTGGTTCGTTATTAAAATTATTTACCAAAAACTAATTAAGTCCGCAAATTTAGCGGTTGTTTAGATTTAGCCTCTTGGAGTGCTAAAAACCACATTTTAGGGGATCGATAATTTGGAGTCCAACTACCCATTGGCGTACTACTGACCCGAACGAAAAGTGGTTTATGGTCTTTTTCCAAGGTTGATCGTACGAGGTGGGTACTTACGTCTTACGATTGGTTTGAGTTGTGATTCACCTCGTTTCCATTTTGCCTCTTGATTCCCTCCCTCCCCACTTCGCGATTAATGTCGAGGTCAGTCCGACTTTTGCGGTGAACGCGTGATGGTTTTGATTGGTTTTGATCCGGCAGCGTGTCATTTTATAAGACAACCACCCGCCTGTTGTGAAACCCTCTCGCGAATCACTCTTTACGGTTTGCGAAACATTGTCGAGTTCCGCTGTCTCGCGTTTCAATTTAGAATTACAAAAAAAACAAAAAATTCGGTAATTTATTTGATTGAACTATCCAACTAGTACAAGAAGAGGTAACGATTTTTTGCACCGTTTTTGCTTCATTGTTGTCAATAACAAACTTCTGAAGTCGAGCAAGAAAAGATATTTCGATTTTGTCCAAATTTGACGTTTTAAAATACATTGAATTCAACAATCCGATCATCCTCGAAACTGTTCATAACTCCTGGTCAAAAATAAGGACGTAAAATTTCAAAATGCCATAGTTTGAAAATTACAGGTTCGATTAGATTTTCGGAGACCATCTAGAGCCCATGGTTTTGTGATATAGATATATACAGGATGTAACGTGAGTGGTGTCCGACAACTGCCCTACGCGTTCTGCATTTAATTTTCGACCAAAAGTGTCACGTAGACGTTTTTTAAAATCTACTCAAAATCCGACTTTTTCGACTTTCAAGATTTTTTTCGTGTTTTCGACCTTATTTCACTAAAATTGCCATAACTCCCTTAATTCAAATCTGAGGATACCGTTAGAAAGAGCGTTAAATTGCCTGTCTCTCAATGCCTAACAAATTATTTTTAGGTGGAACCGAGAAGTGAAAGTAGAGTCGAAACAGTAGATTTTGTCAAAATCTCAAAATCACCTTTTTTTTAAACGCTTGGTGAACTTATTCCTATACCAGAACTGTGAAGGCATGCTAAAAAAATGCGCCCAAAGGTTTGAATGCGATAAAACGTGTTTTTCGGGCTAAATCTTGGGTTTTTCATGACAAATGTACCCTTTGTGAGCTAGTGAGTTTGAGTCATCTTAATGGTAATTTTTTACGCTGTGTCATAAAATTTGGTAGTAATGTAATTTTGGTCGGTAATGTAATTTTTGATGTGATTGGTCAAAATCAGGAAGATATTGCTTGGAAATTCGACTTTTCAGGCCCCTTGGACAATTTTCGACTTTCCGACTTCGGAGTCCGACTTTGCACTGAAAATCGCTCGAAACCCCCATTTTCGAACACATTGTAAAACTACCTTTCCAAGGATATTCCTGTGTATTTAATGACAACCTGTAAAAAAAAAAAATCAGTATTGAAAATGGGTTGGTAGTAGAGCGACCTGAAAAATACTGTACTATTCAATACGGTGTATTGCGGGACAACGTCTATCCAATTGCATCAATAGCAAACCCCAATAGCAAACTTTTAACTTAGACTATACCACTAAAAATTATGGGGTAACCCATTTTTGAACACACTGTAAGTATATTCTTGTGCATTTAAGGGCACCCTGTAAAAAAAATCAAAATTGAAAATATATTCGTGATCATGATCTTTCTCTTGGTTGAATTTTACGCCTTTCCGGAGAGCGAAGAGTGGTCGTAGGTAAAAGGAGTTTGTCATTTGTCAAAATCTGGAAGGCATCGCTCGAAAATTCGACTTTTCGACTTTGGAGTCCGACTTTTCACTGAAAATTGCTCGAAACCCCATTTTCGAGCAATCCTTCATGAGGATATTCCTGTGTATTTAAGGACACCCTGTGGAAAAATCAAAATCGAAAATATATTCATGATCATGATCTTTCTCCTGGTTGAATTTTACGCCTTTACGGAGACCGAAGGGCTGGTCGTAGAGCGTTTTGAAAAATTGGAAATTCGGTGTATTGTGTATAATCTGTCTACTTAAATACACCAGTACTGATATGGATTACTTGACACTATTACGGAGATGGCAACCTTATTTTTAATGTTATGGGACACATTAATACGATTAGGAATCAAACAGGTTATGGTTCGGTCTCGTTGCACTCACCCCATTGACTCTTCAGGAACCCCATTAAATAATGTGACCTATAGCGCCTTTAAATATGTCAGGTCTTGGGCGGTTCGTATGTGTAATCCAACTGATCTCAACGCTCTCTCTCGAGGAGATGACCTATTGAACCCAACATGGATGTGCGCTGCCTACGCTCAAACTGCTTTACCTTTTTGCCGTACGGTTAAGTAGATTTGTACTTGCGACACTCCCCACGGGTTTGGGGGGCTTTGATCGTCTGAAAGGGGAAGCGCAATGGGAACGTTTTCCCAACTTGGGAACTTTCAAGGGTCTCGTCGTATTAAACGGGTTGGTCTTAGACTTTTGATATAACGAACCCTATATTCGGTACTTACAACCCATTTGTTGTGGTAACAGACACATTGTCGTGCTCATAATTGGTATGTTCGACGTATGTACCAACTAAACCCTGCAACCGCACCTGGGCCGGATTTAAGATATACGGGCCCTTAGGGCCCCACCTGTGGTAAGATTGATTGATTGACGGCTTTTATTTAAAACAAACAGGGTAAGGGTAGGACCATGATGGTCCTCTCTTACTCCATCCCCGTACAAATTAACAATCCTTGTGCTATCGTGTTTAGACATCGATTAAGTAGTAATGAATAGTAATGCGATGAAAATAAACTAATCAAATAAAGTACAACATCTCATCACTTCAATAAGCAAAAAACACAGCCAAACTTCGTTGAATTTAACAAGATTTTCTTATAGGTACTCCTAAAGCTATTTACAGATTTTGATCATTCGAGTAGCCCTACATTATGGGCCCTAAGTAATTGAATAGCTGTACATTATGGGCCCATTGTGTGCTTATTGGGGGGGGGGGGGGGCTACTCGTGGTTTCGGAAGTCTCCCCCCCCCCCCCCCCGGAAAAATTTGAAAAATTAGCTACATAATGGTGATTTTAAAGGGAATTTGCGCTAAATATTCTGTTTTGTCTGAAAACATTGTCTATAAAACATGACCAGTCACATTATTTTCTACTTTTAAATGTGGTGCGGGCCTCCAGGCCCTATAATATGTATGTCGTATAACATATTATGTCGTATGTAGGTATAATATATTATATGCTTAAATCCAGCCCTGAACCGCACTCCAAGTGTTGAAGAAACCAGAAAACCAAAATCACCAGAAAAGAAAATGTTCCGCGTATTGGTGTGATTTCTTAATTTTGCGCTCTTTCACACTCTACACGCCTACAAGGGTTGGCTTCTGCATGTGTCCATTACAAATAGGATTAATAATTGAACAAATATGGCTTAGGCACTTTTCGAAGGACCACCTTCAACTCTGAGGAACTGAGATAGGTAGATATAGGAACTGTGAACTAATTAAGAACTGTGAAATAGTGATTAATAACAAGGTACGAGTTTATTAAGTAAAACAAATACGTAGTACAGGTAGTTCAAGTGAGGTTCTTTGGTGTATGATAACCTGAATCCCTAAAGTCGCCACTTAATCTAATACAAAACACAGAAGGACTAGAGAGATATTATGACAAAGACTAAAAAATGTAACTATGCTGGGTTGTAATCTCCAATGGTACTCTACAGCCAGTCCTACTCCTCCAGAAGTCCCAAAGTGGCTAGAATTCTCATCAAGGTGCTGTCCATGCGGCGATAATCCAGTCCAATAAGAAGAAGTTTCAAAAGTGCGATGCTTATATGAACCCAGAGCAAGATTTTTTCGGTAACTGTTCTAGGATATTTTAAAAAGATATCGAAATATTAATTCGATATATCGGTGAAAATATCGATATTTCAATACACCAGTCTTCGATCTTTTTTCGTCAAATGTTTCTCCAGCAGAGCAAATTTTAAAATTTAAATTTCAAAATTTAAAGCCGGCCTAAGTAATGCTCTCTGATTTGCCTGGGAGGTAGATGACGTACATTGCTTCCCTCTTCCCGCTCAATACGACTTCAAAACTCTCCAGCAAAATAAGTAGGTACTTCCTTAACAATCTTTTCACCACTGTGTTAATTATTCTAAAGATGTGTTCTTCTCTCGAATTTTTTTTTAAATCACTGTCATCACTGTCATTACCTCAATGTTTTTCAGGTGACTATAGGGCCTATGGGCGAAAATCACTTGATAGACAAATTTTTGTTCGTAATAGCTTATTCATTAATGAAGAGTACTTTTCATTTGTGATAAAGGAAAACCTTTGACACGGTTGATCAAATTTTATTCAGTTTCAAATTCCCTGTTTTGGTTTAATCATTTATTTCAATAGAAAATTTTCAATGGCAATCCAATCAACTAAATAATAAGACATTCCAAACATTAGAATTCAACTAATGTATAGGTAGTAAAATAGAGTGCATTTTTCACATAAAATCAAGAGCTTTCCAAAAAGTGGCGAGCGGTTTTTGTACGATGAAAAATAGCGAAGGTAAACTTTCGTAGTAACACAATGGTTGGAAGCGAAAATCATGAGAAATGGTGAATCACGCGTTGTGGTGTCGCTTTTTGAGTTTCTGTGCCAAAGTAAAGACATAAAATTGTCAAAATCCAAAAATCAAGTTTTTGTGCCAAATAATGGGTTTTTTTTTAAGAGAAAAATTTGAAAATTTTCATCTTTGCTGATTTAGAAGGCCAAGTGCTTCCTCATCCTATCCTATTTCAATGGATTTTACGTCATTTTTATGCTGGTTCTGCAGCTGTGGTGCAGAAGGTTGTTGACACCATCACATTAATAATCGCGATGCGACATGAGATACTGCGAGGGACTGCGACCTGTTTTGTGCTGATTAGTGCAGAAAAGCAAAAGAGCTAATCAGGCGGAGACGCACTTAACCCTGTTCAGCCTATTAGGTTGTGTCTTCGGAAGTACCTGTTCGAAGTCTGTTGATAACGGAACGTCAACCGGATAATCAGATCGATGAGTAACTCAGACACGTTTCAACACCGGAAATGAAGCAATGCAACGAAAAAATCTCCCCTACACGGCTATGACCATCAAAACTCTCTCCTTCCCATTCCGCGTTCCATAACAATCATCCCCCAATAACAAAAGGCGATTTCTTCTACGTCAACAACAATACGAGCGAACGTTGCGTAAAACAATACGAAGTACCCTCAAGGCAAAAGGTACCTTAAGGGCGAGACAATACAAAGCGAATTATTTGGGAATTAAGAAGAAAACGAGTGGAAGGGAGTGTTGACTATCAAGCTGTGAAGCTGCTAATAATATCAACCCTCTATTGTGGGTTTGTTACACATATCGGCCTCAGGGGGTTTGTGGAACGCCGGTTGCTTGTCCCGAATGAGTTGTTGGCGGTTTCGGAGCAACGAGTGTCGACAGGCTGATTGGAGCGGTATTCAAAGAGACTCGTCGATGTCGATATCGTCCTCCGCAGCGGTCCCTGTGCCGTTTTGTGGGTTTTTAAACAATTGAGTACCGTCCGTTATGAAGAGGGTGAGTGCCAAAATTTCGAAAAAAGAGGTTTTTCCTGCGTTTTGTTCTTCGAACCAGTGCGATTGTCCCAAGAAAGGGTTCTAAAAATCTCCAACAGAATCTCCACCACTGTTTACCCACTAGAGTGGTAAGTGGCACTGCAATATTCCTTCATGGAGCTAATTGCCAACCCGTAGGAAGGTTACTTTTTATTGTTAACTTTCGGCATTTCGTCTTCTCTTGTCTTCCCGCAAAACGCGAGTGTATAATATTATAATTAAAAAGTTTCGTTGAAAGTACCAAGTTTTTATTTATTAGGCACTTAGCACCATAGAAAAGACAGGTGACACTTACCCCTTCCCCTAATTTCCGGAACATTTATAAGCTCGAAAATTATTTTATAGTACCTGATAAATTTTGCTTCGTGGTTTTAGGATGTTAATGTCCGCGAAAAATTGAACTATAACTAAACTGGCACTGTCAGAAGCAATGGCTCCTGTAGATTTCACTTACCAACTCGTTTTTGCTTGTAACTTTTTTTGTGTTAAATTTGGCACTTACGCCCTATGACCGTAGGCTCCTCAATTCAACTGTTGATCTTCGGTGGGCGGAAATCATTGGTTCAATCTGTTGACTGTCAATCTAGAAAATCCGCATAAAGGTGTTACACAAAACAATGCTAGGAAGGCCTAGAAGGTGCGCTATGACGATACTTTACTACATTAGGACCCTACGCATGATTAGCTCAAGAGAAATTAAAATACGTCTTTCATCGTAGGGTGAGTGTTCCCTCCCCCCATTCACCATGTTTGCGCCAAAAGTTGACAAACACTCGAAATGTCACTTTTTTAACAAAAAAAAAAATGGTCAATTTTCAAACTATTGTATCAAGGGAATCCATTCAGAGCTGGTGCTGGTCTCAAATCGTAGCAAATTTAATTTACATTTCAAAAGTACACATTTCGAGAAAACGCACAATAATATAAAATCACACAATGTGTGATTATATGTCATAATATCCAATTTTTCGGCCTTTCGTTCGATTTTTCGATTATATTATAATCGAAAAATCGAACGAAAGGCCGAAAAATTGGAGGTCTTTCGAAGCTGCAAAGTTGATTTACACTACTGGTACTGGTCCTAACAAAGTACCACGAATTCAGAGCTACACGTTCTTTTGCAACCGTCTTGTTCGATTTTAACCGTCTTTAGCATCCAATACTCTTCTGGTATTCAAAACATATTCGATTCCCTTCTGCCCCCAATTTTACTTTGCATAAAACAACCCCTGTTTAGTTATTCGTACGAAAACCTACAGCTCCGAAAATTCGCTCATACGATCATGCTGCACGACTGGTTTTTTTCTTTTTCTTAGTTACAGGGTCAGAGTTCAAATTATGGGTCATTAAAAACAAATCCACAGTCATGCAGCATGGCTATGAGAGCCAATTTTCGAAGTAATGACTGGTTTTATGTAAAATGTCTCGAAAAACACGACGATGGTGAAGTCAGAATTGCGATATCTCATTCCGTTATCAGATTAGAGCAGATGAACCGCGAAGAACCTCAAAAGTGCTCCAGTTTGAGAACGGAATAAGATATCGCAATTCTGACTTCCCTTTAAAATGAGGTGTCACTCCTCAGAGTGTTTCATTTTTGGAATTTATTGGAAATTCCCCCCCCCCCTAAAACTCCCAAAAATCCTCCCTCAGAGTGGCCCAATGCTTTCATCTACGAACTTAGCCTTTCGACAGCCAAGACAGATTTTTTGTTTAAATTTGAACTTTATTCTCCAACATAGTGATTCTTATGATATTGGTACTTGTATGGAAATTCCGTACCGGTTAGTATTCTTAGTCTTCGGAAACTTGCTGAATCCTGAACTTTGTTAAATGACGTTTAGAGCAATAGGACGTTTGATTACCATCAGTTTGAACTAGGATCTGGTGCCCTTCGATTGGCTTTGAGTACTACGCCATTATATTAGATGATTACAACATTTTAGTGATAATTGGAACCACCATTTGAGAGAATTCCCAAAAATTGATTTTATTTCACAGCCTCGATTTTTCCACCATCTTGTTGCCTAGTAACCTAATATACATTAAATATATATTAGGTTGACAAATTTTGTCAACTAACTGCAGTCGATCGCTACACATTCCCCTTCTTAAGGAACATTTCTCACTTACTTTATTCGTTCTTTCTACACGGAATTACCTCTCATTACTGCAGCTCTCGTGATTTTTCACTCTTCGTCTTAGGAAAGTTTGTCGATCAACACAGTAATCATGTCTCTAAATTAGCTGTAACAAGTTTTCTCAAAAAATTTCCCAAATGATGAAAAC
Source organism: Stenodema calcarata (assembly GCA_963920205.1). Classification (NCBI taxonomy): domain Eukaryota; kingdom Metazoa; phylum Arthropoda; class Insecta; order Hemiptera; family Miridae; genus Stenodema; species Stenodema calcarata. The sequence goes on along the minus strand of OY986061.1, from coordinate 18,605,802 downwards.
GACTCTTCAAAACCTCTCGCTCGTCTCAATTCATTAGTGAATATCCCGTTTCACGTACACTTTCCGATCGGCGTGTCGCGTTTCTTTTTCGGAAGGAGCACGCGCAGTTTGGCCTCACCTTGTTCCTTTTTTCCCCTTAGGATGTTATTTTGAGAAACGTGTCGTAATAATAGGTAACAAGCCTTCTCAGAGGGGACGATCAGATAGACAGGGGAAGTCAGACGGAAAAAGCTGAAGCAAAACTGGAGGGGAAGTGACCTTGAAGGCCCCCACCACCGCCTTCACTTCCCTTCGAATATTGCCAAACAGTTTTTCCCCTCCTTTCTGCAGACCGTGGTAACTTCAAGACGGAACGGGGCTCTGGTGTGGAAGCCTCAACTTTGACTTGTGTCGGTACAGACAGTTTCTGTACCAGGGACTGTGGATTTCGGAAATCTCCACCAACCATTTCTTAAGGGGGCCCTCAGGCTGGCGAAAAATGCCATATGTGCATCATATTTTGACGATGTCGTCTGCAAAATATTGTGCAAAATGAGGCGTTCAATATTTTTCTGAGAAGATTTAAAATTTTCGCGGACCCAATATTTGTTAGGTTGGTAGCGTGGTGTAGTGGTTTCAGTTGGATTTAACCTCTTAGCTCCTACAGCGTAGACTGTAGTATTGTTATAATTGCATCAGCTGGGCAATATGTGATTAGTGGATGATTTCATTGGGATTGGCCCATTGCTGGGAATTACTCTGTTCTTGATTATGGATTTCTCTTTCAATTCAATTTAAGTTCATTCCTATTGAATGTGTTAATCTATTAAGAACATAACAAGGGGTTTTCATAACGAGGTGAATCGGCACTGACATATTGTGCAATAATTTGGCGCATTTTGCACGATATTTTCGCTCAAAATATTGAACGTATTTTCTTTTGCCGAAGAGGGCCTCTTTCGGTCTATCGTATGGCAGCGGGATTTTCTCAGTTCCAAGCCCTTATCAAACGTCATTTCCATGTTGGGAACCGAATTAATAAAATTCACATATGATTATTCGTTCTCACAAATGTTATTGTTACAGTACAACCTCGTTTATCCTGACTTGGGAACTGTGAAACTAGGATTTTGGGAATTTATGGGTAATTTTTCCCCCTTAAACTCCCCAGAACGCCCCCTTAGAGTGGCCCTATTCTGCCCATCTACTAACTTAGCCTTTCAATTGCCAGGACGGATTTTTGTGCAAATTTGAACTTTTTATTTTAATTCTATCGAGTGTTGACGTCTGAAACAGAAATGGGCGTATTCATCTTCATAAATATACATACAAATAAAATTCATAAATCAGAATTTTACTAAAACTTACTACCTATATTTTTTGTGGATTTCACTCAAATTTTCCTATTTTACTAAGACTTTTAATTAAATTCAAGTTTTTCCACAAAAATTCACATTTTTTCCCGGAATTCCCGGAATTTTTTTGTGAATTTTCCAGCAATTCATATTTTTTGGGAATTTTATAAAAACGTTCTCTTTTTTACTGTAAAATATTAGTAGGATTTATGTAAAAACAACTTGAATTTCACTAAAAGTCATTGTAAAATAGGAAAATTTGAGTAACATTCACACCAAATACAGTGAATTTTAGTATAATTGATGTAAACAATTGGCATTCTTGTCAAATTTACCATAAAAAAGAGGAAGGTTAGTGTAATTCATCCATAAATGGCAGAAGGTTTTATAAACCTCACAAAAGAAATATGAATTGCGCGAAAATTCACAAAAAAATGAATTGTGAGAAATCCACACAAAAATGTGAATTTTCGTGGAAAAACTTCAATTTAAGTAAAATTCTTGGTAAAATAAACATCCACAACAAATACAGTGAATTTTAGTAAAATTCACAAAATAAATGTGAATTCCTGGGAAAATTCACACAAAAATGTGATTTTCTGATTTATGAATTTTATTCGTATTCATATTTACGAACACGAATACGACCATCTCTGGTATGGAATGACACATATAATATATGTGATATTATCAGGATGATCTAAACGGATTTTGGTATACAATTTTTTCGGAAGTTCGAGTTTCAAAAATTTTGGACTGAGAACAGTACCTAGCTTCTTTTTCTAAGTAATCGAAGAACATTACTGTTATGTACGCTATTTTCAACTACTCTTGGTCTTTTTGGTTTTTGACATGGGTTTCCACGATATTGTAGCGAGTGATTTCGTCCATAGCAAAACGTGGTCTCGTACCCGGCGGAACTCAAAACAGCCTGCGTAGTGCAGCTGCGCCAAATCGGTTCACGTTCTCTAGTGCCCTGGAACGAACCAACACGACATTGTACCTGTTTCTCGGAACTGTTACATCCTCGTCACTGTTACCGCAAATCACTCGGACTTGAGCTGAGTTGGTGATGCGGTTTTGGAGCGAGTGGAAATGGTTTGATGTAGAGGGGGGATGAGAAGGGAGAGGGGGGGACCGCGGATTGAGACAGGTGGTGAGGTGATGCAGTAACCAAATGGAAAGCTCGGCAAAGGCCCAACCTTGACACACTTGCCTGCTCTACTCCTATTATCCCCCCATCCCCTGTATCTCTGTGTTCAATGCTTCATTTTTTGTGTTGTTCTGTTCACGTACCCTTTTCGGAATAAAAGGATCTTCAATCCGCTACCTGTTGCACATTTCGAAAGAATCCGATTTCGATTCAGACACGAAGGTAACGAATTAGGTTGATGATTCCGGTCTTAGTACCGAAATTGAACGAAAACCGCCAAATTAGTTTCATGCCCTTCCCACTCCCCAAGTGGCGATTTTCTAGACCATTTCAATTTCTTCACGTTTCTGAATTCCAAAACCACTCAACATTTCAACGCTTATTTAGGTAAATGCACACAAACTGTAAAATACAATTTTTTTTAAATTTACTTTTTGTGTATAACACCATCAAGTTTGCTTATCCTATGTATATATAAATAAATAACAATAACATGGGACATGAGGAGCTCAGTCTGCCCTTTGGCAGCTGAGACACGTAGGTAATTAATTCATTTTAACAGAAACAGATAGTTATAAGAAGATTATGAAAAGTTAGGTAGAGATATAAACCAGGTATCTACATCATGGAGGGCTACGTAGGTCTCTGGGATATGTGGGGTTGGTGTTTCAGTAGGGCTACAGTACTGCCGTCCTAAGAAAGAAAGTCCTAACTCCATTTTGGAGCTTTTCGAGGTTAGGACTTATTCCTATAGATTTAGACGAGATCAACCGATTGGATTAGGTTAGAAAGCCCAATCTCCATCAGAAGTACTTGAAAATCAACTGTGTAACGACAGTTCTAATTTCTACTCTATAGAAAATTCTCAGCAGTTCACAAAACCTCGTTTGTCTCAAAACTATCAAAATGGAGATAGGACTTTCTTCCTTATGACGGCAGAGTAGGTCTGAGTGCCATTTTCTTTTTAAGCGTCGTGTAGCACGTTCGGGACGTCTGTCTTCCAGGATTTCTCTCACTATGGGGTTAAGATGTTCTGATATGCGTAGGGCGAGCTGTCTGTATGAGGTTTGGAGGGTGGTTTTAACCATGGGAATTTCCAGGTCGTTGTGGAGGCATTCATTAAGTATGAACCATGAGCAGTCTGTAAGAAAGAAATGAGCAGTCCTGATGGCTTGGTTCTGTACAGTTTGAATTTTTTTCAACTGATTGTCACACGTTGAACTCCATATAGCGCAGCCGTAGTGCCACAAGGGTCTCACAAGTGCTAGGTATAGCAGACGCTTCACATAAGATAAGATAAGATTTATTCAGAAAAATTCAGATAATACGAAGGTACACTTGCACATGAATTAAGTAAACAAAAATTCCAAAATATGATTTATAAATTTCAAACGATCTCAAACATAATGCCCAAGTACCTACATTTGTCACTAATTGGAACTGCAACGCAAGAGCAACCTAAGGACTGAGAACAATCGTAGTTGTGGAATTTGACTTGGCATTCAGGAACCGTATATCTATTTGAAAGAGTAAACCTTAGAACGGATGTTTTGTCAATATTTAATCTAAGAAAGTTTGAATCCATCCAATATTTAATAAACAAGAGTTCTCCAAGAGTTCTCGGGTGAGCCGAGGAGACATTTGATTTGGCCAATTCTCCTTCTAACTCTGACGACCGTTTTGCTGATGTGTGGAGCCCCCGTGAGTTTCGGGTCTGGTGTCAACCCAAGATATCTTACGGAGTCTTGGAGCGCCATTACCCGACCTTGGAGTTCAAAATGAGGGATATTGAAGATCCGTTTCAGGGTAAAGCACATCAATACGGACTTATCTGGGTTGAGCTTTATTCTCCATTTGTTGGACCAGCTACTGTAGCTGTAACAGACCTGATTAGCATAATTGTAAGTAAAATTGTAAATTGATTAGTAAAATACATAATATAACAATATAACTGTTCGGCCCCCGAAACTCTTTGGGCTTCTTCCCTCTTTGGGGCCCACTTCCTCAGCTTCCATTATTCCTTCTTTAAAAATAAATAATTCTTTAAAAAACGAGTTCCTTCCATATCAGGGAGGCATGGAAGTGTCACCATTCTATTCAGCGTCAAATGCCTAAATTGCGATACCGAACTCATTTCCATGAAGCAAGTTGGCTTTTGGTGAAAAACGTTGATTTTCACCTAAAAACCCACGTTTTTTAGGACTCAAACGTCATTTTCTCCACCAAATCCCACTGTGAAAAACATTTTTTTAATGAAATCTTCTAATTTTAGACTTCGGCCACTTTTTTCATCAATAAGTACTGTCTTGAAAAATCGGATTTTATATCTTTCTAACGGTGTCCTCAACTTTTATTTTACTTATTAATTTAAGGGAGTTACAGCCGTTTTACTGAGACAAGGTCGAAAACACGAAAAAAATCTTAAAAGCCAAAAAAGTTGGTTTTTCAATTGAGTAATGAAAAAATTCTAGGAGGCACTTTTGTTGCAAATTAGCTGTAGAATTGATTCCTTGAGTTTGTCCTATCATTTCTGTAGACACCCTGTATATAGGTAAGGAATTTATAAAATAGGGAAAAATCCTGCGAGCTAATGGTAGTGAATTTATAAAATACGGAAAAATCCTGCTACCTCGCTAATGAATCATCTTTCCAGAGTCTTCTTCTTATATTTGTCTTATATAAGTTCTTGTATTCTCCAAAGGGTTATTGAACTAGGATTGATTTGACGACACAAAGTCAAAAAGCAGGGTATCTCGCAAGCCCTTCGACTGTTTTATCCGGTAATGAAGCCGTAAAGAGGTAATTCTCTTTCGCGAATGACATAACGCGAATTCCGTTTTCGGACGAGTTGGGATTCACGACAGGGCAAGAGGCTCAATTGAGTTTTCCGTGGAATAAGTGTTGGGTTTGTATTGATTGGAAAAAGTCGACGAATGAGGTTTGGTGTGTATGGTACGGGTGCATGTACCTGGATAATGGAGTTGTATTTGTACACGGAGGTTTAATGTAACAGTACCGGATTTTAGATTGCGGGGTCGCTGGAATCAGTGCTGGTACGAGTACCTACTCGTAACAGGGCGTTGCTTGACTGAAAAACGAAATAATCTGTCTATAAGTGACAAAAACGGTACTGCAAAGGACTTTCAAAGCGTTTTAGGGAAACATTGCCAAATCAAAACGTGGCGGGAAAAGGACGTAGTACAAAGCCCGCCACTGATTGGTCAGCTATCGTGCGTTGCGGTCAACCAAACACTCAAAACCACAGACCATCTGAGACCGAACGAGTTCGAGTTTTCTGATCCTTTTGTTGGTCCGAAATGTACATCAAAGTTAATATTTATTCAGCCCATCTAACGACCTTATATCCAAACAAATCAAATTTGTAATATCAGCCTTATGCATAGACCGCATTGGGTACGAAATCTAGTGAGGTTGAAACCAAAGGAAATACAGGTAAAAGTGAATTTGAAGTTTATACCTAATATAAACTTCAAATTTACTTTTATCTAATTTTACCTTTCAAGATATTCTCTTGACATTCCGGCCGTTCCAATTATGCAGAACTGCCTAATGAGCCAATTCTAGAAGACAGCTACAACCCACTTTTTTTTCTCTTTTTTTTTAAACAAAAGAGGCACTTATTATTGATTTAATTAATTAATTTGATTTTGATTTTTTTCTTAACACCAATAAGTAGTTTGACAGAATATGACAAAATACCACTCCGAGTCAAAGGAAAATACCAACTAAAGTTGAAATGAATTGAGCCTATTCTAGAAGACACCCGAACAACCCACTACAATTTTAGTTCATTATTTTCAATAACTACTTTATTATTTATTAATTTTTTTTACTGAAGATTTAAAAGAATTAATTAATTTTATTTTCATTTTGGGCTCAATAGTTAGCAATAACAGGGTCGACAGCAAATGCTGGTTGAAAAATTTGCACTTTTCCCGGATTTCCTGGTCCAAAAATATGGAATTCCCGGCATGATGTGACTCATTTTTCAAACTTTAACGAGAAAAGTAAAAAAACGTCTTACGCACTGGTTTATTATTATCTGGAATTTTCGTATGTTTATTAGCCACAAAAAGCGCTAAAAGGTTGACGATCCGACCCAAGGAGGTCAAATGTTTTCATCTTTCCACTTAAGAAAGGGGATCAGGTATTGAGTTATCGAGTTAATAAATACAAATAATTGATAATAATAATTAATAATAATTTTCAATAACCTATTAAATGATTCCAAAGTACTTAGGTGGAAAAACAAACCCCAGAATCATATTCGCGCAAGTTATTTGTAATTAATTCTGATAGAAAGGTTTATCTGCACAAAGAAGATAATAAACCGTTGTGTCAAGAATTTGCAGAGTTTTATTAATGATCAGGTAATCTAATACCCGATTTCTTTATGTTTTTTAACCCTCTTGGTAGTCTACATTTTCCTCAACAAATGGGGCTGTGAAAATGCATGGCGTATTCAAATGCATGAAGATATCGAGGCAAATGTATTAGAAGAAGACATGAAGCTTGATAATTACTCAAGTGATTCCGGTATGTCGATTGTATTGAAAAACTATTAGCAGTTTTCTTACTACTACTGGGCTAATAATAAATAAAGAAATTGAAACCAATATATCGATGTACAATAAGTTGAGGGTGTCTGTCAGAAACTGTCTGACATTGGTACACAATTATTGATATTTTCAGAGGGTTAATATCGATTCATCGACACAACGGGAAATGTCATTGAGGTGTGAAAGAATCGATTTTTAAACCCTCCTGAGTACGACGATTCAGCTTTTGACAAAACGCTCGTTCATACGTTGAAAAACGGTGTGGATAAATCTGCCTAAGCCGAAATCTGCATAAGTCGTTGATGAATCGGCCTTTGGCCCAATAATCGCGCTGAAAGTTACCCCGGATTTCGCAAGGCTCGTTTTCTCTCGCGTTAAATCTGACGTTCGGTCCCTCCCGAACTTTCGGACGCTTTCGAAAAACGTTTACGGCCGTCGCCCCACTACACCGCAGGGCGTCTCTCAATCACTGAATGACACCCGCTCATAAACACTATTTTTGTTTACTTCCGCCCGTTAACGTCTTCCTGCTAAATAAACGGAATTGGAAAAAAAAAGTGAATGAAATCGATGAATGGGTGATTCCAGTAAAAATACAGGTAAACACACCGTAAACAACTCATCAGCTAATGGCTTCGAATTTCTCTATTAACCAATAACATGTTGAAAACCCATCGGTCCTCATTCATCAGGGAACGAGCTGGACTTTTCCGAGGGTTTTCATTAACGTTCGATTGGGCGTCCTCTTACGAAAGCTTCACGTTTTTGGACGAAAACTTAACCCTTTAGAGCCCACGGGGTCCATATGGGCACCCAACGACAACATTCTTGAAACAGTTGCCTCTGCGCCCAGGGGGATCGCAGAGGTGTTTGTTTTTCTGATTGTCCTCGAGTTGAACTTTGATGCCTCGTTGTCCCAAGCTATGGGTTCCCTTTTCTACTTTTCTAGAGTACTGAGTAGCTAATTCACTCTATTGATCCTCAATCATCACCTCGTCCTGATAAGAGTTCCCATAGGATTTGTCCTGAAATAGTTGATCCCTGTGATCGTTTGCTCCTATTGTCCCAGGATTGGATGAAGGACGAAAGTACGAAACGCAAGAATGTCAAATATATTCAAGGTGTCATTACCTCTCGCTCAAGAAAGGATCATTTTCCACAACAAAATTATGATGTTTTCCAAGGGAAGACACCTGTAGAAGTTTTGGAAATGCCTTTTTTTCTGACGATGCGATGGAGAGAGCAATAATTATGTTTCCTATAAATATTCTGAAAACCCTAGGATAACGAAGAATGAAATGAATTGTTTCATTGGGATTTTGATTCTCAGTAGCTACAACATCCTCCCCTCAAAGCTTCACTACTGGGAGAAGTCAGAAGGTGTTATAAACGTTAGAACCCCCCCCCAAGCCACCTCTGGCAGAGGTCTTCTGTATATATTTGTAACATACGTTAATATGTAAATAGCCTTTAGAATTTGTAATCTGTAAATATGTAAATAGCCCTAGTTCTAAGACCCCACCATCACGCTAAGAGTTTTCAACTGTTCCCTTTTTTCTTACAAATTTTACTGTCCTCCCTAAATTAAGACACTACTTAAGACTAAACGACTTTTAAGGCCGACAGGCCGATATTGTTAAATCTAACTATCTCAAGCCACTGTAAAATAATCCATGTATTATAAAATATTTTCGAATTTGAATTAGAAACGGACTAGTGAGGCAGTAGGTATGTTACCAACACAGAAGAGGGGAAACGAATAAGATGCGCGCGCATACGAACATTTTGTCAGTAAGAACTATTTGCAGAAAATGCTATTTCTGCTTATGAGTGCCTCACTTTTATGTGTTTCATCAAAAATGAAACACTACATTTCAAGAAGAAAATTTATATTTTCATGATTTTTTTTTTCTTTTTAAAGATTTGTTGTACCTACTTCTACCTAGTCTTTTGTGAATAAATAAAAGTGTTTTTGAGTTGCAGTCAAATTTAGTCGAGACTTACTAAACTTACCCTTACTCGAGGCTCCACCAGGAAAAGAACTTAGTGGGCCCGCGGGATCCATATGGGTACATGCCAAATTTTCAACAAAATTGACTAGATGATAATATCTAAAAATATTATTTTTTTGTTATTTTTCCTGTGTTCTAAAGGACGATTGGTGATGAAATCTAAAGATTCACAAAAATAATTAGGTACACAAAAATAGTTACGGGCCTGGGTCGAAGAGACACGGTGAATCGTCGTTTCGCAACCAAAAATCGAATCATCGCGTCCTCGAAAAACTGCTTTGAATCCAAACGGAGCCTAACCGGAGATCGTAAAGAGGTCCTTTTCGTGTTGACGACGACTTAAACCGGGAGACCTGACGTTGGCAGGTCCTCCGGTGCCGGGTGAGGGAACGTGGTGCGAAGACAAGGCCGTGACTCATTTCCAAGCCTCCATCTCCTTGAAACGAAATCCGTCTGGTTTTCAACTTCAAACCGCACTCACTCCGTCTTGTCACTGCCAGATTGTCAACGCAACGAATAGAATGTCGAATCACGAGGATTTTCGAACTGTCGTCGAGCGGATTTCGGAAGAATCCGCACCAGAAATCTCTCCTGCCGGTTCCTTGTCGTTATAAACGTCGATTGTTCATTTATTTCAATCCTAATCGTGACATTACACATTTTTGTAGAACACCAAGCAGATACGACTGCTCTTTTACCTACAGAGTTTTGTCACCAACCGCTTCCTAAGATCATATGAATGGCCTCATGCAAAAAGGGTCCTTATCGCCACATTTGGCCAAATCGAGATTATGGTGGTTTTTACGTCTTGACCTTCGGTTCCACGGATTCATATAAGACGGGACTTCTCTCAGCGCTATTTTAACAAGAAAATTCCGACAGCTGTTTGCATTTTTGACCTAAAAACTATACGTTCGATCAAAAAAAGCAATTTGGTGTATAACAATGGTTACCTTGAGGAATGCGCAGAAAACATTTCATTGAAATAACCCAAAAGTTAAAGGAGATAAACAGTTTTCTCGATTATCTCGAAACGGAAAAAAATGCATAAGGACTCTTTTTGCATGAACCCATTCATTTGTTGTCTTTGGTTTACATAAGGATTATATTCAATAACACAGGTTTGTAGAAAAAAACGTAGCTCCCTCGAGAAATTGTACCTGATTTTTATATTTTCATGTGTGGTGAGTTCTAATCTGAAGTCACAAAAAAATTCATATCATCATTTTTGAGAAATCAGACGTTGTTTTTGAAAAATCTGAAATATGTTTTATTTTTGATTCATCATCTTCGATAATGAACAACTAGAATCAACCAAGAAAAAAATTGTTTAAGTAAACCAAAAAACACGTTTCATACCAAAATCCGTTTTCAAGACCATCCTAAATCCACTGCCGAAAGACACCAAAAAATTATACGTATAGCATTCCTGACTCTCGATAAAAGTGAGATCAAAAGTTCTAATTTGTACAAAAAATCTGTCGTGGCAATCGAAAGTCTAAGTTCGTACATGGGCAGAATCGGGAATCGGGGGGCATTTTGAGGAATTTTTAGGGGGTGGGAGTAAATTACCCATGAATTCTCAAAATGAAACAGTCTAACAAGTGACTCCTCATTTTAAAGGGTTATTTAACACGATGGTGAAGTCAGAATTGCGATATCTTATTCCGTTCTCAAGCTGGAACACTTTGAAGATGAAGAAACGTAGTTGTTATTCGAGAAGTTCTTCATGGTTCATCTGCTCTAATCTGATAACGGAATGAGATATCGCAATTCTGACTTCACCATCGTGTTCAACGTTGAAAAATCTATAAACTGAGGTGATACTCGGCAGTAAAACGAGAAAAAATTTGTTATAAAACCAGTTAAATGGAGACATTTAACATAAAAACAATCATTTCTTTGAAAATTTGCTCTTTTAGCCATGCTGCATGACTGTGGCTTTAACAGATATATAAACCTCGAATATTAGAAGAGGTAATTTCAAACTAGGGATGAAACATACAAATGCTGTAAATGTTTCCACAACAGTTCCCTATTTTCGATGCAGAATATACTCGTAGTTCTGAATGCGATTATCCTCGTAAGTGGTGAAATAATCTTTGTAGATACACGAAAGTATCTCAGAACATGAAACTCGATACCACAAACCATGTGTGCTTTGAATCAGCTGCCCCGCAGTATGAAAATTGGCTCAAATTTTCACGTTTAGATTCTCGAGTTGATTTTCTGGTTCAAATTTCGAGTCGTAATTGGGAACGAACTGGTCTACACGTCCGACCTCCCCTCTTCAGAAAAAGTAGTCACGACACAGTTCGCCGACGATGTAGCCGTTCTTTCAGTCGCCAGAGGAACAGAAGGAGCACAAATCCCCCTACAAGACTTCATGGAGAGGGTACACACCTGAACACAACGCTGGAGATTGAACATTAACACCAACAAATCTGCATTAAGTTTACATTACGAACATCAGCACAAACACCAAGTATACACCACAACGGACACATCCTACAATCCAGTAACACTGTCGGTACCTCGGGCTACACCTGGACCAACGTCTGACTTGGGCAGTCCACAGCAAACACTTCTTTTGATTCGACACCATCGCAACTCACATCTAACGGAGAGGCCAGTTGATGGAGTGCACCCTCTCATCACGTCACCCGCCAATTACAGGACTCCTCTACTATAGTCCCCCAATTATCTTAGCTGAAATGTTCACAACAGAACAATAAAGTTATTTACTCACTGAAAAAGTAAAAAAAATAATTGAGATCATCATAAAACGTTTATTTCTACTAATGCATGACTGTGGATTTTTAGATTGAGTTCAGTCAATTTGTTGTATAATTAAATTTTGTAACGAAATTTCTGTGTGGCTGGTTAATTCCTTCAATTTAGTTGATAACAGTTCCATGTAGGACGATTAATTTTAGTCGCTGCAAACTGTGGAATATGTTTAGTTGTGTGATACATTGAAGAGTTGATTGAGTAGGTCATGTTTAATACTCATGAAACATGGCCCTTGAAATGACCTCGTTCTGAACGGAGAAAAATGAAAAGGAAAAAACAAGGTCGGTCTACTTCCATATGCGCGACTTCCCTCATTTCGCTTGATACGTCTCGGACAAGTCATAAATCGTCGTATAAATTCCCGAATCCAAACGCCGAGCAGTTTTCATTTTCTCCTCTTGACGAATGAAGACGCCCCCAACTGTTCTGTTGGTTTGATAGGTCAGTTTTTCTTGAGTTCGGAGCGTTTTATATTCGTTAGATGGTTCAAAGTGACGGTGTAGACCTGAAGGCGGTGCTAGAGCCCTGGGGAAATCAGCGGTGTCGCTCGAAGAGTCTGCGGAAAGTTAAAACGATGGAAGGCGAATACCTGAATAATGTATTTCATAAATTGATTTCAAGGTTCGCGAAAAGCATTTTTCCCCTGCGTTTGAGTGATTACATGACGTGTAATTTCCTCGTGGCTGCCAAGCAGACAAAATTTTATTAGAAGCCCTCCTTGATTTTCGCTCATTATTTTAAATATTGAACAAGAATCCAATTTCAACTCTCTTAAATCCAAATAATACGTGGTAAATGGTTTTTTCGAGCTCATAATTGGCCTTTTAACATGGAACATAACTGGCTGAAACCGTCCGTTACGTTGGTACCATCCTCTCACCAGACGCCAATTCACGTGGTGGTAGAAACTTGAAATTTGGCACACTTAGGCCATACCTGCACGTAAGCTACATAGGTCCGGGATCAACTTAGTAGTTCCTAAAGCTAATTTGTATGCTATTAACTCTATGAAGCGGTAATTTGGTACGTAGCCTCCTTAGGACTTTGAGCCATATCAAAGTTAAGTTATTATATATATTAGGTATATTAGGTATATTTCTAATTGCTTAGCATTGTGTAACAGAAATGGGGCCGGTTTAATTGCCCGCTGCTTATTATTTGTTTGGCAGTTTAGGTACACTCTTAGTCGGGTGGCAGTTGTCAATCCGTTGGCAGTTTACACTGTTGGTCGGGTGGCAGTTGTCAACCCGGTGGCAGTTTAGACTCTTGATCGGGTGGCAGTTGTCATCCCGGTAACCGTTTACACTGTTGGTCGGGTGGCAGTTGTCAACCCGGTGGCAGTTTCGACTCTTGGTCGGGTGGCAAATGTCAACACGGTGGCAGTTTACACTCTTAGTCGGGTGGCAGTTGTCAACCCGGTGGCAGTTTAGACTCTTGATCGGGTGGCAGTTGTCAACCCGGTAACCGTTTACACTGTTGGTCGGGTGGCAGTTTCGACTCTTGGTCGGGTGGCAAATGTCAACACGGTGGCAGTTTACACTCTTGATCGGGTGGCAGTTTACACTCTTGATCGGGTGGCAGTTTACACTCTTGATCGGGTGGCAGTTCTCAACCAGGTGGCAGTTTAGACTCTTAGTCGGGTGGCAGTTGTCAACCCGGTGGCAGTTTAGACTCTTGATCGGGTGGCAGTTGTCAACCCGGAGGCAGTTTAGACTCTTGATCGGGTGGCAGTTGTCAACCCGGAGGCAGTTTAGACTCTTCATTGGGTGGCAAATGTCAACACGGTGACAGTTTACACTCTTAGTCGGGTGGCAAATATCAACACGTTGGCAGTTTACACTCTTAGTCGGGTGGCAGTTGTCAACCCGGTGGCAGTTTAGACTCTTGGTCGGGAAGCAAATGTCAACACGGTGGCAGTTTTCACTCTTAGTCGGGTGGCAAATGTCAACACGTTGGCAGTTTACACTCTTAGTCGGTTGGCAAATGTCAACACGTTGGCAGTTTACACTCTTAGTCGGGTGGCAGTTGTCAACCCGGTGGCAGTTTAGACTCTTGGTCGGGAAGCAAATGTCAACACGTTGGCAGTTTACACTCTTAGTCGGGTGGCAGTTGTCAACTCGGTAGCAGTTGGCACTTTCGTCATGTGGCAGTTGTCAATCCAGTGACAGTTGGCACTTTTGGTCGGGTGGCAGTTGTCAACCCGGTGGCATTCTACACTCTTGGTCACCCCGACAGTTGTCAACCCGGTGGCAGTTTAAACTCTTGGTCGGGTGGCAGTTGTCAATCTTTACACTCTTGGTCGGGTAGCAGTTGTCAATCCAGTGACAGGTGGCACTCAATAATAATTATTATTACTATTATTATTATAAATTATTATTACTAATTAACTCGAAATTTGAAAACCAAGTGCTGTTTGAATCAGCTGAGCCATTATGAATATTGACCCGACAGGCTGCCTCACGATTCTCTCTCATGTTGACGGATCTACTGGTCGTACAAAGTATACTCTATCTAAATCTGAACTAAAAACTATAGGTACCTACTGTTCCATTTGAATTTTTCGAGTTTTGAAATTTTCAAAATTTCAAAACTCGTTTTGAACCACTTCCCTCTGACGAAAAGCTTCGAGGATCATTGTTGTGTGTCCGAACCCGTAAACCAAATTTCGTAATTTTAGCACAACGCTAACTGGGTAAAGTTTCTTTATGCGATTTTCTGAATCGACGTATCTTGAAACGTAAACCAACAAATTTGAGGGGGGGGGGGGGGGGGTTAAACAAATGTTTTCTTTGTTCGATTCCAATGGTTAATTATCGAAGATAATAAACGAAAAGGGTGGAATATGCTTGGTAATGTAAATTGAACTTGTACTTCGGAAATTTGCTCTTTAGGCCATGATGCAGTTTAAGTCGTTGATTGAACAGTTTGTAGTCGCCACTCGATATATAACGTAAGAGTCGAGCGAGGCCTTGACATTGGGATTTCCGGGGACGCGGGGGACAGTCCCGCTCCAGTTCATCTTCTGCCCGCGAATCCCACTCTTCCCCTCGCTCCGTCGGAAGGAACGTAATCGGGGAATGACGAAGGTGAGTTCCTTCCTTCGGGAATCTCGTTTCAGGATGTCTCGTCCCCCCCCCCCCCCGCTCTTCCCCCTACACCGTCACCGGCCGCAGACAACACTCGCTTCCAGACGGTGCGGAGGACGTAGAGAAGGAATAAAAGGAGGAGGCCTTCATCCAGTAGAGATCGAAAGTTTTTAGCAACGGCGAAATATTCACCCTCCGACGGTGTTGAAGAGCGGGAATGGTGAAGGGGGGGGGGGGGGGAAGCATCAACCCATTTCACTTTCGTCCCCAGTGACCCACCGGTCCTCATTTCACTTTCTTCTGTAACAGTTGGAAAGTTTTGCGTAACCTCGCGCAAGGGACTCCCCTCGCTCCCCCTTTCTGTCGCCGTCTCCCGGTTTTGTTTACGGCGGGAATCGCGGCGGCTTCTGGACCGCCGATTCATACCGGCTCAACAGCGGCTCGAAATCAGGTCAAAATCGATCTAATATTATTAGATTTCGAGCCGCTGTAGAGCCGGTATGAATCGGCGATGGTCGGCATATTATGGTCCATTCGTGTACCACATACGGTTTTTTTTTTAATCTTAGATATTAGCGAATTTTCGAGGAAAATGTTGCTATAATAGAACAATAATTGTTCTCGGTCCAAAATTTTTAAAACTCGAATTTTCGAAAAATTTTCATACCGAAATCCGTTTTAGACCATCCTGAATCCACTGCCGAAAGACACCAAAAGTTATATGTACATTTATATTTATAGTGGAGGTTTTTTTACTAGGCGTAGAGTCAACACTAGTCGTTGTTATCATTTGTTTATTGCTTACAAATGCATACAAATGATAACAACGTCTAGTGTTGGTCAATTCTCACCCGCTAACTATATATTTTTATATATATACGATGGGTTGGTGAAACTAAAGACACTCGCGTGAAATATGAATTTGAATGATTTTACAGGAGGATGAAAATTATATAGAAACACTTACAGAAATTAAGAAAAACTTGATAAAAACGGAAATTTGCACGTTACAGCGTCATCAGCCCGGGAAGAAATGGTGGGGTGTTTTATCAAGTTTTTCTTAATTTCTGTAAGTGTTTCTATATAATTTTCATCCTCCTGTACAATCATTCAAATTCATATATTTATGTATGTGTCATTCCAGACGATAAGTCTCAATAGAAAAGTTCAAATTTGCTCAAAAAATCCGTTTTGGCAATCGACAGGCTAAGTTCGTAGATGGGCAGAATCGGGCTACTCTAAAGGGGGTTTTGGGGAATTTTAGAGGGGGAAAATTCCTCATAAATCCCCAAAATGAAACATTCTGACGAGTGAAACCTCATTTTAAAGGGTTTTTTATGTTGAACACGATGGTGCCGTCAGAATTGCAATATCTTATTCCGTTCTCAAACTGGAGCACTTTGAAGATGAAGAATTGTGGTTGTTACATGAGATGTTCTTCATGGACATCATGTTCTTCAATGAAGACGTTTTACATAAAACAGGCTTTTTCATCGAAAATTCGCTCTTATAGTCATGCTACATGACTGGGGATTTTTTTTCTTTCTAATTCGTTATTTATTAAAGAGTAAGATAACTGAGCCATACTCTACTGTCCTTACAAAAAAAGGCGTATCTCCGATTTTGGAGATTTTCGGGTTTTTGCATATCTTGAATCTTTGGAGTGTTCTGCACCTGATGGTACCTCGTTCACGTACCTATAGGTACCGGAAGGTACAAAAAAACGCCAGTGACAAAAGGCGTACCTCTGAAATTTCTTGAAATCCTAAGGCGATTAGGCGTATGTCGTTTCTCCTAAGCATAAAAGGCGGATATCATGCCGACTACCTTTCTCTACTAAGCAAAAAAGTCGTATCTTTGACAATTGCTCATTCCGTCGGTAAATAATCGAACGGGTTTCCAGTAAAGTGGCTGATAGGAAAAATGCGGTATAATTACGACTAACAGCGCTGTTGGGTTTCCTACGGTTGCGGTTCTAGTAGTGCAGCAAGAAATAACGAGAGAATTTTCCCGGTATAACGACCCTATTTGACCCATTTTTGAATTGACTGCGCTATCCGATATTTTCCACCGTTTTTAACCGCAAAACATCAAAATTTAACAATTAGTTGCCCTGAAACTCAAGTTTTTTGGTTCAAAAATTGATGTAATATTCGAAATTTCTCGTTCAAATCACTACGTTATCGAACATATTACTCCGTTGTATCCTATAAGAATCCTAATTAACCAATTCGTTGCCCTCTAAAAGAACCTTTATGATTGATGTAATTGTTACTGAAACCCGATTTTCGTATAATTTTATGGAATCACCAAGTTCAATCAGCACCATCGCCAGCAGCATCTTGATTGACCTTTGGTTCGAAAATTCTTTACAAATTCCAAAATCCACGAAGAACCTCACTAAAACAGGTGTGTTGACTGGACAATATGACCGAATTTGGAGTACTATGGTTCAAAAATCAGTTAAAAATTCCAAAATCCGCCAAGACGATTTACAAAACACGTGTTTTGACTGACACCTCGTACTCGGTGTAATAAGGGAATCTCGTAATTATTGTAATAATTCATACTCTGGTAGATCTTACAGTATGAAAATCTTAAAGTGGTCGATCTTACGTTGGGACTGATTGACCCAGATTTACGTGAATACGTGGTGTCGATCACGTACATGTTTCATTACGCAAGACAGTCGGATGTCGTATGTGAGTCGCGTCTGCAGTCGGTGACATTAATCGAATGGTTTACGAGTGTTTGTACAATATAAATACATATTTTCTGTAAAAATCTAATTGACGCTGTAATTTGAAGCCCTCGAACTGGGTTTTCCCTGTGAATCAAATCCGCACTATACAAGGCGTCTCAACTTAAATCCAAAGGACTTCAGGGATCAATTATACAACTAATTTACAACATAAAGTATCTCTTAGACTTTTTTAAAAATCCTCTCTAAATGCCAGTTTTTCACTTTTAACATTTTCTTCGTGGCTTTGAACTTGAGTCATTAAAATGGTCATAACTCCCTTAATCCGTCAAATAAGTTCAAATATAATTATACTGTTGGAAATTGCGTTAAATCAAAAATTTGCAGGTTTAATGCGTACAAAACGATACCAAAGTGCAAATTTAGAGGTTTTCCAAAAATTTGACGTTTTTCTGTCGGTTGTCGCTTTTTGAGTAATTTTTCTCTAGGTGGGTCATCTGTGGGAATAACTTGTTTAAAATCTCACCACGGTCTACTCAAAATAAATCAACAACTGAGTTTAAGGGGGAGAAAAAGACAGGAGATTTTTCAGGTTAAAAAGTGGCTTTTTCAGGAATGGATGGGAATTTTGAGCAATTGATGTGACGTTAAATCACTGGAAACTTGTGAAAGTCTATTAATTTGCTGAATTTTTAATAATTTTTTCAACGAGCGCCAAGAAGAGCACCAAACTTAGTTATTATTACTTACCTACTGCTAAAAACATGACTATTTATAACTTGACTAATCAAATGTCTTTGGAATCAATTATGTCTTTACCAATCGTCGAGGATTGAAAAAGCGCCCAGTAGACCGACCCGAGCTTCATTCCTACGCCTTCAAGTTCCCTTCTTACGTCCCTTCTATACGTGTCTGGTTTAAACTAGATACTATAATAAAAATGATTGCATAGTTGAAAATATATAGCCACTTCAGTCGTTTGTGGCGCAAAATGCAAAATTTGCGATATTTAATATATAATGATATTTGGCGCCGTTATTTATATTTGGCGCAGTTAGTATTCTTGGCGCTACTATAGTGGCTGATAACCCCCCCCCCCTCCACCATTGTAAAACTTCAAGTCAATCACAGCCTGAGATGTCCTTCACAAACCTGCCAACCTAGATTCAGCAGGCCCATAATTTGACAAAATTATTTACAACTTTCCTTTCAAGCAAGTAATGCCAGCAGTTTATGACTTGAATTTATATTAATTTATCATGAATTTGGGCGAATTTGTCAGAATTATATCTCACAAATGTCATGAGGGGTTTTTCGTTTGTTGCGCCAAATTTTGGACGGTTCGAATTCGACGTTCAAATAGCATTTGCCAGGCGTGGCTTATGATGCGTGACGAGTGGGGGAGTCCCCTCAGGCCGTAGAAGTCGCCGCACGGCAGAACGGGATGCGCGTCGTTAAGTTATTAGAGCCGTCGTAATTAGGACTAGGAGATTGTGAGCCCCCTCACGGAACTCACATCAACACGTGAGGCTGCTCGCTGATAGCGGCCGGCAGTGATAGCGCTGTTGGTGATAGAGTAGGAATAGAAAAAAGTCCACACGAATCCTCGAAACGACTCAACTACTTGAAGGTTGATTCACACCAACAGTCACGGGACGATCAGATCACGGTCGAGTCACCGTCAAGTCACGGGCAACCCAATTCACACTGCAGTCAGAT
Organism: Stenodema calcarata; assembly: GCA_963920205.1. Lineage (NCBI taxonomy): Eukaryota > Metazoa > Arthropoda > Insecta > Hemiptera > Miridae > Stenodema > Stenodema calcarata. Next base: position 18,586,424 of record OY986061.1, on the reverse strand, counting down.
CACAGTCAGTCCACCGTCATAGTCTACTCCGGGCAAAGTGATGTCGTCCAACAGGATTAATTTTCTTTGCAATATACGGATTTTGGTTATTCGGCTGATATACCGCCTTCAGCGACCATGAAATAGCCACAACCCTCACGAATCACTTCCGGTCCATCCACCAACAAGCCGAAAGCAGAGGGAACTCGAGTTTTGTTGAACCAATTAATAGTAAAATCATAAAGTTTTCAAGTACCCCCTCAACCCACCACCTTAAACATACAAATCCTGGCGAAGTCAAAAGCCTCCTAGATAAATTGAAAACCAACAAAGCCCCCGGTCACGACAAAATCCAGAATATCGCCCTCAAAAACCTCCAAACTTACAAACATATTTAACGCCTGCCTCCGACTCGACTATTTCCCTTCTATATGGAAAATCGCTTCTGTCATCCCAATCCTGAAACCATACAAGAAACCCTCTGACCCCGCCAGTTACCGCCCCATTAGTCTCCTCCCTTCCCTATCCAAAATCCTGGAAAAAAATCATTATTCGACGCTTAAAGGTAGAGGTGGAGCGGTTAAAAATAGTCCCTGAAAATGGGGTTTAAAAACAGCCATGCTACTACTCACCAACTAGCAAGAGTGGTCCACTCAATTTCCAACAGCATTAGGGACAAACATTCCACTGCTCCACTTCTACTTGACAGCGAAAAGGCCTTTGATTCGGTATGGATTGAAGGCCTTATCTCCAAACTAATTGACTACAAACTTCCCTTTGTTTTCTGCAAAATCCTCTTCTCCTACCTTACAAATAGGAAACTCTTCGTCAAAATCAAAGACTCCTCATCCACCCTCATCACCATCTCTGCCGGTGTTCCCCAGGGATCTGTCCTTTTCCCCCTCCTTTTTAACGTATATATATACCATGTGTTCCACAACATCCCGAAAAATGTCTACTTAAGGCTTAAAAACGACTTTTAAGGCCGTCAGACCGATAGTGTTAAACCTAACTATCTCAAGCCACTGTAAAATAATCTAGGTACCTACTCGTATGTACCATTATGCCAATAAAATATTTTTGAATCAATAACGGTTTGTGCGTCTCGGCGCGAGGCGAAGCACCCAAAGAGTTTTAAATTGTTTCCCTTTTCTCTTGCAAAAATTCACCCTCCCTACCCTCTTACGCTAATACACAAAATACAATACTATTTAAGACCACTTTAACCCAATGTATGTACCTTTATGCCAATAAAATCCTATCAATCAATCAGCGAGGCGATGCAGGCGATTAGGTTGTCAATTGGTCGGGGTCGCCGGTTCGAATCCCAGCGTACGCTCGCTCCGATCCGAGGCAATGAGCGCCTCGAGAGATGATCTCACCTAATTCTGATACCTCTGACCAGGGATTCAAATCGATTATCGATGCTTAGCTACCGATTATTTGTCTTAATCGATTCTTGTTTTTTGATTAATCGTTTTCCGAATACATCAGGATTTTGAAAGAACATAAGCATGGACGAAAGAGGTAGTAACAATCACATCGACGATTTGTCTTCAACCATGGCTTTCACATTAGTCTTCTACTTTCATACTTGATACTTTTGTCGGTTCTATTTATACCTTCAATTTGTAATAAAACCTCTCCCTTACTGGGGAAAACATCTGATCATGGATATGTCTAAGGAGGCTAATTTCAAGTCTCTACCACTACAGGAATTGTTCCAAAAAACGTCACATTTTATGTATCACCAAAATTTGATTGCGCCAATTTTTGAATGGCCCCAAGCCACATCAAAAATATTTTGTGCAATTTTATTCGTTTTGGCAGTCCCTTATCTTCAGTTTTATCTTTTGTTGCCTTACTATTATTTAATTTATTTTTTGCATCTAAACATTTTATTTCATTTCAGGAAAACACACTTACCTGATTATCCTCGATGAGTCAAGTTAGTAATACCGCAATTCTCTGTGTTACTGTTCAGTACTAACCATAGCTTTAACCGACCGGTGGGAGTTCATAAACGAACAGTGAACCAATTAACCGCTATGCACTGTGGTCCAAAATTTGAATCCGTCCTTGATAAATTGTTCTAATGACACAACTAGGCTTCACGCTTATGCTATCTGTACCCATTTTGAGAAAATAACATTTTTCATGTTATGAAAAAGTACTGGATTTGGCGATTGTATGCGAATGTCTCTCTGTTATAACAGAGAGACATTCGCATACAATCGCCAAATCCAGTACTTTTTCATAACATGAAAAATGTTATTTTCTCAAAATAAATATCATTTGTTGATGGTCTCACTGATGATGTAAACTACCAAAGTTCGAAACTAAATTTTCAGTCGACAATTTCTAGGATAGCATAAATGTGTACACTTCAATAAGGTGCCCTATCAATTTCTGTTTATCTGTATATATGTGTCTAAAAATTCAATTTGTTTTGAACCCCCACGCAATAAGTTGTCTGAAACGAGTAACGAGATTGTGCACTATAGGAAATTTCAAATTTTGGCCGATTGGATTCGAGTTTTGGACAGTTTCAACGCTTGGGGTGTGCGAGTTTTCCAACCGTTCTGATTGTAATGAAAAGTTCGTTGTTTACCGTTCAAAACGTAAGAAATCACGACTTAATCCCGAGGTTACGCCGATTTTCGAGTTTGGTTTGTGAGTCGAAAAATGAGAATTTTGCTTCATTTCTAATAAGGTGCTTCTGAATTGGTTGAATAGGTCGTGTATCTGAATAGGATGCCATAAACTACCATACAAAATTGGTTAAACATACCTAATCATGTGTTGCTACTAGGAACTAGTTCACCTGGAGACCAAGTCTATATGCATGGAACTTTAAATTTTGGATTCGTTTTCTGTTCCAAAAATCTTATTTGCCGATTCTTCTTGTGACATGGTATTGAGGGAGAGGGGGGAGGGCGTGTACCTTCCACAACACGCCTTATTTTGGCTCAGCTAAAAGTAGAAACCTAAAGAAATTGTAATGTCTCCAATAAAACCTGAAAAATCAAACACTTATCGTTGCTAATCCCGTCAATCAAACCAACTTCCTAATTTCGAAAATTGGTTGTTTGTTATTTTTACCGATTCATTTTGTAACTTGGGCACTTACACCTTCAACCGTATTAGTCTCAGGATTTGAATTTGATTGTGTTGAATTTTGGAATTTTATTGCATGTTGGGGCACTAGTGAGATTGAAATACCAAACAATTTCGATCATTCAAAATCAACCAGATTCCAGTCGCTTAAGGAGTACTTGTACGGTTCCTGATATCGTACTAACCGGTTTGAACGCATATGCTGGAATATCGAACTTGACGCATGCGCAATCAAATATGAGCGTTGGGCTTGTCGCTTTTGCAAAGCACTTAACATGTGCACGCCGCTGTCTGCAGTTAAATGTATATAATCACACATATTTTCCCTATGTTTTCAGACAATATTTTGTACTTACAGACAGACTATAATGATTATATATTACTTAGTACAAAAGATAATTATTATGTACAATCCAGAAGAGGTGTATTTAAAAAAATTACACATATTCAATTTGAGCAGAAAAGTCTAGTTTTTCGTCGTAGAGGGCAGACTATATTCAAATACCGATCTTTAAAAAAAATAATTTGTGTACATATTTAGTAGGAATCAGATGTTGGCTGAATAGTATATTAACTATTCAGCCTAAATTTGTACGTGTTGTGTATGATTGATATTTGAATTTTGTCTGCCCTCCACTACAAAACACCCGATTGTTCTGTTGTTTGTAAGGGTATAAATATTTACAAAATCAGTGTCATTTAAGAGGCAAAAACTAACTGGATTTTTCAATTTGGCATAGTTTCACATCATACACTCACTCACAATGCCTCATAATACACCAAATACACTCCACATTCACCAAACATCTGCTTCATGTTTAGGCTCTACAACAACATGATATGTATGGTAGTAGATAATTATCTACTATTATAATCCAATCGTACCCACAAACTTCTTTTCAATATATTTTAGTGGACATTTCTGTACAAATTTGTAATGTGAATGTTTTGTTTTCTGTTTGCAGGGCTGTGTAGTGGCTGTGCGGTCGTTTCGTTATTGATTGATTTATTACATCACGTAATATTTATATTTGTCTGTAATTGATATGTGGTTGTTGAGAGACGCTAATGCGATATAATGTCTAATACTCCTCATCTATGTAGGTACGTACAATATCATTTATATGCTGCCATAGTGAGTTGTACGGTATTTATTCATAGAGAATTTTTCCAAGATAAAACATTTACCTACAAATTTTCCACGGTATTTAGAACAGGAATTTTTTTTAGGATTCTAAAACTATCCGTAGATTTCAATAAATTCCATTTCGCATTTGTCAGCTTTCCTGTAACAGGACCATCCTCTTAGATGTACCTAACGTAATTTTTGAATAGTTTCATCCAAATTGGCTCAGTAGTTTCGTAGAAAAGCCAAAGAGATTTAGCACAACGCCAGAAACACAACTTCTTTTTCGTATTTATTAAAACAAGAAAACATCAAAATAGGTAGAAATTCGATTGTCGAATTTGGAAAGTGAGGGTGAACAGAGGGGATGACATTTTCAAAACGTCCCCACTCGAAAACATTAAATGAAACAGTATTTTTTGGGGGTTTAGGGCCACTAAAGCGTTGTACGTTCAGCTGTTAATGAGTCACCGATAATGAACCAAAATGACATTGTTCCAATAACGCGAATTTCTTTTCGTTCACGTAATTTTACTCTACAAAACAAAATTAAGTCGCCCCTCCTACCCCAGTTTAAATTGCCCCAAAATGTTTTGAGAAAACATTAAAATACCTAAAATTTGGTGTTCGAATTTAAAAAAATAACACGGAAAAAAGGGGTTGAACTTGTCAAAAGTCACTGCTCAAAACTAAATAAAATTGTATTTGTTATTGGACCACCTGTTTGATCCAGTAATAATTACTGGACGTTTTGACGTTTAGTGACGTAATAATTAGTAACGTTTTGACAATTTTCACTCATTTTCCCTCTTATTTTGGTTTATTATGTTAGATAATGAACCATTGGAATCGCCCAAAGAAAACTTTTTTTTTTTAAATTCAGCAATCAGATTGTACATGCCTATTTTACTTTTTTCTCCAATATTTTGAGGGTGGATTTAAATTTTTTTGTTTTCGGTTAATTACACAGGCCCACAAAAAAGAAAAAGTGGTCTGTTCTTTTGACGAGACCCACCTATTCTTATGTATTTTTCGACGCTGAATCTGTACTCAAAATATGGGCTGGGCAATTTTGGCGAGATAATCTCAAAAATCCCATTTTTTCATAGTTTTTGTTTAGGTTAGCGAAGAACCAAACGTTGATAGGATGAATTAGACTTTAGAATTGGATTCTACTGAAAAAATACGTCGAAATTGCTATATCAAAAATTGTTGTAGACATAGATTAACAATTAACTACCATATCATAGGTTAATCTATGTCTACAAAAATTTTAGAAATAGCTATTTCGACGTATTTTTTTCCGTAGAATCCAATTCGCTAACCTCGAAAACCTACGAACAAATGGGATTTTTTGGTGTTTTTCGAGATTATCTCACCAAAATCGACTGGGACCCCATATTTTGAGTACAGATTCGGATTCAGCGTCGAAAAATACATAAGAATAGGTGGGTCTCGTCAAAAGAACAGACCACTTTTCTTTTTTGTGGGCCCGTGTTATTTTTTTGGTTTCGTTAGACTGAAATTACGTTCAAACAAGTATTAATAGTAAAGTACAGAGTAAAAAACGGTATTTTTCCGGATTACCGGATTTTTGAATGAACCAAAATTCTACTTTTCGAATAACGAGAATTTTTTGTCTTTTACGTGATGATGAAAAAATGGATTACAAAGAGTAGATGAATAAAATATTAATGACAGTAGTAATAAAGTCGGCCGTTCTCCGGGATGTAAACAAGACATTTGAGGCTGTATGTGTCGACAACTTAGGACCTAGCCCAATGGAAGGGTCGACGTGTGAGATGGGCCAGTCCCCTCCTCCTCCCTCCACCCTCCCTCCCTCCTCTTCAAAACCCACTTAACTGGGTCAGTGGGTCGCCCCTCCCCCCCCTCCACCTCCCTCCGCCCTCCTCCTCTCCAGTCCCGCCACCAACTGGGTCACCATTCACTTTCACTTATTGCTCCAAGGAAGGGAGGCGCTCACTCGATGTCGTGCCAGCGCACGCTTCACACCTCCCAGTCGTTACTCAGTGCTCGCATTGTAACTTAGTATCAACCACCCAAAAAAGTACCGCGGAGTTTTTCGAACGTTTTTCAAAATCGGATTTTTGTTTTTTTTTTAAATACCAAAAAAAAAATTTTTTTTCGGGAAAAAATTTTTTTTGACAGTGCCGTTTTTCTTGTTGAGTGTTATGTGTTGGTGTGTATAAACATAGTGGGGTTCGAGTAGGAATATGTTATTAGACATGGAGCAGCATTCTTCTCTAGCGTCTCTCAACATGTCACATTTCAGCCTCTCGCCAGGAGGTTCGACGGAACAGACCGGCGGCTCAAGCCCGCCCTGCCCTCCGCAGCTGTACGGCTCGCCGCCGCTGTATTCGATGCAGCCGCTCCACAGCCCGAACGTCTCTCACGGGTACAATCTTGAAGCTTGTTTCTTCTCTCCGACAGGCGTTCAGTCCGGAATGGAAGTCCAGTCGGGGCCGGTCAACTTCGGCCAAGCCGTCATACAGCACGTCACGGAAATACCGGACACGAAGGAAGGCATCGAGGAGTTGTGTCCGGTCTGCGGTGACAAAGTGTCCGGATACCACTACGGTCTTCTCACCTGCGAGTCGTGCAAGGGCTTTTTCAAACGGACCGTCCAGAACAAGAAAGTGTACACTTGTGTCGCCGAGCGGCAATGCCACATTGACAAAACCCAGAGGAAACGATGCCCGTTTTGCCGTTTCCAGAAGTGCCTTGAAGTCGGCATGAAACTTGAAGGTCAGTGTCAAATTCCGTGTTTATCCCACATCCACAATCATAAACAACACAAAACTACTCAAAAAACCATCAAATTCATACAAAATTCTGAATTGTGCCTTAAAAAAAACACTCGAAACTCCTCAAAAACCCTAATAAATTCACACAACAAAGCGGAAAAGTGTCAAAGTGAGTTGAAACCAACGTGTGACAGCATCCTCATTGTGTAACATTCAAAATGTGTCAATTTATTCAAGCCGGCTTCAAATTATCAATGAGTGATATACCCAAAACAAGTGACATACCCACTATCATCTCAGTATCACAAAATCAGGAAGTAGCAACTTTTGACTGTTTAAATTTTTGAACCGGTTTTGGGATGCAATAATGGCGTGGAAGTGTTGACATCATTAAAACGATCAAGGGCTTATGTTATGCCCATTTCGACCTATAAGTGTCTTTTTGGCGCCCTGTAAACACAAGTTCAAATTCGGTGTCAAGTCGATCAAATTTGAAATTAATTAGCACGTTGTAGGAGAACGCATTCTCCAAAATCAATTCGATTTTCAAATTTCAAACTTGAAGGTCAGTGTCGAATCCCGTGTTTTTCCCACATCCGCAATCAAAAACATCACAATACTTCTCAAAAATAAATCGAAATCATGCAAAATTCTAAACTGTACCTACCTCCCAAAAAAAAACAAAAAAAAACAATCAAAACTCCTCAAAAACCCAAATAAATTCACACAACAAAGCGGAATTATGTCAAAGTGATTTAGGTGTAACAGCATCCGCATTGTGTAACTTTCAAAATGTGTCAATTTATTCAAACCGGCTTCAAACCAAAAACTGAGTCAAAACAAGTGACATACCCACTATCATTTCAAATCACAAAATCAGGGAGTAGGTAGGTAACTCTTGACTGTTTAAATTTTTGAACCGGTTTTGGGACGTGGAAGGGTGTACATCATTAAAACGATCAAGGGCTTATGTTATGCCCATTTCGACCTATACATGTCTTTTTGGCGCCCTGTGAACACAAGTTCCAATTTCCGTGCCAAGTCGATCAAATTTGAAATAAATTAGCGCGTTGTGTAGGTTTTGGGCTGCAATAATGTCGTAGAAGTGTTTACATCGTTACAACGATCGAGGATCCCTTGATACGTCCTTGAAGGACAAACATCGTCCAGAACGTGACGAGAAGTGGGTATTTCAACGAGCCGGTATCTCGAGTCGAATTGGTCGTATATCGTATATGAACGTTCGTGACCTGTTGTCGAGGTTAAAATCTAATGAAAATCCGGATTTGAGTGGTGGTGGGGGGGGGGGGGGCGCTTCGTGACAACGTCAACCGTCGAAACTGTTGAATTTTTCGTGGACAAGTGTCAATCAAAATACCGAGTCGTATTTACGCTCGTGATGACGTCGTTTCAAATTTAACGTCGATACAACGTCATTACGAACGTTCGAACGAAATTCTATCCGACGATTCAAAACAGACACATTACCGTTGTAGGTAACGTCGTTTCGAACATCATTCGTCTCGTAAATGTTGAATCCACTAAGCCCGTCAAAATCGTCGAAATTACCGGCGTATGGACCACAACTCACCAAATGTGCCCTCTAAAACGTTGAATATCCCTGAAACTGGTATCAAAATAAAATGTTGCCGATACGCATCTTGATAAACACTTATCAAACTAAACGCACCTTAAAAACGAAATTGCGAAATAATACTATTTATTTCTTACTCCGCTTGAAGGTCGCTGTTGAGTATTTCTGATTATCTCACTGAAAAACAATTTAATTTTTCGGTTATCAATATTGAGTAACGTAGTGCAACTTGTGGAAATCAAAGCGAACCAAATTCACTTGAAAGCTCGTTTTTTTACCAAATTTGATTCCGTGAAATTTTAAGCCCATTTCGACCCGTAAATGTATTTTTAGCACCCTGTGAACACAAGTTCAAATTCCTCGTCAAGTCGATCAAATTTGAAATAAATTAGAACGTTGTAGGAAAACGCATTCTCCAGAATCAATTCGATTTTCAAATTTACAAATTTCGGCGACATCGTCACGGTCAATATTAGTTATACCTAAACAAATTATTTGTTTGTCAACTAATCGTGCGGCACAAACCTAATTGAAATTTAGGTCAACACGTCTGTATTTCCGTCACATATGACGTATACCCAATGCGAACAACGTCCAAATTTTACCGTATAATAATGTCGCGTTTGACCCTAAATTTTGACTGATCAGTCCCAATCGTACATTCCTGGCTTGTATTTTACGCCCCAAAATTGACCACTCTTTCAACTACTGAAAATCAATATTAAATCGGTATTGAAATTCCGGTGAAAACGTCCAATTTGACACACTAACTCCATTTGATAAAATTCAATTATTTTAAAATTATTTAAGGAAATAATCCAGGAGCCAATATTGTATTCACCTCATTTTATTAGGATTCTACGTGCCTCAAGGTTTCCTTTACAAATCGTTGACCACTTGAGTTTTTACGTGTCTTCAGTCGTAATTATTTGAATTTTCATTTTGAACGACACGTGTGTGATAGTATTCAAATAATTTATCACAACAAACTTCCTCAGTTACAGTTGAAATTGATGTGTTCCATTTCTAGAAGAATTTTCCCTCAAATTACAGTCTTTCCGAACTCTTAACTGATATAAATCGACCTTGAGAGCCTTGTTATTGTTAATCAGCCACGTGGCTCCAAAACCCACCTTCATACGTCAAAAAGTCTCCGTTGACGTTGTAATCTTGATATCATCGCACTGTACTGTAGTTTTCGTTTCTCTTTCAGTTCCACACTCACGAGTTACGAGTTCTCGTTACGTGTAAATAATAAATTTTGATTACCTCAGAGAGTTTATTAACTCATAAAGCTAATTTAAAACCACACGGTGTTGAGAATTCGTATCCAAGCTTGGCAGTTTCCTCGCAATCTATTTTTAATGGGGAATTTCAAGTAGTTTAAATATCGAGTTTTGTTTTTATAAGGGAACTTTTCGTATATTCACTGTTCAATATGCGTCAAATCAATTTGAATTCTCGTACGTCATAATACAGGAATATAATCTACGCAGCGGCAAGGTCTAGATCGGTCTCAGTCTTGCCAACACACTCTTCATCCTACTGTGGGCAACCGTCTCAGACAAAGAAAACCCTCTGATCGCTCTCATTTCAAAATCACCAAATTTTAACGTTTCGTTCGTTCAATTTCGGTTTGTTCATTGGGAGGAGGAACCAAACAACCGACTAAACGGTGTCAATGTTGATCGAACCCATTCGGGATTATGTGTATTGATTCAATACGTATAGCATCATCTGTACGAAAATCAGTGCCTGATTGTTGTTTTCCAAACACTACAATAATAGACGTTCATCAACGATCATGCTCTACTCTCAAACAAATTATGTTCCCTCACGAGAATACGATACTGATTGACAAATTACAAACGCTTACCTCAAACTGTTTCTTCCTTACCAAAATATTCAACTCCTCGAGTCTCTCAAATTTTGAGTACTGATAAAGAACTGATAAACTCAATTGTTTGCTTAGTGCAATTTTTAAACTCGCACCAACATTCTGTTCGTTACTCAACCGACTTCCGATACGTGAAAAATTGGATTTGACTACAAATGGGTGGATGAATTTGTATCTTTTACTTGATAGTTCAATAGGTACCTAGAATGACATTGTTCAAAATTTCGTCTCTTGGAAATGCGTGAAATTTCCTTGTTTCGGAATTGAATTTGGTTAATTCGGTCAATTTGAACAATACTTGCCCATCTGCCTCCTAATGCTGTACGAATTTTGATCATGGGTGTTTCAAATAGGTTGCTTTTGAAAAATATTTAAAAAATTCATGCAGCATGGCTATAAGAGCAAGTTTTCGAAGAAATTGCTGGTTTCATACCAATTTTGTCTCCTTTTTCTGCCGAGAAACACCTCATTTATAGATTTTTCAACGCTGAACACGATGGAAGTCAAAATTGCGATACCTCATTCAATCATCAGATGAGAGCAGATGAACCATCTTCATCTTCAAAGTGCTCCAGTTTGAGGACGGAATAAGATATAACAATAATGACTTCACCATCGTGTTCAGCGTTAAAAAATATTTAATATGAAGAATCAATGATGTGTTGTCAGACTGATTTATTTTGGGAATTTATAGGTAATTTCCCCCCCCCCCCCTTAAAACTCCCCTAAACCCCTTTTCAAGACGCCCGATTCTGCCCATCTTCGGACTCTGCCTTTCAATAATTGAATAATTCAAGACGGCTTTTGTGAAAATTTCCACTTTTTATTTCAATTCTACCAAGATTTTGGAATGACATATATATATAAATACATATTATTGTCTTTTGGCAGCGAATTCAGGATTGTCAGAAACGGATTTGGGTATGACAATTTTTTTGAAATTCGAGTTCTTCGAGTTTCTGAAAATGCTGAAATTTCGGACTGAGAAAAATACCTCCTTTTTCTTCGAAAATTCGCTAACAGTGTATTTCAGTTATCAATTCCGTATCCACAAGGTTTTTTGGCTCCTAAACGCGTCGAATTGAAAACGAAACAACAAAAATATCAAGAACATTATTCAAATTGTGATGGCGTGGATGAAGCCGTCCGTATATTTGAATCGATTACTCCGATATCGGATTCCGATCAAACGTGGTCGATTTTTCTTATTCGATCGATCGATTTGACACCGATTCCGCGGTGCCTCGGGGAGGGAACGAAACTGGAACAAACGGCTCGCGAGAAACGGAAATATCCCTAACGCACCACGTGAGATAAGATAAGTATTATTAGAGCCCGAACGATATAAGTCAACCATTTACTAAACATAATAAAAGCGCATAAACGCTGTTTTTTCGGGGAAAAGAATAATTTTTTAAACTTTTGCAATGAAATTTTTTATTTTTTTGTCCACTCAAATCGTTTTGTTTTTCAATAAAAATACGTGCGCCGAAAAATTCTTATCTGTCAGAGCAACATTCTTCGAGATAAGCGTTACTTGGAATTATTCATTTATTAGCGAAGCGGTGACAGCGTGAATTGGTATCGCTTAGGGGGGTTTTTTAAGGTGTTTAAAGACCGCACAAGACGTACAGTGTTTTACGTCATTGATCCACCGACTCGCGTAATTGATCGATGGTAGTTATGAGCAAACGTGACCAGTGACGTAATTATGAAACACTATTTTGCGAATTCTTTTGACCAATTTTGAACCAAGTTTATATCTCCAGATTGGACTATTTTAGGGTATTATACGAGAACGTTGATTACATTGAGTGGATACAAAATAAAACGTGATGGGCCCATAACCGGTTGATGAGATATGAGCCATCTCGCTGTCCAATACAGTACGTTTTCGAATTTTCTATGCAAGATCCTTGTCTATCATCAAAGGACAGACATCAGACGTTGTGCTTCTTCTTGTATGAGTGCTGTGAGGCAGCCATTACGATGCGGTTTCAGGTGCTTTTGGTGAGAATCACGACCGGTTTCCGTTATAAAAAGTACCACAAATTCTCGCCTTGTAGGAATTTTTGTCGTTTATCGCGCGTTATGCCCTCCCACGACTTACCTTCCTTCTTCCTATACGGGGGTCTGTGTCGACGAGTACGCTGTGGCCAACGATTAACTACTGTCACCTCTGTCATTCCCCTGCACCTCATTAGCTCGGGATACTGCTGGATGCTACCTCATCTTTCCATTACGTAAGCAAATTACATCGAATACACCTCTAGTGAACATGCTGGGCCCATAACCTGTACTAAAAATCTCACAGTGGAGAATACAGACGTAATTTCATTATCAAAAATCAAATAGGTTGACTACAGTGTGTTTATTCAACTTGTTGGCCGATAATTTAATTAATATTGTAAAATATTCACACCGCGTCATTTTGACTCGAATTATGACTGAATGCATCTCCATTGAACCATTGACTCTTCATTCAAACTAGGGATGGCCATCGGTAGCCATCATATCGATACTATCGGAGGTAAGGTATCGATGACGATATTTATCGAGTAGCTCAGTATCGATACTTTTTGCAACCAATAGTATCGATCAAAAATACCGATATTTACTAAAATATCGGATGAAAAAAACATTCAATTAAAAAACTGTGTAAATAGGTACCTAACCTCAACTGTAATGTCAATTTTCGGGCAATGAGTTTTCGACTATAGTTATTTACCTATATATAGTTATTTACATACCTATTTAAACGTAAGTATTTTTACGACACGGACAAATTAAACATAAATTATGACACAGAAACCTACACTAACCCTTACCAAAATCAACACACAAAGGGTTCCCTTTCTTCTTCTTTCCATATTTCTGTCCAGGCTGACGCCATGATGGACACATTTAGTGAAATTTACTTATGGAAGTTAGAAAGTCCATGGAACTAGTAGAAAGCTCTACTAGTTCACCCACAACAGTAAAACTCAGATTTTTTCTTCGACTCAAGAATTTTGGAAATGTTTGATATCGATACCCTCATTCTAATACCACGTAGGTATCATCAATTTTGGCCAAATTCTGTATTTAACGGATCCTACAATATTTACTAACGCCCGATCGAACGGTGCTGTCGCCAAGTCTCTAGGAAAATTCCTTATGATTGAAATAGCCAGTTTTCTAACAACTCGTATCACTAACATTAACCCGGAATGAGGGTATCGATATATCGGATAAAAAAATATAAGAAACCATCGGTTCCTCAAGTATCGATACCCGATACTGTCGGACTATGCACTATCGATATATCGACGGAAAATATCGATTTTTTGATACTATCGACTATTGACTATCGATGGCCACCCCTGATTGAAACAAAACATCTGACGCCTTTCGAGGAGAAAACGTCGATACACCAGTTCGGTATTTCGATATCGACATTTGGAACTGACGCCGCCCACTCCGGCGGATTTCATCAAATCCACGATCCGATTTCGTCCGGTCTAAAAACAACAAAATCAAGAAAAAGGCAGAATTACGCTCGAAGGAAAAAAAATCGGTACCTTTTTTTTACTGACGAGGCGGATTGACTGAGAACCCAAAGCCTGCAGGGCAGTTTCGAGCGAAGTTTCGACATCTTTTGGACGCCCCCTTCTCGCGGCGGTATCGCAACCCTGAGATGGCGGTGGTTCGGACAAAAAAATCCCGAAGGTTTTCAGCTCCTTAAAGTGCTTTTTAACTCGTTAAACCCTCTCGGAGAATTGTTCGTAAAAAAAAATGGACATTTTAGCAGAAATGTTGGGTTCCTAACGGACTGAAGACGCAAGTAAAATCCCCCTCGTGCAGCGCGAATCGATTGAAATCCCACACGATTTATGAACCATCAAATGCAGAATTTGAACTTTTTTCGGTCCACCAAATTTTTAACAACCACGTTTCTTCATCTTCAAAGTGCTCCAGTCTGAGAACGGCATATGACATCGCAATTCTGACTTCACCATCACTCGTCAGACTGTTTTGATCTGTGAAATCTTGATGTGTGATATTCACACTCGTAGCATCGTGCATTTTCTTCTGTCAATTCACTTCGATATAAGATTTAAAAAAAAAAAAAAAAAGACACCAGTCATGCAGCATGGCTATAAGAGCGAGTTTTTGAAGAAATTACAGGTTTTATGTAAAATACCTCCATTTTACTGATTTTATAATTCTAGAGTAAATCCCTACTCCGTGCTGTCAGTGCTCATATCGATCTTTATCCAGTGATCACTAATTATTAGTGATCTGGCCAATGGTTTACTCACATCACCAGTAGCCCATGGGATTGGGAAGTAGGTCATGTGATTGGGAAGTGATTGACAAGTAATAAATGTAAATGACAAGTCAGTGATTACTTCAGTGATACAGTGATCTCATGTGATTCTTACCAATGACCGCTGATGGCTTCAGCGATTTACCAGTGATTAACACTGCAAAATACTGCTAATCCTGTGATACATCACAGGATACTCCAGTTATAAAAAGTCTGCACAAGTTTGATTTCCACAATTTAATAATAGCGTGGCGTGTTAAAATAAAATTAGCGACAAGATGAAGGATTTTTCAACGTGAAGATGTAAATGAATGCAAAATGAAGGCGCGGAATTCCAGAGGCTTATTAAAACCCGATCACCTAGCCAGCCAGCCCTCTGACGTCATAGGCTCTTACGGCATTGGCTGTGACGTACTAGTACGCCTCCTGCCAGCCTTCTGACGTCATACGCGTGTGCGTCATAGGCTCTGACGTACAAGTACGTCTCCTGCCAGCCGTCTGACGTCATACGCTCGTACGTCATAGGCTCTGACGAACTAGTTGGCCTTCGGCCAAGCGTCTGACGTCATACGCTCGTGCGTCATAGGTGCGTCTGACGTAGTGGCCCGCCTGTCGCTTGTGTTCTGACGTGATCTGAGGGAAAGGGTGAATCAAGGAAACAAATTTTTCCCGTTTCAGTTTATGTGCCAAAGCAAAGACATGAAAATGTCAAAAGAATGTCAACTCCCTCCTGTTGTTGATACAGTCGAGAATTAAATGCTTGCATACGAGTCTGCAACACATTGGGACATTTTATGTCTTTAAAGAAGTGATTCAAGAACCTTCGAACAATGCTACATCACCTACCCCAGTAGCGTAGTTGTTATACTTAATTGTAGGGTTCATCATAAATTATGAAGCTTGCATTCGTATAGACAATATAAATTATTGAGAATGATCACCTGTGTGTAAACAATTATTTAAACAATCACGCTCATACCGCAGCTTGTCGGCCACGCACTCCGCAGTGGTTAACGTAACATGGTTAGGTAAATCGAGAGCTATCCAACGAGTGGTGAACGATTTTTGTACGATGATAACTGGCGAAGATAAAGTTCCGTAGCAACGAATCGGTTGTAAGCGAAAATCATCAGAAATTTTCGTGACGATTTCGTGTAACGCTTTTGTGCAACGTTTTTCCAGTTATGTGCCAGAGTAAAGACATAAAATGTCAATAAATGTTGTCCCAATTTTTCGACGTGTAACACCTCAGATCATAGATTTTTCAACGCTGAACACGATGGTGAAGTCGGAATTGCGATATCTTACTCTGTTATTTAGATTAGAGCAAATGAACAGTGATGAGCATCTCAAGTAACAACCACGTTTCTTCATCTTTTAAGTGCTCCAGTCTGATAACGGAATGGGATATCGCAATTCTGACTTCACCATCGTTTTCAGCGTGACAAAACCATAAAGTGAGGAGTCACTCGTCAAACTGTTTCATTTTTGGAGTTTATGGGTAATTTTTCTCCTTTAAAACTCCCCAAAAGTGGTTCGAACTAGAGTGGCTCGATTCCGCCCATCTACGAACTTAGACGATTGCTAAGACAGATTTTTAGTGCAAATTTGAATTTTTTATCTCAATTCTATTGAGAGTTGACACATACTTAACATACACATGACACATACATAAATATATAATATCGTCACCTTAGAAGCAACTTCGCGTATCAATCATTTTGGCCAAAGTGAGGTTATAACTCATTCTTATTCAACTGTTCCCGCTGCATAAGATGGTTAGCATGAATTTGATCTCCATTGACATCCAATATGACAAAACTTCGAAAATAGTAACAGGACTTACCAACATTCAACGTGGTTGGGCACTTGTCTTTTGCTTCTCCTTAAAAACAGGAGTTTGGTTGATACGTGGTGTTGCTTCTTCAGTTGTTTGAATTCAGGATGGAATGGATTTTGGTATAGATACAATTTTTTCGGAAATTCGAGTTTAAAAAAATTTGGACCGAGAACTTTTCTTCGTAAATTCTTTAACAATTGTTTATGTGTATTTACACTGATTTCACGGCATTCTGTCTAATTGGAAAAATTTTTAAAATGATAAACTCGGTTGTGATGGTTTTATAACATCACGTCGCGATATTCTTGCGTCAAAAAATACACTTTGTATGACGTTTCAACTTATTTTCAATTTTAGTTCAGTGCGTCTCGATTCAGTTCAACACGTTGAAAATTCGACTTTCGTCGTTCGGACTTACAAAAGTGTTTTTCTGGGTATCTCGACGTTTTCTTACGTCAGTTTGTTCCGACTATCGGTAACGAAAACCGACCGGTTCAAGCCGACGATTAAAACGCCCCGAATCGAGATTTATTGGTTGAGACGTCATTCTGAAAAGCGACAGCGGGAAAACGTCACTTGAGATAAGGTTTTTTCGTCTTTTCCTCAACTTATTCGATATTCAGGGTTTTTAAATAATTCTAGAACGTGTCGAATACGACCGTCATTTGGCGACTTGGATTTCCCGTTGAATGACACAAGTCAACTGTCATTTGACTAAATCATTCAAAACTGGAATTGGAAGCGTGGTTTGAGTAATTTGAAATATTCAAACGCCTGTCGTATACCAGGCGTAATAAATAAGCTAACGTCCAATCGGAGGCACCAGATTCGCTCTGTAAAGTCTTCGGTGATGTCCCAGTTACGCAGCATGGGCCAAATATTGAATTTTTGAACGTTGTACTCTAAACTAACTCCAACTGGTGTAATCGAAGTTCCCTCTCGGGTTTTTCGAACCATAAATGAATTAAAAACCTAATGGAAAAGTTCAACGTCATGTTTAATGCAATGTTTGAGGCCTGACAACGGGTCCGATCTCACGCTCGGGCCTCACAACAATGAAGTGATGAAGTTTCGCTAAATTCAAAACGGCCGTATCACCGGATACGAACTCACTGAAGGGACTGGAAATCCAAGCAGAGTCACTGGAAATTGCCTCACCTCGTCTGGGCGTCTTCGAGTGTAGTGATTTTCGCGATTTTGTCACTGATATTAGCACACCAATATGTAATCCATACATAAGTATTGTTGACCAGTGTTGTTTCGTAGTCTATTTTTGAGAAGCTTCCAAAATATACACGTATACAGCCATACAGTAGGGCTTATCAAATCAGGGCTTTCAAAATTTTATGGAATGCAGCAAATAAGTGTAAATCAAAAATCAAAATCATAACAAGAGCTCGGTATTTTGTCGCTAAAATATGACCTAAAAACTCAAAATTTGGAACTAAATGGGCATCTAAAAACGACCAAATGTGACCAAATCAGCATCATATGTTCAGTAAAATGTGTATTTCTATCAGCAATGAAACCTCAAGTATACCTAATTATTGATTTGTGACAATTTCTAAGTACTAAGAATATTAAATGAAACATCGACTCAAAAACACAGAACATATTTTTTTTAAAACATAACTGACTGTAACATTGAGTATTTCTTCAGTCAACAATGACATCGCTGTTGTGTTGAGTAAGACCAGATGATGTTCCAAATTCAAAATAGTGAAATGGTTAAAAATGTGCGGTGGGGGGTGGGGGGGTGGGAGGGGATATAATTTCTGTTTTATTTTGCCCTAAAATTAAAAACATGCAGTTTTATGAATTTTGATATGCGGCTAAACCCTGAAATATGCATTTTATGCAACGTAAGAGGTGCGTCAATTGATCCATTTGATGTCAAATGGATTCTATAGGTACATCTTTAGAACATTCTTATGGGGATGTACGTAACATCAACAAATCTGAGCCCCAATCATAACCATTCGGAAAAATGAATAATAGGTATTACGCGACAGATACTAATCACAAATGTATTAATAAATTAAATGTCTTCTCCGAAATATTCGAAAAATTAAAGTAAAGGGAGTAACAGATGTTTCGTTCATAAATTTCGTTCCATCGCCCATTGACTGCTTTTCATAAAGTATTTCACAAATTTGATTCTATACGTTTTGTAAAATTCCCAACCGTTTCCGAGTTAGACTCAAAAATAGGTAATTTTGAAAAATCGGCTTTTCACTTCTCGTTTTTTGTCAAACATTGCTCTGTTCATTATAACCGTTCATCTGAGAAGAAAGTAGCGAGAGAAGATGTCGTAGAGGGTTAAATTACCTTTAAGAATATATGGCTGAATGCCAATTTATCTCGAACAGGTTCTAAGTTAGAGCAATTTCAAGAATTCCGTCAAATTTCCACCTATAAATGCACTTTCACTTCTCTCGTTATTTTTGACCAAAATCCTTCAATTTACGTCTAATTATAGTGTATTTAGTGCATACAGTCACTCCATAGTCATGTACACCGGTTTGTGTACTCACATGTTACATGTATTTATACACATATAAATGGATACCTACGTTTCTCCTTAACTTTGACTTCGAAATGGCTAATGTTCTGCCTTAGCAGTCACTAGGGACTCAAACTCGGTGTAATGTAGGTATTGTAGTTAGAGAGAAATAGAATTTCGCTATAAAATTTATAGCGAAATTTTATACGAATTTTTTATTTGACCCAAAGAAAAAGGTATAAAAGTGATTTGTCATCATACAAAAAATGAACATTAAAATCTAGAAGAAGAGTTCGGTTTTGTCGTGTGGGGACGCGTTTCGAGAAAACTCAAGGCTTCTCAGGACCTTGACAACGTAAATAACTACATTTTCGGTGGTATTGTACAACAACGAAGATCCGGACCCGATGCAAATTCGTCCGTTTCCGCGCACCCCCGAAAGTAACAAACAAAATATGGAAATTTCGCCTCGCGAAAAGAAATTCAAATTCGCTCGCACAACTTCCCGGTTCGTCTGTCATAAGACTTTTCACGTTCGGTTTCGGAAAGTCTTGCTCAACTGGAGGACCCCCGAAAATATCGGCCGATGACGACACCCGACGGGCCAAATCACGTTTGAACGGACTAATTACCATTTTTCCGCATTCGTTTGCGGTTTTGGGGTTTGGAAACGGACGTCCGCCGAGAGATTTCGGTTTCGTTCCGAAGGAGGTTGAAATACGGAAATAGTGAAAGGCGAAGGTTTTTTTTTTTTTTAGAAATTGAAATTCGGTGACATATTGAATGTAAAAGGTTCGAACGGCCCCGTTAAGACTACGACAGTCTGGAGGAGAGTGAAACTGAAAATTTTCACCTTTTTAAAACGAGTTAGCGCATTCACTAACAACGCTCCCTGCGTTCAAGCCTCGTCTTTTACGAGTTTTAGTTGAGGAATCGGTTGTTTATCCGATTTACGATACACATATACCCCTCATTAAATAAATATGTAATCAAGTGAACAGCGTAAAAATCTATGACAGGTAGGTACATGGTGGTTGTTTATTTCGTCTATAAGGTTCAGTACTGTCTACGACGTCACACGCTTCCTCCTCTACATTTTCTCAACTTCACATCGTGCTGAGGGTTTTAGAAGAAAAGTGTTGTGTAAAGGTTGGATAAACGAAAATGCCCCCAAAACGGGCCTTAAAAATTGATACTTGTTCAAGTTTGGGATTCGTCCCTAACAAATTTTACAACTCGAATTTTCGAAAAATTTCCATACTTACCAAAATATGTTCTAGACCATCTTTAATTCACTGGTAAATTCCCAAAATGAAACAGGCTGACAAGTCACAACTCATTTTGAAGTTTTTTTTTGAGCGCTAAACACGATTGTGAAATCAGAATTGCGATCTAGGAACGCGGTAGCGTTCCGCCCCGCCAAGCAAAGAAGTTGAGAAAACGAACGATGCCGAGTGCATGTTTACCGGACGTCACGAAACGCGTTTTCGAGGTATCCATATCTCGGCTCCTATTTGACCGATCAACTTGAAATTTGGTGTGGGTCTTCTTTGAGTGTATATTAGAAAGCCCTGAAAGTCGATAGGTCTAAAGGGAGCCGAGCTACATAACTTCAAAAACCCGGTTTTTCGGCCTTAGATTGTTCTTCTCCTTCTTCTCCTTCTCCTTCTTCTCCTTCTTCTTCTCCTTGTTCAGACAGGCAAGGCTGGAGCCTCTCCACGTTGACCGATTGACTTGAAATTTTGCACAGAGCTTCATTTAACCTTGAGACCTTATATAAGATTTAACCCATTATCTCAACCCAAAAAAGTTTTAGAAACAAAAAAACAGAAACCTTAGGAAAATTCTGTCCACTTTGACGAGTCTACAGCCTGGGTAAAAGGACCAATCGACTTGAATTTTTTTACACACCTTCTTTATAGCATGGCTCAGTGCCATTTGAACGAAATAAGCAATTATCTCAACCAAAAAAAAATTAGGGACAAAAAAACTGAAATTTAGGGTAATTTAGGCTAATTATGGCCATATCTCGGCTCCTAGTAGACCGATCAACTTGAAATTTGGTACCTATGGATCTTTATGGTGTGAATAGAAGAAAGCCCTGAAAGTTTCAAGTCGCTAGGTCTAAAGGGAGCCGAGTTATATAGGTAACTTCAAAAACCAATTACCATGTTTTTCTACTTTTTGCAGTCGGTCAAGGCTACAGCCTCTCCACCTTCGCCGATTGACTTGAAATTTTGCACGAAGCTTCGTTTTAAGTGTAGCAAGTGCCTTTTGAAAGATTCAAGTCGATATCTTTAAAGGGAGCCGAGTTATATAACTTCAAAAATCCGGTTTTTCACCCTTACCTGTTCTTCTTCTCCTTAATCAGTTAGGCATTTCCACCTTCACGGATTGACTTGAAATTTTGCACAGAGCTTCGTTTCAACATCAGACAGTGCCTTTTGAAAGGTTTAACCCATTATCTCAACCCAAAAACTTTTAGAAACAAAAAACTGAAATTTAGGCTAATTTTGGCAACTTTGACGAGTCTACAGCCTGGGTAACCGGACCAATCGACTTGAAATTTTGCATAGACCTTCTTTATAACATGACCCACTTCAACAACAAAAAGATGTGATATCCCCCCAAAAAACACTCCGTGTAAAAATCACCCCGCCTCGCAAATATCATTCTTCAGAGGCCGGAAAAAGTTATGATATCCACTTTCCCCGCCCGCCCTTTTCCTCATTAAGGAGCTAAGTATAATGAAAAGCTTAACCACTTCACAAGCACCGTACCCCTTTCGAAATCTCCCTTTGGCGCTATTGCGAGACGTTTTTATTACTTCCACAAGCAACTAATACTTGTATAAAACGTTAACCACCATCAAGTATTAGTTGAAAATCTACGGGGTACAATTCTTTTTCGTTTTTTTTTTCAAACATTTTTAATTGTAGGTAACTTAGCGGTTATAGTCGTTGTGATTATATAATAATTTAATATTATTATTAGAATCTAACATAAAATATAATATAGTTCTTATCAATAATTATTAATTAATTGTTAACTATATCTAAGCTTAAGTAATTAATATGTGAACGATCAAGTCAGCGATGTCCTCTGTCTACTGGCATGTATCCCCCCACTAATTACATTCTAATATGGCTGTCTCATCGTAACATGTCGTCTCTCTCGAAATATAAAGACTTTAATTCGTCAGATACAGTTTATTTTGTCTTTTTCTTATTTTATTTAACCAATAAAACAACAATAGTGGGAATGTTTCATGATTACGATAGTCAATTTATTTCCACCACTATAACGATTTGTGTTCGTCAAAAATTGATGCCAGGAAAGCTCGTATTTATAAAAACTTCACCCATGTTTTTCTCAAAATGGAAACGACGTCCTGTTGTTCTGCGGCGGTACAAAAACCAGTTTGCGGGTCCACTGGAAAATACTCGAACACGTATCACGTGCCTGTGCGGATCGTAATCGGTCGTAACGACGAGTAACGCGCTGTAATCGGCCCGCGGAATACAATGACGGTTTATCGTGCGGCCGAATCTTTTGTTGCGGCCGCTCCAAAAGGTCTCATCTCGCTCATCCTCGCGTTCCACGTTCGACGAGTTTGCCGCAGCTCCGTATGCTCCTGTGGCCCGCGGAACGAAGGTATTTCACATTTCAGAATGTAGAATCGAACTTTCAACTCCATAGAATATGCCAAATCAGGCCTCTGTACAAAATAAATAACAAATTTCATCATCGGACTTAGCTTTTCGATTGCCCAGACAGATTTTTTGTGCAAATTTGAAGTTTTTAACTCAAATCCATCGAGAGTTATCGTCTGGAATGACACATACATAAATATACATATGATTTTTGGTGTCTTTTGGCAGTGAATTCAGGATGGTCTGGAATTTTGGTAGGTATACAATTTGTTCAGAATTTCGAGTTTTAAAAATTTCGAACCGCTAAAAAGTACTGAATCGGTTATTTTACAGAAGAAACGTTAAGGAGTTGCTGCCAAATGTACTGGTCTATCTTAGTGTAGTAGCTTTTGATACAAAACAGTTTAGGAGCATTCTGAATTCACCTCCAGATTTCAACAAGAAATGTGAATTTTTGTGTCATTCCAGACCGTACCTGTGGCTTCACCGTGGAATTTGAGTTATTGTGTTCAAAAGATACCACCAAAAAATGCCCGAAAACAATTGACAAAAAATGTCGGTGATTTGACCGATTTGGACTCGAGTGATGACATTGTTAGGGTGTCGTCAATGGGAATTCGCTGTTTGCTGGCAAAAATGAACCAAAATACGCGTCGGTTGTTCTTAGTTTTGAAATCCCAAATTTTCGTACAAACAACCAAAGTTTCTGTTCAAAAATGGGCCAAATGTTGGTTTTTGGGTTGGAAAAGCTTCCGAAATAAACCGAAAACGTTACTAGTGGGTTTTGACGGTGATATGACGTGAAACAACCCAACCGATTGGTCTTTAAAGACTCGTTTTTCAGAGTGCATTTGTAAGACCCTCAGAATGTTCTGTGTGCGCCAATAATGGTGTTATGGTAATAAAAACTAGTAGAACTTGAACGTATTGACGTTATGTATACAAAACCCCTATAAATACACATGACGTTATTTAGCGCCGTTCTTCGTGGATTTGTGAAATCTGAATCGATGTAAACTTTATGAAACGCTCAAAATATCGACGAATTCCGTAAACTCAACGTATATCGGGTAAGAACAACAATTGAATGGGTGTCTCGAATAAGGGCGTATGTAATTTTCGCAATTTTTCAGGAGGACGAAAAAACTTTCAAAACTCACTTTTTCCAAATTGTTCAGCAGGTTGTGGCATACGCCCTTCTTCAAGTAGGTTTTGCTGACTTTTTCGCTACTTACCGAATCCCATCTGGGTCGTGCTGTTGGGGTATTTAATCTAGTGTCAGAAATTTACCCTGTTCATTTGAGATGTACACCTACCTACCTTTAAAAGGCTATCATTATTGTCTTACGTATCTACAATACAAAATCAAAATACCTGCAATACGAAGTAAAATTCTTCTGTGGTTCCTTTGAAGATGCAGGAAATGAAACAAAATGCAGAAATAATCATACAAATAGTCAGAATATAGTTTTATTCTTTTTACCAATCTTCTTCAAAACGACATCAGAATAGAATGCGAAAGATAAGATGATAAGGTGACTGGACGCCAGCCTGCTAATTCATAACATACGCCCTTTGACTGCAGTTTACTGCAATCTACCGGTGGTTGACGATATTAAACCAATCCCCCCAATTATTTGCGAGAAAAAAATTCTAAAATTTGAATATACCTACGGCCTCCTAGATACCCATTCAATTATGTTTATTAACCAAAGGATTTGTATTTCGTCGGCCTATAAGTGATAACTCATAAGTGAAAAAATGCGTTTTTGGGTTTTTGGAACCGTTGTATTCAGAAAAGACATCGTAACGGTGGAAAAATTCCTAGTTTTTAAAAAGCTTCTGTAGCTCCACTACTACTCGTATTTGGCTAGAGTTAGCTCGTAACTGCTGGAATAGAGCGAGCAAATGTTTCGTCTTAAATTTAATGAACGTATTTTACCTTAATCCTGAAGAATATTACTAATGAGATTACTAGCGATAAGTTAACGCTGAAACTGTCATAGTTACGACATTTAATGAAACTGTCATAGTTAACATTTAGTAAATATCAGACATGCAGTTTGCCATTAAGCATTAAAATGGTCCTTACAACATGGTTAATGAACCGTAGAATTTTATTCCAGACAAATGTTTCGACAAATCGATGTTTCGACAAATCGTTTTCAATTTTTATGGAGCCATTTCCCAAATATTGTGGGGTGGGGGTCCTTTCGGGGGTTTTCATTCTTTCTAATAGATTCACTGAAGTTCCTCTACTGATATTTGGTTCTATTTCGAAATCCTATCCCTCTAAAATTTGGAAGTCAAAATAATTGCAATTTACCTGTAAGACATCTCAGGTGGAAGTTTTGTGTCAAACACCGCCTAGTAAACCTCGATGAGCAAATACAAGTTCTTACAACCAGGCCTACCGAAAAATGTTCGATAAGATGTTCTTATAATTTCTCCTGAAAAATAACGTTTTTTCACTTACGATGTATCACATGTAGGCCGTCGGTTTTTTTTGTACCTACTTGTTTGGGATTTGTTTTTGGGGTTACAAACGGTGAATGGGATTTGTTGTTTCGAAAATTCGCTCGTTATGCCATGCTGCTGAATGGAAATTCGTACTGAAAATTCGGCCGAAAATCAACGGTGGAAAAGGGTTCAGGGCCTCGATGCTGTAGGCGTTATGGTCTGTAGATGCCACAAGGTGGGCCCCGCAGTGAGAGTGAATGTTGGGGGGGGGGGGTCGAGGTGGAAGGTGAGAAAGAACTTGGACTTGAAGTCAGGACCTCCTAATGCCCCCTCGCACTCCCCCCTATTACCCCACACGCATGTTTTCAGGACGGCTAGTATCAACACCCCCTCCCGCCGTCGGTCACACACCAAGTCCTGGGATCCGTCTGTGTGTACATGGCGCTGTGGCAACTTGGCCCATTGTGTAAGAGTCCCCCCCCCCTCATCATCCCCCCCCCAGTATCGCCCCGCCGTCGCTCTTTCGCTCCCTCGTCATCCCGTCGCTTCGACTACCTCGTCCCCGTCATCATCGCGTTATTTGTCATCCTACGGAACAGCTGTTCCAAACCGCGGGAACACCCCCCCCCCCCCCCCCCACCACCATCACCGCCCTCAACCACAACCCATCCTCCATTTGTCAGCCTCTCATACTTCGCTAATGAACTAAATTACCACCAAATTGCCACTTTATTACCCCAATTAACTAACCGAAATGCCTCATATTGACCGACACGTCTTTACGTAAAACTTGCTTTATTTCACCGAATTCCCAAACAAATTTGAATCGAATGCAATAACTCCCAAGTTTTGAAATCCATTAAATCAAATTCTTGAACATTAAGAAAAAATCACTCAAATCCGTTTTTTTTAACCTCCTGAACCCTATTTTTAAATTTACCTTTAATATACCATATTTGTGAGGATGTACTGGCTGTATTATGTATAATACACCATGTATAATGTGTATTATACCTGTAGATAAACGTGAGTCTTTCTGACAATAGATGTGGGCTAGTGCCGAATTTTCAATAACATTTATTACCACCGAATCCTACTGAAAGCAAGTGCAAAATTTGCAAAATAATATTTAATATTTTAATATTTAATATTCTGCCGCTTGAAACAAAAACGCCTTATCTCCAATGTTGACAAAAATTAGATTTTTACGTCCCCTCCCCCTCCCCCCCCTCCTAATTTTGATATGCTCTTTTCGATGGTGAAATCCAAATTTTAAAATTTCATTTAGAATTGGGGGTAATTCCTACCCTCTAAATCGAAAAATCGTTGAATTTGAAGGGGTAAAACGCCTTATCTCACTGTTTTTTAAGGTGAAATGCCTTAACTCTGTTCTAAAACGCCTCAAACTAATGTTGATTCGTGCAATATTTTTGATGTTGAAACGCCTTAACTCAGCGAAAATCGGGATAAGGCGTTTTACCTTCAAAAGATTACTTTTTTTTTTGGCTTCAGATTTAGGATCAGACGAATCTTCGAAAATTGCAAGGAAACGCCAAATGTTAACTCATCTGGTTTAGCGATGAGCTCTTTAAACATCGTACAAAATGATTCCGCCAATACCACCAACAAAAAACAAATCAAGCCAGATACTGCTTAGCCTATGGAAATTTTGGAGGCACATCTCGTTAGAAAGTAACGGAACATCATACGTAGACACTATTCACAATTGGCTCAGTATTTTTACTAATAATTATTATAAATGGCATTTTGAAATATAATATGCTATGTGATTGTCCGTGGTTTACAGCCTGCTATTTGGGATTGGTATAACCGCCTGGGTGGTAGACCGGACCGAATAGGGATTATTTCTTTCATAACTCCTGAGTATGTTTGTGAAAGTATACTAGGGCAGATTTGATAATATTATTAAACAGTTGGGGGATGGAGAAAACCTGTACAACCTCAAGAAGCTTCAGAGAGGAGAACCGTTTTGATTTATTTGCTGATGCCTTGACTTTTGTGCAATTGATAAAGGTTTCAATGCACGAGAGATTTATAGACAACTAATGACGAGTTATGATCCAGAAAGTTTCTTATTTTGGAAAATATGTACCTACACAAACATTTTAATCTTGCTCGTTACCGTTGATATTTGTGGTTCCTACCTTAGGTTAGAATGTTCCGCTATGGAGGGGTGTTGACGAAGCATCATACTATGTGATAATACCACAAAGTATGATGCTTCGTACAAAGGCCCGTACTTACATATTATGTAAGTATGGGCCTTTGCTCCCGATTATTGCATAAGTTTTAGGTCGTTACAAAGGGGTTAAGATCATCTCAAATGCAGTCGAACCCCCTCGGGTCCAATTATTGGTCTTGATTCAATACATTTCTTATCGTACAATTCGTTTATAACGAACAAAATACGAGCCCGAACGTCAATTTCTATACGACTTGCAATGGAAACGTCAAAGAGCGAAAAAAGATGTTACGAGCACCGAAAAAACGCCTCTGGCGCTAGTGCGTTCTGTTTGCCTTCGTTATTCAGCCGTTATCAAACCCTTTATCAGAACAACCCGTATTTTTTTTTAAACGCCGGAAAAAAAAGAAGCAGATATTCTGAACGTATTTAACATAGATAACGTCCGAATGTAGGTGAGCTCGCCTAACGTCGCCTGAGATACCTTTAAACATTATCTTGTAATCCAGAATTTGGAAAGTGTATCTCGCTCTCTACGGGAGACAAACACGCGGTACAGCTGCGTGTTGGTCCGAATTGGCGAGAATTCGACCAAAATAATTGTAAAGCAGTTTACAAGTAGCAGTCGTGAAGCGCAGATCAATGAGCGAATTTTAGAAGTTGTGACAAATCTACTGGATCCTATCGAACTTTTTTAACACAAAAATGTACTAATCATCCAGGGGAATTTCAACCTAGTGGACCAGGACGTTAAAAAATAGTCGATTCTTTAAGAAAATCCTTGATTTCACTGATAATTTCGCGTTTTTTAGTGTTGAACTATATTCATATGAAAACAGTTTTGAGGCTAGGGATGCAAACCGATAATCGATTTGACCACGATTAATTTATTAGGTAACTTTAATCGATGTACAGCTACCGTTATTTTGTATTAATAAATTGTTGCTGAGTAATCGGGTTTCGAATGCGTCAGAATTTTAAAAGAGCATAAGCATTGAGGTAGTAACAACGACGATTTTTCTTCAACCATGTCTTTGTCATTTGCCTTCTACTTTCATACTTGATACTTTTATCGGTTATCGGTTCTTATATTGGATACGCCTGTTAGCTTTAGGAGGCAGTCAGCTGACCCTGTCCTAAGGAGGCTACATACCAAATTGCAGCTTCATAGTGTGAATAGCATAGAAATTAGCTTTAGGAGCCACTCAGCTGATCCTGGGCCTATTCTGCTTAAAGTGTGAGTCCTAAGGAGGCTACATGCCAAATTTCAAGTCTCTACCACCGCGGGAATTGCACCAAAAAACGTTATATTTTCTGTATCACGCCAATTTTGCAGAAATGAGAAATATCCATCTACAGACGAAGAAAACCATCTGATTTTTGACATGAAAATGTCTTTGCTTGACACGCTAGTTTTGTGTACTTTTTCAAGTTTATAGATAGTGTGAAAGCAAATAATTATGCGTTTGAATTGAGTACTTCAATAAATCGATTATTTGCTTTCGATTAACCAAACATCGATTATTCAATACCGATTAATTGGTCACATTAATTAACTAGCTTACGATTATTTGGTTCGGATGATGCATCCCTAGGCTTATGCAAACATGATGCATGACATAAGGCGTATACAAATAAAATTCATTTCATGTCGTTTCAATGACACAAAATGATATCGCATTGTGTTCAAAATAGTATCTCATTGTGTCCGTTCAATATCTCACTGTGTTTCAAAGACCTGCTTTTATCTGAAAAATACAGGTCGGTCTGGAATGTTGTTGAAAACCGTTCTGGGCCAGTTATGGACGAACATATTTTGTGTCATTGAAATGATATTAATTTTATTTGTATAAGCCTTAAAGGCATTAAAGAGTTGCACAAAAACACACATCTGAGTAAAATAAATAAGTACTCAAACCAGACAATAAATGGTGATGTATACCAAACGGACAAATCTAATTATTACAGGTCGTTTCGATCAATAAATTATTCTCTACCGGGCACTTCTCAAACTTTTCACAAAATTATTTACACATAAACTTCTAAATGTTTCCATCGAATTGGAAATTACAATAGCTCAATTTAGGAAACCCTCATAAACAATTATTTGACGCTGCCAGATATGAAACCATTTAGCTTCCCGTAATCATGGGTCTCTTTTACATTTAGCAGTCTAACCGAATGCTCCTCGTACAGCAAATTACCCCCCAGATACCTCCTCCTATCACCCTTGAAAATGGTGCAACTGCATATATGAGTTAGGGTATCTTTTTATAGGGTATTGTATATCGGACAAACAGCATCCTCATCAAATGTAGTTTTAATACCAGTGAGGTAAAAAAAGACCTTCTTACGTCCAGCCAATCTCAACTGTGCCACTAGTTGGCATACAGTGACAACCCCTTACAATCTAGATACGCAGACGATCTTTGTTCTTCCGAGACCAATTTACAAAAATATGTATTAAATTTAGATCCCTGAACTTTTGTTAAATCCTCGGAAAATGAGTTAGATATCAGCCCAGAAATTAATCTGTTCGCTTGGGTGCGAAACGCCTTCTTTTGTGTCATTACTCCGGTGGTTTCGTACAGTTGTGGGACTTGTACGAGGTTGTGTACAGATCGTTACAGACAATTATTGGTGTATTATTATAATTACTGGTATTATTACTGGTGTATTATTATAATACACCACTGGTGAGAGATTTGAAGCGTTTTCATGTTGTGTGGAGAAGAAAAATGTATTTTGAGTTTTGTGGGTAGTTCAGAAGTAGAACGGTTTGATGGTAACTCAATTTACGCCCTGTTGGTATTTCTAGCCGATTAAATCTCCAAAATTGGTTGGGCGGTGGACGCTCGTTCCAGAGGTTTCTGACAGCGTGAAAAAAGAAAAAAAGGATTTCGTTTTTTTCCCCTCTCGATAAAAACAACTATTTTAATCCATTAGAAAGAGTTGGAAGTTGTGTTTGCTGGTCATACGGCGTGACGGGAGGATGTCCGGTCTCTGACGACGGAGCTGCAGCAGGTCCCTCATCTCATTTGCCGCACCGCTCGCTCAATCGTTGAAAGGTGTCGAGGTTTTCAAATATTTTTTTGAGGTTTTCAAAAATCATGACGAGGTTTTCAAAATTCATGACGAGGTTTTCAAAATTCATGACGAGGTTTTCAAAAATCATGACGAGGTTTTCAAATATCTTGTCGAGGCCTAGTGAAGGGCGCGGGGCGGCTCGAAACGTCAAAAATACAAAAAATAAAAATGATAAAAATAGACTCTGAAAAGAAATTTTCATCACTACATGAATCCTTACCATCAAAACTATTTCAACATTTTTCAAAATACGGCTTTCGTCTGGTTTTGGTTAATCTTTTGGTTAATACTCACTCATTATTACTGGTATCATGGCATGTACACTTCAACATGTAGCATTCAATTTTTCTCTAGGTTTATGAGGTTGTGGAATCCTAATTTGTAGTCATAACTTGCCCAAAATATACTCAAAATAATATTTTCGGAATAAATACGTATTTCGAAAATGAAGGCCAAACATTGCAACACTGGAGCAAGTTGGATACTTTGACGTTTGTATCCACCTAAATATACGTTGAATTCAACGACCACTAAAAACACGTTGAAACCAGTTTTTGTGAAGAATCTACTCACTCTTTTCAACTATTATCTTCATAAGTACCAAAACATCAACATGTCGAGGGTCTCACGGCAACACCCCACATCGTCACAATGAGTTATGCATACCATTCGAAGCGTCTTCCCCCGGCGGATCGATCTAACTAAGTATAAGTTAGGTACCTAAGTTAGGTAACACTAAATCTCACGATTTATTTTACTGAATTACTCAGTAAACATAGTCATTGGCAGATGGTTTTTTGGCTCTGCTGAAAAGTCGCCCAAATGACGATGTGGGGAGTTGCCGTGAGACCCTCGATGTAATATTCTATTTTTTTTTCTCCCACAAAAAGGCAAGCTCTATGTTTTGAGGTTGTAAAATCCCAATTTGTTGTCCAAACTGACCCACACGATTTTCTAAATGAACACTAAACATTCCCTTCACGTGTATTTCGAAAATGGCAACACTGGAGCAACATGGATACTTACACGTTTGTATATTGTCCACTGTCGACTTGGTGGTTCGTGAACGACTATTGAAAACACGTTAAAACCGGTTTTTTGTCACAAATCTTCCTTAGGACGTAGGTACACTTTAAGGAGAATAGACCTAAAATCGGCTGAGTGGCTCCAAAAGCTATTTCCTATGCAATTCACTCTACGAAGCTGTAATTTGGTATGTAGCTTCCTTAAGACTTTAACTTTGAACAGAATAGGCCTAGGATCAGCTGAGTGGCTCCTACACCTAATTCATGAAAATTTTCTTACATGGAAAAAAAATTGTAACGCGTTACCAATAAACAGCAACGGGCAATTATTATCAGCACTCTTCGGTTGCGTTATAACGGCCCCATTTCGCTTACACAATGCTAAGTAATTAGAAACATGCCTACTTAATGGCGCATTTCAGTTATTTAATTTTTATCATTGAGTATTTTGTTTCACTTGAGACACAAAACAGATATGTTATTTTGCAGGGAAAAAATGACACATACGTAGTGCAGATACACATTTGAGTTTTGCCCTTGTTTGTTGACAACATTGGAGAAATTGGGTTGGAATAGTCACCATTTTTTATGATGTTTTGATTGATGTGTTTTGGTGAAACTCATTCATTATACATTCCCCTCATATTAGGGTATTTATCCGGTTGATAGGGTTGGTAATGATTTGTGGCCCGTGTTGTCGTCAGTTAATAATTTATTATTGTAAGAGGAAAAACGTTCTTATAAATTGTATTTATTCATCGTGAACACAACGTGTGCTCATTATATATTAGGGGTTCTTAAATCCTCGAACGTTCTAACGATGACATTCTCTCCCTCTCTCCCCATTTGGAACTTCTACCAACGAACGTCCATTGGCCACGATTCGCGTGACAAATACCGAACTTACGTAATTCTACATCATGATGATTCGCCTTTGAATGATCGACCTCCGTCCGACTCTTGGCCCGAATACGCCGTTCGTCGTCGCCAGATATGCCGAATGTTGAATCGTTACATTTTCGCGGATTCTAACGAACTGTTACCGAGTCGCAGTCTCTCGAAGTGAGCTCGTCGTTTCTGTTATTTTGTCTTTTGTCGTCGTTTCCTGGCCCGTAGAAAAGCTCCCGTTTTTTTTTTTGTACGAACTCGTGATGGTCCCTTCCGTCACTTGACAAAATACCGGAAATTGACGTTCGAATGTAATTTCGTCGAGTTGCTTGAACTGACAAAAATTTACCCTTCCTCATCATTCGTTATAATAATATTATAACGAATGATGAGGAAGGGTAACTTATGTATTATAATATATTATGTAATCTCTGAATGAAGACCGAGCTAAAATGGAGCCGCGACCATATAGCGCTATAAAAATGTGAAATTGAATTGAATTAGATTCGTGTGCATTTTTATACAATTTCAAACATATAATTGAAGTTAGTTTTCCAAATTTACAACTGCCCTGTTTATATAAGTTTCCCGGTAAAGGGCGAATCACTCGGCGAATCTGGTAACTTAGCGAAATTTCGAAGGAAGGAAGCTACTGTTCTCGATCCAAAATTTCCAGAATTCCCGGAAAGGTTGTACCAAAATTCGTTCCAGGGATAAAAAGTTTTAATTTGCACAAAACATTTGTCTTGTCGAAAGGCTAAGTTCGTAGATGGGCAGAATCGGCCCATTCTAAGAGGGACTTTCGGGGAGTTTTAGGAGGGAAACGTTACCCATAAGTTCCTAAAATGAACAGTCTGACTAGTGACCCCTCAGGTTTTTTACGCTGAACATGATGGAGAAGTCAGAAATGCGATATCTTATTCCGTTCTAAAACAGGAGCACTTTGAAGATGAAGAAACCTGGTTGTTAGGTACTTGAGATGTTTTTCGCGTTTCGTCTGCTCTAATCTGATAACGGAATATGATATCGCAATTCTGACTTCCCCATCGTGAAAAATCTATACCTAAACTGAGGTGTGCAAAAAATGGAGACAACATTTGTTATAAACCAGTAAAATGGAGACATTCTACATAAAACCGATCATTTCTTCGGAAATTTGCTCTTATTGCCATGCTGCATTACTGTGGATTTTTTTAACTTACAGCTAATTGTCCACTTGTCCTTTTTGGCTCGGTATCCAGTCAGAAGTTTCAGTTTCTCGACAAGATCAGTCCCGTAATTTATTTTGAAGGGACAAACAGAAAACTCGCTCTTTGAATGATTGAACTTTTTTATTCGAACTCCTCTGAAACTCGCTCAATTGTTAACTTTACGTGCCCAGTTCGTACTATGTGACTCCTAATCGTCAATTTAAACTCGGCCGTAAATGACCTCAAAATGACGCTAACTAGTAACTCAAATTTCCCTATTATTTCCCTTCGAAACCCAATGAAATTCCAATCACGAGACGCGCATTCCGCATTCTCAATGATCCGCGCGTGTGCAAAACTTGTTTTTTTTTTTTTTTTTAGTTAACCCGTTAACGCCGAGAGCGTCATCCCGACGACGTAACGACGAACTTGAAGAGGCAACAAATAGTATGGAAATACCCTCAAATATTCTAACATTACGAGGAGCCCGTTTCAACTACCTCACCTTCAACCTAATTCCATAGTAAATGGACGGACCCTGTGAATTTTCACTGCACAATAATACTCGATTGTCTTTGGCAACATTCCGAGTGATCTCCTGTTTGTTATTGATTGGCAACGTCAATTTATTATTATACTTTCAATGAATTTATACATCTCACGTGTACAATACACTACTAGTGTGTGAATACTGAGGGTATTAATAAGGAGGGTTATGAATAACCTCGAGACAGGAATAGGGACAACTAATTAAGTAGATGAACGAAATGCATACCGAACCATGACTTCTTCATGACCTCTTCAAAACTACCAATTTCGTTAAGAAAATCTAAAAGTGCCTAAGTTTCTCTCTCCTAATTATAAAATTTCTTAACAAGACACTGTGACTTTTCCATGTTAGGCTGTCGTCAGTATCTTCAACAAGACATCTGTACTAATTAGCTCCCTCTATGGCTCTGTGTTCAACAAATATGCAGGACCAGCTTCCCACATTCGATTTTTCTGTTCCAGTACACTATTAGAGTCGGAGAAGAAGTTTTTTTTCTTTTAAATGATTTATTGCGCTTAGTAACAACTTATTAGCAACATATTTTTGACATATATGTGAATTGTTTGTAATACAACATAGATACTCCACTAAGTCGCTGATAGTTTTGACAATTTCGCGCACTTGAACGGGTACATGGCACGGAACGGACAATCGCGAGAACACCTTCACGCACTTCCACAGGCCATGAGGCTTCTTTCTGTTGAGATGTCTGAGTAGGACGTCAACTTGAGCAGCTGGACAGCTTCTTCATTGACTCGTACTCGTAGCAGCTTGTGATGGGCTTTGGCAGTAACTGTGAATGAAGTCATGAAGGCTCATGCCCATCACAAGCTGCTACGAGTACACGTCAATGAAGAAGCTGTCCAGCTGCTCAAGTTGACTCCGTAAGTCCAAATAGGCTCGAGGACTTGATTGTACAGGATTAATTTGTTCTGGATCGACATTTTTGAGCGTCGGCCCATTAACCAGTACATTTACTGAACTTAAGCACTAGTTCCTCTTTTTTCTTCTGGACATGCGCCTTCCAGCGCAATTTGGCATCCAGGATCATGCCCAGGTACTTAGCTTCATTGGCGTATATAGTCTTACCGTTAAGATGAAGTGGGAAATAGTCGAGCTTACGTTTGTTAAAGTCAACATGACTTCGCTTCATTCATCTTGATCCTCCATTTTGATGTCCACTCTTGGAGTTTCTTGATGGATCTTCTCAGCTTGGGTATCGTTACATGATTTGTTTCACCAACTGCAAGGACAGCAGTGTCATCTGCAAACGTTGCTATTGTATTCTCGCTGGTGAACAAGACGTACAGGGAAGAAGACGTGATGAAAACTAATTTTTCAACGAATTTAGAACAGTCTGAGCCTGACCAGCTCTCTGTATTTATCGGCGGTAACTGAAACCACCAATTTGGGCGTGGCATCCAAGTATGCAAGTAATCAAAATCGCGCGCTCCTCGATCTGCGGGAGGCAACGCACCGCTGTCTAAAGATTTGCCTTTTTTCTTTCTTTTTTTTGGTCCTCCGCCGTTTGTCGAAATCAGCGGAGGGCGCTGATGCGGAATATGAGCTGGTTTTTCGGTAGGAACGTGGGAGGTGGATATCGGGTCCCTCTGGTCGGGAATTGGAAGGCCAGAATGAGCGTTCCCGTCTCGTCTATCCCTCCTCCGTCACTGGCGCAGCCAGCCGTGGTGAGACTTCTGATGTAACCCCTCGGGGCGAGCTCCGAGCTAAAGGTTACTGGAACAATGTGAGAAACTGAGAAGTCCCCTCTCCGCCGGAGTCTTTTTAAAGTGGAAATAAAGAGGCACCGAGAAATACGAGCGGTTCGAGCTCGCGAATTGCCTCCGATATTTCGAGACTTTTCGTGAGCTTTCGTGGTTTGTACCTTGAACGTTAACCCACATCCCACTCATTCATTCGCAAGCCCTAAATAGCTTATGGGTTAAAACTTATGGGATTATCAATTCTGTCCTTACTACGACAATATGCGATGGGGTTTACGATGGGAGCAGAGTAAACATCAATATTGCTCACTATGGGATGTCCTATTTGTGTGTACCTTTGAGATCATCTGAATATCAAGATCTAAGACGAGACAAAAACGCTAAAACAAACTTACCAGTGTTTTTGACACCGCGAGTAACACCATCAGAATATTGATGCCCAAAAACATTGTTGTCTTCTTGTGGTATGAGATACTTATTTACATCTTCTCATATTTCTTCTTTTATTGTAGGAAGATAGCATATGGGGTACTTTATGTCATTAGCATATTCTGTTATATGCTACCTAAAACACATTCGATTGCTACATGGGGCAACTATTGTGAAGGCGTACTCCGGCTGACGGACGCCCAAAGCCTGATGATGCTTTACATAATGTTAATGTTAATATACTCGTAATAAAGCAAATAAAAATCCATTAGTTAAAACATCCGTTATTTCAAGTCTTGAATCCCATCAGGCGTGATTTTGTGTAAATCTATCCGTACGACCCGAATGTCAAAATTCCAGTGGTGTCGCGGACAATTAGACCGATTCGCGTGTCGAAAACCGGTTGAAAATGAAGGCCTGGGCACTGGGTTTGGTCACATTCATCGTTACACAAACACCTGTTTTTGCTCAAATCCTGAAAGATTCGACTTTATCCGTCATTGGATACGAAAATACAGGACCAAATACAGGACCGGTTGTACAAATCGTCTAATTTAAGAATTTAGAAACTAATTAAGAAATAAAAAACACAGTTTCGAGAAATTTGAGTTTGAAGTTCTTCTGATTTTAGAAGTTGGATTGCTTTGGCTCGGAAATAGCTAGAGAAACCTAATTTGAGCCAGTGGTCCTTCATGATGTTTTATTTATACCACGACCTGTCTGAATCATGTAAGATGTACTAAATGTAGTAAAATTACTACTTTTCTGAAGAGGGCACTTCACTCAATGAATTTATTCAGACTACGATGACTTAATGACCGACGACGCCATTCAAAAGAGCGCGAACAAGTAGGTAGCTTATTAATCGAATTTTGCCAAAAATGAGTTAATGAGAATCTCCTGTATGCCGACGAAATTTAGTTTCTCAATTGCAATCAACCAGAGTCTTTTCGTTGTCAAAAATCAGTATCACTATATTGACTTATATTACCAGTATAATCCAATGAGGACATCGTTAGGGACCGTTTTTCGGATTTCGCATTATAGTAGGTATAAATTGTGCCAAAAACATTATTTTTTGTAGGAGAGTAGGAAGGGTTCCAAATTTTCGTTAGTAGTTCCAAAAGGGAGTGTTTTGTATAATTCACCTGGGAAGGACAATGAGGCCTGTATACAACCTGTTACCTCACCAGTGCATGTCCTGTCAACTATTAACTACTTCTCGCTGAAATAATATGTACGAGTATATTAATTGGTACATACTCATGTATTCATCATTATCGAATCAACCAATCAACTGCTGGATGCCCGGTAAATTTTCGAGCCTCCTGCACGACGTGAAACCCGTTCAATTTGGTTTTGTTGTTCCAGCCGCTACGTGGGTCGCGATACCGGTGACTACTGTTTACGATTTTGTTTGTTTTGAGTTTCCAGCTGTTCAAATAGACTCGTTGATAAATAAGTTTTTTGTTCACCTTATCACTCATGGATATTGTACGCCCTATTATATTATATCGACTGGCAGTAAGCTCCTGGGGTAATCTGCATATGTGATCCAAATGAGACGAGCAGAAAGATCTGCCTATTTAGTATAGATCACACTGCTACCTATGGTGAACTGAATATTTGGATCGGATTCGCTCGATTTTTCGACAACGTTTCTGGATATACTTCGTTTACCCTTCAAGCTACCTCATGTAATCAAAATTAGAAAATTCAAAAATTTCCACCATAGTTATGATTTTGCACGAAAATCTTCTAATTTGAACGAAGATTCGGTCTTGTGCGAAATTATTTTCTCCTCCTGCAATTTGACTTGCTCAAAATTTGGTACTCACGTCTTCCGAAATGAAAATTAATAATTCCACGTCCGCACCAAAGGCTCAAATTCAAAAGAACTGGCTGAGAGTTGATGATTTCGAAAACACACTTTTTCTGCTTCATAATATATCACCATCCTGCATTATGAGTCTGATGATCCATCAAGTTACATTATCCGTTATTAATTATCTCATTAAGTATTTGACGATCAGTCCAGTCGATTTGACTAATACAAGCTTTTAAACTGTTACGAAATCAGGCCCCAGGGGTATCAGGCCATAATTTATTTATCTAAGAACAACAGTTCATTGATCTCGACATTTTGCTGTGGTAAACCAACTTTTCTCTGTACTTTCTGAATTTTAGAAAATTATGTTTCATTTCAGCGAATTTTCGAAAAAAGGAATCTATTGTTCTCGATCCGAAAATTTGAAAACTCGAATTTCCGAAAATTCGTATATCGAAATCCGTTTCAGACCATCCCGATAAAAAGTTCAAATTTGCCCAAAAAAATCTTTCTTGGCAATCGAAAGGCTAAGTTCTTATATGGGCAGAATCGGGCCACTCTGAGGGAGGTTTAGGGGAATTTTAAGGGGGCAAGAATAACCCATAAACTTCACAAATGTAACAGAGTGATAAGTGACCCGTCATTTTAACGATTTTTTAACGCTGAACACGATAGTGAAGTCAGAATTGCGATACCTCATACCGTTCTCAAACTGGAGCACTTTGAATATGAAGAAACGTGGTTGGATATCGCAATTCTGACTTCACCATCGTGTTCACGTTGAAAAATCTATAATCTGAAAATTCGCTCTTATAGTCATACTGCATGTCTGTATTTTTTTTTTATTTTTATTTAACAGGTAATTTTGATGTAGGTGGGGAACATTGATGGCGAAGCTAAAGATTTCGGTTTATATTTGAAGGATTGCAAAAAATGAAAGTAAACTTCATGCTGTTTAAGCCGTTAACATATCAGAAGGTAAAAATTAATTTTTCTCAAAATTTTTCGTGGTTTTTCGTCAGTTGTGTGGAGGTATCTAGACAAGACTGACTGCGATTTACGTCAATACACAAGTATTTTTCGTCCAATCCATCATTCATCTACCAACTTCATGCTTCTATAGGAGATTCCGACGTTAGTTCAATTCATATAGTCAATCAGTGACGTCCTGACGTTAATTGGATGTGGGTAAAATTTGCAAAACTCTTACGAAGAGCGGAATTCGGGCAATTTCTCTTCTCTTCGATTCGCAACGGATGTTTTCGCTTGAACCCGATGAAAGCACCTTCCGCTCCGATCTGTCGCAGTTGATTCAATCCGGACAAACGATATTGATTTCGATTTACTGCTCGGTAATGAACCGTTGAAATAGACCGAGAGAAAAAAATTTTAATTGAATTTTTAATGAATTTACATTCAAGGAACGTAGAATCCGACTATAAAATTTGACTAATTCCCTTTTAACATTAGCTTGTAGGCTCCTGAGATCGATTCAGGGTGCAGGGCATAGGGCATAGGAAAGGCGCAATATAGGGGGTGGAATTCTCAAAAACGCCTGAGTTCAATCCACTCGGGTTCAATTTTTGATTGATATTCGAATACAATATGGAAAATCGATTATGTTGAATTTCTTTAACGAATCCCTATCAAAAACCTTAACGTGCCCATAAAAAACGCTTAAATGAACAAATTCAAGCAGTTTTAGCAAAAATTTTAATACCGACTCATTTGTGGTTGTAGAACGAATGCATTGTAGATTCGTGTATGCAATATTGGTAAATAATTGATTCGTGAGCGTTTTTGAACGTGTACTGAACAATGAATTTTATTGAAACATACAATTCTTCTTAAACGACTGTCTACTTCTCCTGCTTTGTGTTGTGGTTTAATGTCGATTATAAGCTCATCGTGTGTACTATTAGACTTGATATGGGAAATCGGTTTATCACGATGGATGAAATATATCCACTGAGCACGTCTAGGGGCTTATCATGTTATGGCGTGGTCACACAACTTGTGACGGGAACGTTGCGTTGCACAATACCCCTGAGTACTTTCATTGTATGTCACGAGTGAATGTTGTATAGAGAAGCTCACTTGTATATCGACACTAAGTAATTTACGAATCGCAAATTTTTCAGGAGAAAAAAAATGTGTTAAATCGTGTCGTTTGCGGTCAAGAATTTGAGGTTTGATACTGACCGCAGGGGAGTTATTATTGAGTCTTGGGCCGTCTTAGATTGAGGACTTGCGTTTGCTCATATTCGAACCAAAAAACCCAAAAAGTGGTTTTCGGCTAATATGGAATTTACGAGGTTTTTTGTATTTACTCGTACTTTCGATATCCAGAATCGTATTAATGCGATTTGCGTGGATCTTAGATTTTTCAGATTTTCAATGAAGGAGTTCCACTCATGTATTGTTAATGGGGCGTTGTAAAGATTGAAACGTACAGTTGTGACGAATTCCTCACTTGGAACGTTTGAAGTCGACAAAGCGTTTTTGGCGAGTCGCCAACTTCGTTCCCCGCCGTGTTGAAATTCAAACGGTCCACGAGCTGGAAACATTGCCATTGACGTTTGTATCGAACTCCTTCCACAGGTAAATGCCCAGAGAACGTGAGATCGGTTCCGTTCAATGCGTTATTTTAGGTCGGAGCAGACTATTGGCGGAGGAGTTGGGTGTGTTGAGTGTTAACCCGTGTCAACCCGTCGCGTTACGTAACATTTCGTTGTAGTCATTGCCGGATCCTCGTTTCATGTTTTGAACCTCAGACCCCCGTTCGACGCAAATACAATGAGACACCTATCACCGAGTAGAGATCTGCCCCCGCCATTGAGGAGTGTTGGAAATTGACTGTTCGAAATGGGAAGGCGGCTGTTCCCACTTGCTGTAACGCCCCCAACCTGCTACTCCCAAAACAAGTTTTGTTATTGGCGACGACTTGTGTTTTTCAAGCTGGACGTCTCCATGTAAATCCAGGGAATCCACTTTGCTCGTTTGGCATCTCGATTCAAAGCACATTCAGCCATTACCATGAATCAAAATATTCATTAATCATCCAGTACTTAAATGCTGCTTATACACAAACAACCTCCCAACTCTGGTGTCTAACTGCTTCTAAATGTCAATCAATCTGTTGTATATCACCTGGACGCTGCTTTGGATTCAACGTACAGCTACCACCA
Organism: Stenodema calcarata; assembly: GCA_963920205.1. Taxonomy (NCBI): domain Eukaryota; kingdom Metazoa; phylum Arthropoda; class Insecta; order Hemiptera; family Miridae; genus Stenodema; species Stenodema calcarata. The sequence goes on along the minus strand of OY986061.1, from coordinate 18,545,069 downwards.
GGTTATATTTTTGCGACTGCACCGGTGTAGTCCAGAAAAGTTGCTCAATCATGTCAATCCCATGTCGCTGAAATCGTTTTGGCTTGAGTTGGAAATTGACTGTTCGGAATGGGAAGGCGGCTGTTCCTACTTGCTGTAACGCCCCCCAACCTGCTACTTCCAAAACAAGCTAAAAGCTTGTAAGACGTTGTGGGATATTAAGGGACGCTTTGCTATTGACGACTACTTGTATTTTTCAAGCTGGACGTCTCCATGTAAATCCAGGGAATCCACTTTGCTCATTTGGCATCTCGATTCAAAACACATACAGTCATTACCTGAATCAAATTATTCATTAATGACCCAGTACTTAACTGTGGCTTACATACTAACAACCTCCCAACTCTGGTGTCTAACTGCTTCTAAATGTCAATCAATCTGTGGTGTATCACCTGGACGTTGCTCTGGATTCAACATACTGATACCACAGGTTATATTTCTGTGCTTTCTGGGTAAAGGTGGTTAAGTCCAAAAAGCAGGTTTTGGGCTACATGCAATTGAAAGTTTCGTAATTTTTCCAATGTTGCGTCCAGAAATTTGTCCAAGTGAGCTATGGGGTTTTTAAAAATCTATCTGCTCACTTGCACAAATTTCTGTAATACGCGATTTTGGAACAATTGTTAAACTTTCAATTGCATGAACTCAAAACCTACTTTTTGGACTTAACCGCCTTCACCCAGAAAGCACAGATTTGTGCGACTACACCGGGCCGTTGACTCCAGAAAAGTTGCTCAATCTTCTAAATCCCGTGTCGCTGAACTCGTTTTGGCGCTGATCGTGTCTTCGGATTCGTGGGGTTAAATTATCTCCGTACGACCCGACTTTGCTCCCACACTCGACGTGAAAAGTCAGGACGGACGGATTTCGGATTCAGGTTTCACGTCTGATATGACGATTGAAATCATTTATTTTGAAAATTACGTGTTGTTGATGTTTGTAGCTGAGGAATCTGTTTGATTTCAACACATTACGGCAAAGATCGAAGACGTACTGCAAAATCCTTGTTGAAATATGTTTGCGCTGGTGGAGTTTTACTAGTCAGGTCGTAAACTTCTTCCCTTATTGGAGGCTGCAGAATTACGACTCGCCCGAAGCTAATCGAAGCCGCCTGTCTAATATTGAAATAGTCTGAATTTGGCAATATTTATAGCCCGGTAAAGATGTCTATTGCCGACCGAAGTGTTCCCCTTCATCACGTTTTAGGGGTTGACGACAACCGAGTTGGATGGAGAAATACCTAACGAGCTCGGTACGTACACGTCTTGAAATTGGTGTCGACACGGGCGAATCGTAATTTCAAATCAACATGGACGATAAATCGTCGTTGACGAGTATACAATGTACACCTTGTAATCATCGAGTTGGCTGCCTCCTGGTGGATATGATTGTGATGGAAACGACATTGGATGCATCTTTTCATATAGCCCAAGGTTTGCGTTCCATGCTGTGAATTCAATTTGATAGTCTTGTGCTCATCATCTGTTGGTCGGAGTTTTAATGTCAAACTTACTTGGTAACTACATAAATCCGTTAACAGTATCCACCAATGGACCAAAAAATGGAGAATAAAACTTAACGAAGCTCAGTCAACTCACATTAACTTTACATACAGGAAAGTGAGCCCAATACCTATAGAAATAAACTCCCGAATGCTGATACTCTGATATGCTGATACTGCTAAGTATTTTGGAATTACCCTGGACGCCAAGCTCCGCTGGAAGGAGCACGTGAAGAAAAAGGAAGAAATCAACCTAAAATTCAAGAAGATTTACTGGCTCATTGGTAGAAAATCCCAACTGCCTATACATAACACAATGCTCCTGTACGAGCAAGTGATTTAACCCTGCCCGGTATGGGGAGCAACTTTAAAATAATCCAAACGACGCGAAACAAAATTCTCTGGAGCAAAGTAAATGCCTTAAAGTCAAGATGGTGAACGAAGTTGTTAAAAGTCGAGCAACGGACCATGAAAACCGTCTCCACAAGCACAGGCATGTTGAAAAACTCAACCTCCTGGACAACAGCGGCAGTGATTTTTATTTCAGCTGCTTTAGTGTTCTGAGACGATAAAAGTAATGACGGCTTTGTATTTGTATGTTTTAACTATCTGAATCCAACTTTGGAAGCCCAACACGACCAGAACTCCCAGTTATTTCAGATTTCAGATTCTGAAAAGCTTAGGTAATTGTGTTGGTGATTTTTGTGTTGAATGAAAATATTGGCCTGAATGAGTTCATGAACGAGATATGAACTGTGTTTTCTTGAAGTGATTTGTTAAAGGGATTTCGACGTTCTTTGTAGGAGGAGTTTGGTTGAGATGGGAGGCTGTGAAGTTTTACCTCGTGGGATACCTTCAGGTTGACGAAAACGAGGTACCAGGGTGAAGAATAGGACTCACGAAATGTTCCTCAGGTGTCATTAGGGAGAGGAAGGCGCTGCCGAGCAAAGGGCTCCCAACAGTTTCATTGATCAATTACCTCGGAAGGATAAGAGAGATGAACCTACGGGACTAAGGGAGAAGGGCCCCCTTCAGCATCTTGGAAGGATGAGGTTTTTGTGGTCGGAGGAACCGAATGATGAAGGAATCCCGACCGAGAGAAAGCTCCGAGAGAGATTCAAGGGCACGAAATAGTAGTGAGAGGTGGGGGCGGTCGTGTTGTAGGGCGTGTAGAAGCGGGAAGGCGTTAGACGCCCTGGACGGCCCTTTGGGGGATATGAAGGAGAAGAAAAAACCCTTTATTTTTCATAGTCCGGTCGTTTTTCCACGGTTGACGCTGTCCTTCAAGGGCAAAACGACAAAAGATTTCGTCCTCGATACGAAGACTGGAGACCGAGGATAAAATCGATTCAAGCTGTCATGGGAGGACACTGGAAAGCGCAAGCGTGCATAATGCCATCCGTACTCAGTGATCCGTAACTACCAGTGATACACCTCTTAAATGGTACACTTGCATAATTCCTATTTAATTTCTTTCGGCATCCAATATAACCTACATACCCCGCTTCCATAAATTCAAGTAAACACCTTATAGACAACCATTTGTCAGGAGCCTTACAGAGGTGCTGTAGGGGAGAACTGAGAGCCAGTGATCAGCAATCCAATACCATGCAGCCTTCCCAGAAAGCAGGCTGTTTTCTGCTTCAGGACAAAAACAGGACATTCTGCGGAGCTGGAGTATACGAAAGTCCGAAATATCCACTGAGCAAGCTGGAGGTGGGACTTGGCATCACCTCGACGCTTGTCATTCCCTGCAGGACACCTCAGGTGGTCTTTGTATAGATCTCAAATGACCACAGGTCCCAAAGGTGGCCCTCCAATACCTCTTTAATGGTACATACATTCTTTCTACATCTACATCTAATATAACCTAGATATCCCGCTTCCATAAAGTTCAAGTAAAGCCCTTATAGAAAACTAGAAGAAACTCGTAGTTTGTCAGGAGCCTTACAGGGCTGCTGTAGAGGAGAGCTGAAAGCCACTGATCAGCAATCCAATACCATGCAGCCTTCCCAGAAAGCAGGCGGTTTTCTGCTTCAGGACAAAAACAGGACATTCTGCAGAGCTGGATTATACGAAAGTCCGAAATATCCACTGAGCAAGCTGGAGGTGGGACTTGGCATCACCTCGACGCTTGTCATTCCCTGCAGGACACCTCAGGTGGTCTTTGTATAGATCTCAAATGGCCACGTCACAAAGGTGGCCCTCCAATACCTCTTTAATGGTACATTCTTTCTACATCTACATCTAATATAACCTAGATATCCCGCTTCCATAAAGTTCAAGTAAACACCTTATAGAAAACCAGAAGAAACTCGTAGTTTGTCAGGAGCCTTACAGAGGTGCTGTAGGGGAGAACTGAGAGCCAGTGATCAGCAATCCAATACCATGCAGCCTTCCCAGAAAGCAGGCTGTTTTCTGCTTCAGGACAAAAACAGGACATTCTGCGGAGCTGGAGTATACGATAGTCCGAAATATCCCCTGAGCAAGCTGGAAGTGGTGACGCTCGTCCTTCCCTGCAGAACTCCTCAGATAGCTACCTGAGGAAGTGATTTGTACTGAACGATACAACAACTTGTTGATGCTTCGCTTGTACAATTGCATCGTATATTTTTCATGATTAGTTAATACATCACTGCCATCAATCCGATCGTTCCTGAAATGACATATTCCACTGTTCCAATATCCTGGTAATCTCTCCAAATTGAGCATCTTCGATGGACTTACGGCCGTGCTGTGACTTACGAGTGCTATTCGCCTCAATCCGCTTCCCTGTGTGTCATAAATAAAGCGCCTAATCAAACAATCAATTTCGAAATAGTGGTGACGCTATAACGGCTGATATCAACTTTGACCCACTGCGTTCTTCGAAAATCAGCATCGAATGAAGCCAAATTTTAATGGCACGAAATCGGTAGTTTCGCTCGTTGAACCCCTTCTCCTCGGCGTTGTTTCTCTCCAAGTTTCCGTCCGCCCATTTAAAGTAACGAAAAGCTACCGGTAACATGTGGTACATGCCGTTTCCCCGAAGAAGCCACTCGTGACGTCACCCGAACGTCAATAAATCCCTAATGACTCCTCTACGTCACTTGCTTGATAAACTATCGAAAACACCAATGAATGGAAAAAACTTTTTTGTTTCTCGCCTTCGTTTGATGAGGCCATCGCTTACCGGTGATGGGCCAACGCGTTAACGAAGGGTCAAAATGTGCTAACATTCTTTGGGGCGGAAAAAAAAGAGAAAAGTTTCGAATAAGGTAGAAAAGTTTCTAACGATCGTCTACGCCCCCGACGAAGGGGTTTGTTCGAAAAGAACCTGAATTATAAATCAATCATAAAGATCCCTTAAAACTCTTAGAACACTTAGGAACTCCAAGTAAATTACAGGAATCAATACCCTTTTAATTAACTCTTCCAGTCATTTGTGTACTCGTGCTTTTAAATAGGCTTAGGTACTGAAATTACGTTCTACGATATTTGTTTTAAATGTACAAATTTGAAGATTGTTTATATTGTACGTATATGACCTGTTTTTCGATCACTAAGGGTTCAATTTTGAATTTCAAGGATGAATTAATCGTTTCAATTAAAGTCCCAAATATTAAATATTTGGGAGATCAAATTTTGATCTACAGCGAACTCAACCATGAAATACTCTACAGTATATACCTATATAAAAAACCGTGATTTCTCGAAATTGGACTGAAAATGTCCTATAAAACCAACTCACCTGTCGGGTATATAGGTATAAGGATTTGAGATGCTGTGTTGTCTCGAGGGTTTTTTTGTATGCCATAAGATATGTACAGAAAAGAGCGAGTGTTAACATTCATCCGATGTAATTTCGTCACGCCTTTCATTTTATCAGAGTATGTTGCGGCTAATTAGTTTAACTAAACAAATTATTCAAAAAAGTATTTGGCATCGTATTAATCAGAATGAATTGGCGACGAGGACGAGATAGGCGTGGCGAAATTAAATGGCATCAGTGGTAACAAGACCTCTTGTCTGCAATAGTATTATAACATGGACGTTAATATTAGATTGCGATTTCTCCGAAATTAATCACGAGTACATTTTCCTGTATGTGGGAGTGAGCGGTATTTTTCATCTCCTGCGATCCTTTCTCTCCTCATTCTCGCTATCGATTTTACAAACCTCCCATTGCCCCAGTTTTACCGAGACCATGCAGGTCGTTTTAATTTGTTGATGGCACCCCCATTAGTTGGAACGTTATTAACATCCCGAATCCTTCGGTAACGCGGGGTTCCTGATTAAAAAAATTAATACGTTCATCATTATCCGTAAACGTGCGATGTCTATTTTGTCACAATCTGGCGAAAATTCTGTTGATTTATAAATAATAGGGAGCGTATGAATCATTACATTTTGACTCTAGATATTTGTGACAATCTCATCAAAACCCACTCCGAGATTAGCTTGGAAATTAGATGTTACAATCACACTTCGTGTTACAACATCACGAAAAATACTGATTTACAGTAAACTTACAATTATTACAATTTTCAATCCAGCATGGAGTTTGTATCTGTTTTTGGCCCAGTTAATTACTCCACCTTGAACTGTCGGTCTCAGTAACAAATATCATTAGAATCGAAATTTATAAGTACTTACACATCGGATACTTACTTGTAAAATAGGTTTCGAAATACTTGTTGAACCTCGATGGTTTGTATAATATAAATTTATTTTTCTGTTTCAGGTAAGAGTCGATGTTCACTTATTGTGGTAAATCACTCTGTGGTGAGTCATTCTTCACTATTTCTTATATTTTATATAATATTATTCATACCGCACCTTGTGGTCATGTGATGATTTTACGCCAGTAATTAATTACCTGATTGAGTAGAAATATTCCAAATACCGCTCACGTTACGGTGTAATTGAACGGTTCTACGCGTGTTTATGTTACGAGTAAAATGAGTGATCATGTCCAAACAACCTAAACGCGGTAAATCCACGGTTAAGTGCCGTTTCAAGACTGTTGACGAAAGTTGGTATTCGGAAAGCGAATACAGCGTGTGCCGTTTTCATTACGATTGTACGCCGATCCATTAAAATACCGTATTCTCTGTTTAATTATTTACTCTTTGTTGAAGCGAGTATCAATTCAGGTCAGGACTGTTATTTTTGAATTCAGGGCACCAAATGAAACTGTTGACTGCATCAGATACTCGTACAAAGTGGTATCGAAATACTTGAGTATGTGTATTCTTGGACGTGAATTTTTGAATATGTGTAAATATCTGTCCAGAGGTCACAGAATAGGATCGAAGAAGATCCATCCAAAGCACAAACGAGTGGTCAAATTCAAGTTTTTATTGTTCAAAATTCAACATCATAATTCGAATCAATGAGATGAACCAATTTCGTTGGTGCTTATGACAATATTATTAAATTTAATCGTTTTTGAGAGTTTGGGCGATCTTAGAAACGCGAAATCGAACTTGGTTTTTCACAATGAAATTTTCGAATTATGATTTAGAATTTTGAACAATAAAAATTTGAATTTGACCTTGTCGTTTGGGCTTTAAATGGCTCTCAAGTCGACCAATTTGACTAAACTTGAAATCTGGACGTTTAAAGATCTTCTAATATTAGCTGAGATTATATGGTTTTCATTGTCGTAAAACTGAGATTTTGATGCGTTTAGCGTGATACGTTTAACCCCCTAAATGGATATTGACGTCCTTTCGGTGCTCATGGGACGATTTAGCACTAACAAGCTTCTTTTCACGTATGCACTCGTACATGCACATTCATGTTCGACAGACGTACTAAATGTAAATGTATGACCGGCTCGATCACGTGTAGTCGTCCGATGGTGACCCGTGGAAATGTGAATATTCAGTGTTTTAGAGACCGGTGCTAGACAAAAAAACAGGCGATTTTCCAGCGGGTTGCGTGTTCCACGACGAATCAACTCTCCCCATCAGGCCCAGTAATAACTTCGAAGGGCGGAACCGATTTACGATTTTTCTTCATAGGTTTTCGTTTATCTCGTTCAAATCGAACTGAGGGAGGACAGAAAACAACAAAAAAACACGTAAAACCGGGAGGAAAACCTGTTCATCTAGTAGCAATCATCGACTGTCCTCGAGTCATTTTGACGTTGAAATTATAGTATTTTTCGGATTTTAGAATGATGTGAAGATGAACCATTTGGATTCGATATGAAGAACGACTTCTACCTGCAGCATGGCATAACTGAATTTTCGCTCACTTTTAGGAGAGCAACAAAACTCGTTGTTTTCATCTTATTTCATGGTGAACTATGTTGATTCTTTCGATTCTAACATCATTTTTGGTAAACATGTTTATGTCCTAAAAAATGAGTAATAATGTGGCAATTTTGTAAATATATTCATTTTCCAAAAATTTTGTAAAAATGTGGCTATGTCTGCATAATTTAATTGTAAAATATGTACAGTGGAAAAAATCACTCTCTAATAACGTGCAAAACCATTTTGGTGAAAATTTGAGTTGTCATGCTGCAGTTAGAACGACGATATTAACATGGAGAATCGAAGAGTCCTGCTGTCATCGGTTTTGAGAAGGATTTGACGTTTTTCATCCCCCCTCCCCTCTCCGATCAACCGATCAATCAGTCCCATGAAAACCGAAAAAATCAGCAATTCAGTCCGTTTGGGTCGCATACAACCCGTTTTATTACTCGATAACCAATAAAGGTGGGAGTCTGAAATTTGGCATGAATAATCTGTAGCTACCTAGGGGTTAGGAGAAAAAGTCGAAAATTTAATTTCTTTGTCCAGATTGATTCAGACCTGAAGGGAAATGCGTCAAACCGAAAACGTCGTAATAAGTTGGAACGATGAGGCCCTCCGTGTTGAACTCTGCTGCACTAAATTTCGGAAATAACATCAGTTTGTTGGATGACAACAGGAGTGATGAAGAAGAAATAAGTACAATAAAAAGTACAACATGGAGTACCTAAGTAATAAGTTGAAATCTCCTCGACACATTCGAATCAGCTGTTGGTTGTTCACCACTTTGCATTGGCAACAGACTTTTAAAAAATTTAGTCTTAATTCGACGTCAACAAACCCCAGACTCTGCCCTTAACATATTGTAATTGTGAAATTTTCATATTGTGGAAAGAAAAGAGAAATTGCGTGAAGAGTCGTTTCATTGTTTAGCGTTTTTCGTGGTCTCTTCATGCTACAAGCATCAACAATGTTAAATTTCAAGTTATAAGCCAATGGATTGGTGTTAAGAATAATCAGAACTATGTGGCCCAACATACAACATTGATTCTGTATTTATTAATCGAACTGATTTCGGGTTTCCATACTTTTTCAATCTTCAATGTTCAACTTGTTTGCTTTAAAGCATTTCTGATTTCTTTAATAAACCAAAATGAAGGTGGTCGAAATATGATGGGGCTCCAATTGCAATGAAAACGAGGAAAGAATGTGTCTCCAAAATCCGCTCTCCTCGCTAGTTCAACGGCCCGGAACGGAGTTCAACGCCATTAAATGTATAAATGTTGACAGATAGGCGATCTTATTAACAAAGAAAAAACAATAAAAAATATTCTAACCAAACAAACAAACCGAAAACCAGTGTTTTTCCAACGGCACGACAAACGAAATGATTTCTCAACTGTGGTCCACCTCCTTCGGGCAAGTCAAGTTCAATGTTGACGCAACGGCCGCCCGAGCTCCGAACTATGAGCTGAGGTCAGCAGTTAAACCCGGTGACAAAGGACCTGAGGTCAGCTGTTTCCGGGTTGGGACGTTCGTTCAACTTTCAACCCGTGTTCAATGGGAAGTTCGGCCTTAAGGGAACCAACTTTGTTCTTTTATGTCGAGTCGAAATAACAAACCGATTTCGACAAATAAAATAGGGAAAAATAGAAGGAGTTTCGGGTTTATTGAACTTGTTGTCGATACTGCAATTTTTGGGACTTCCTTCAACCCTTCAGTACCCAATACGTAGTGCTGATGATTTTAGGAGATTTGTCGGTTTTATTTCATGATTAACATTTTGAGTCAACATTAACAACGATCAAATAAGAAGATATTTATTACAACAAATTTCGATTTACACACCTGCGCCACCCAAGAACAATAAACGTAATCTTGAAAAATAATCTGAATTGAAATTTATTCAAATTTGTATACCAAAATATACCGTTCTGCTTGACATTACCCTCACCGACCCAAAACCCAAAACGACCTCTCTCGTTTTGAAAATGTCACTGTTACCTTATTTTTCTAACTTATTTTCTATTTAACATGGTTTTCCTGAAAACATTTAAAAATTCATATCTCTAGAACGGATTGAGATAGAAATATGCGGTTGATGGTATTTTACTCCATTTTTTATGTAGTTTTACGCATATTACGCATAATGTTTTGTTTGCATTGACGAGCGGATCACCCTATATTGACGGAGACCATCACTGAGGTAGTTACCGACTTCCTTCTACTTGTGGTTGATTTGTGACGTGGAAAAGCAGGTGGGATGTGCGAGGGGGTGGGAAGACGAGGGTGGTGTTATGATGGGTGGCGGGGGGGGGGGATGTCCTTCGTTCTAATGACCATCGCCAAGTCAACCGTGACGAGAAATCCAGAACCGCCACCCAGAGAGGAGAATCTCCCCCAATTGTAAAAGGTGGTTGTGAGGGGTGTAGTAGGGGGGGAGGGGGGGGGAAGACGGAGGAGGAAATATCGTCGGTTGTCACGGGCAACGCGGGGAGTCAACGTCGCCCTGGCAACGGGGGGCGGCCACCCCCTCCCTCATCCCACCCCACCCCTCCGAACCATCAGTGCGTTGGTGGGTAATGGGGGGGTGATGTTGGGGGGGCTGCGTACGGCGGATGGTGATCAGTGACGACGATGGGGGGAGGGGGGCGGTATCCAGATCCGCCGAAGGACGTTCGAGGAGCCACCGCTGTAACCGAGGTCGGCGCTAAATGGACTTGAGTCTGCCAAATGCCGTTAGAATGACGACGACAAAGAAGTTCCACTGATGCAGCATGAATTTAAGAGCGAATTTTCGAGCTTTTTAAACGAATTTTTCACTCATTCCACCCATGGATTAACTTCATCATCAAATACCCACCGGTTATAACCACAAAAAAAAACCAATGAAGACCAAGACAAATGTTTCAACCCTCGCCCTCAATATTCGTAGGAAAATATTGTTCAGCACTAACAACCTCATGGGCACATTTTAGCCAATTTTCGAAAAAAAGGGAGCTGTTGTTGTCGGCCAAAATTTTTAAAACTCAAATTTCCAAAAAAAATTCAAAATCCGTTCCAGTTGATCCTGATTTCACTGCCAAAAGACACCAAAAATCATATGTGTATAATATACATATTATACGATGGATTGGTGAAACTAAAGACACTCGCGTGAAATATGAACTTTAATGAATGTACAGGAGGATGAAAATTATAGCAAACACTTACGGAAATATAGAAAAACTTGATGAAAATGAAAATTTTTCGCTTTACAGCGTCGTCAGCCCGGGAAGACACCCCACCATTTCTTCCCGGGCTGACGACGCTGTAAAGCGAAAATTTTTCATTTTCATCAAGTTTTTCTATGTTTCCGTAAGTGTTTGCTATAATTTTCATCCCCCTGTACATTCATTCAAGTTCATAATATACACATTATATATAAATGCTACATATTATATATGTTTGTAATGTTGAGGGATGTCGAGGTTCGGAAAATCTCGACATCCCTCAACATTATTCCTACTAACGGTCAACAAATTACACACTTATGTGTTTGTATATTTATAAATGTGTTATTCCAGACGATAATTCTCGATAGAATTGAGATATAAACTTCAGATTTGCACAAAAAATCTGTCTTCGCAATAAAAAGGCTACGCTTGTAGATGGGCAGAACCGGGTCACTCCAAGGGGGGTTTTGGAAAGTTTTAGGGGGGGGGGGGGGAATTGTTTAAATTCTGGTAGGGGATCTGTAACGGTGATTTTCGTATTCTCCTAATTTTTTGGGGAAGCTAAACAACAATTCGAGGTGATTTTGCCTTCCAAATAAAGACAACGCCATACGATCCCCTACCAGAATTTCGACTGTAGAAATGAGTATTATTCAGTTAACAGTTACTGCCCTCAGGTGATCCGAATGTAGAAACCAGGAAACGCCGTTTTCGTCACAACAAAACCCCCTTAAGGGGCCCATCTCGCGGCTCTTGGGCAATTTGTCGAAACTTTCCCGCTCCCTCAAGGCTTTTCAAAACTCGTCAAAAACGTTCCGCCCGACCGAACGCACAGACGGGCCCCTTCAACGGTATTTATACCGTCTTTCGGAAACTCAATAGTACAAATAGAATGTATAAATAGTGTTAGTTAGGTGAAAGCTGGGTCTTTCTGCGGCGTCGGTGAGCCTCGGTTGCCAAATCCGAGAAAAATCTTGAGCAACGCTTCTTCCCCTCTGTTCGTATTTCGTTCACGAGGTCTGGAGCCGGCGGTCTCGAACGCGACGCCGTAGGCGGGAAAACAACGGGCTCGTTGGAGAAAACCCGGTTTTCTCCTGGGAAAACTTGTTTTCACGATGTAGAAAATTTCTTCAGCAGTTCGATGTAAACGTTGAGATTGCAATCGGTGTTGACAGCCGACGAGAGAAAAGTCCTGCGTCCTAAGAGATCTGTCAAGTCTTGATTCTTCCAACTTATGAGTTTAAAACTACCAGTATCTACTTATCAAAAAAATAATGTTTAACTTGTGATATTTTAACTCTGAAACCTCACTTTTGACATTTTGCTTTTAAAATTATTACGGGTTTGTGACGGCTTATTCCTAAAGAGACGAAATAGTACTTAACGGATTTCAATCTCGAAAACCTCGTCTTCTGAGCCAACATCCAAAGTTGTTTCCTTCGAAGCATTTCAGGGTTGAGACGAGCTTTTTAACAACCCGTAAATTTTCAAGAACCCACTTGAGAGCTCACGTTTTCATTCGCGTTTTAATGATCCAAAACAAATTTGTTTTCGTATCCAAACAACTGTTTTAAAAATATAAAGCGTTCAATACATCCCGACGTCCAAATTATTCGGGCTTTTGGGTGAGAATATGCGAATTCTCAGTGAGAAAGGGTTACACATAACGAATGTTTTTGCTCTTAAACCTTGAATACTGGACCGTTTTGGTCCTTTTTTCTCAGATTTGTACGTATGTTCAAAAAGTCGGTGTTTTTTCAACCTGTACGTGGAAAAAGTGTTTGTTCTGGAGTGACAAAATTGATTTTTCTGAATTTTCATGTTTCGATCTAGATTGACAGTCAAATTTAGTCGGGACGGTCCTGAGTTCGAGGGGAAAGTCTTCACGTCAAAGCCTTTCGGAGTCCTGATTTTCGCTACATACGTCCCATGGGATGAAACATACGAGTCGTAGGTCGTGAGAATGCTTTCTTTCAAGTGCATCTTACTTCATGCAGTATGAGTCAATTGGAGCGGTCTACAGGTGCGAGTGTTTTACATGACGAGAGCAGCTGTGTGTAAAACGCTTCATGGTGCCATGTTAGTTACCTACTACGTATTTTCAGCGTTTAGGTAGATCTCAGTCGGGCGAAAATATGAGTTTTTCGGTTCTAGTGAATTTTTGAAGAAAATTTGATCCAAAACACCTATTGGTGTCTGTCCAAAAGTTTTAAAACTCGAATTTCCGAAATTTTCCCGACCGAAATCAATTCAATCTGAAAAAGCTATATACAGGGTTATAAAAGCTATATACAGCTATGTACAGGGTGTCCCATCTAAACGGGCCCATCGGGAAATTACAGCCTTGCGGTGCGAGCTATCGAAAAATTGAACTGGACCTTTTTCATAGTATTTTAACTCAGCTTCACGATGCCGAAGTCCGATTTTTATTTTTCCATGTTTTAGGGTCTCAAATCATTGATTGAAACTTACGGTTTCCTCTTGACCCCCCTTTTTTATTGCTTTTTTCGATTCTAGGTTGAATTTGGAACAGAAAATGCCTCTTTGAAATTTTTGTTTTTGGGGCTTCGTTTCTGAGTTATTTCACTTTTTGCGAAATACAGAAAATCGCCGTTTCTTTTAGACGTTACCAACACTTTCTTACTATTTTTTCTTCAATTTTTGAGATGTTCACCACACTGAATGACAGGTAGTTTAATGCTGATTTCAAAAGTGTGGTGAAAAAAATCGAGGGTGAAGTGGCAACAAGAACTGGGATAGGGCTGGTCTACATGGCCTGCCTCAAATGGTGCTGTACAACATGGCCTAAGTGTTTTCTTTAAATTTAGCAGGAGACACAAAAAACTGCTTATTTTCAATATTTGGGATCATATACGTGAATGTTTGCAACTACAGACACTTCTAGGGGCCAATATGTTACACAGACAACTTACGTGATGATGAATAATTTTAATTAATTTTAATTTGAATCCCGCTGAATAAAAAAAGTCAATATGCCCAAAAGTGTCAGTTAGGCCATTTTATTCTGTACTGTTTGAGGTAGGCCATGTTGACCAGCCCTATCTCAGGTAGGCCGTGTTGTTCAGCCCCATTCGAGGTAGGCCTTGTTGCCACTTCAACCTCGATATGGTATATTTGTGTATGTGTTATTCCCAGCGATAACTCTCGATAGAATTGAACAGAATAGTTCAAATTTGCTCAAAAAATCTGTCTTGGCATTCGAAAGGTTAAGTTCGTAGATGAGCAGAATGGGGCCACTCTATTGGGGGTTTTGGGGCGTTTTAAAGGGGGAAAATTACCCATAAATACCCAAAATGAAACATTCTGACAAGTGACGCCTCATTTTAAAGGTTTGTTTACGCTGAACACGATGGTGACGTCAGAATTGCGATATCGTATTCCGTTCTCAAACTGTAGCACTTTGAAGATGAAGAAACGTGGTTGTTACTTGAGTTGTTCTTCACGGTTCAACTGCTTTAATATGATAACGGAATGTGATATCGCATTGATATCGGTATTGTTTTGTTACTGACGATGGTTTAATCGCCGAAACCGGTCTAACAGTGTACTCATACGAGTATTTCAGTGGAAATAGACGATTTTTTCAAACACTCTCGTTTTTCTTAATATGGGTTTTCACGATTTCGTATTGTACTCGATACCACAAAACCATGTGTATCTTTAATCAGCTGACCTCCAGTATGAAAATTGGCTCAAATTTTCACGTTTATTTCTCAAATTTTGAGTCCTAATTGGGAACGAGCGGTTGTGGTTGTAGGGCTGATCGAAGGTGGTCTTAAAAAGTACTCGAAATTTGAATCTAAATGCTCGGATTCGTATGACAACAATATAAGATTAATTCAAGATGTACGAACTAAGGCGTTTTGACAATTTCAACCCTCATTTTGTATGCTCTTGGATCTTTTAAAATGGAGACATTTAACATAAAACCAGTTATTTTTTCAAAAGTTCGCTCTTACAGCCATGCTGCATGACTGGATCTTTTTTTTTTTTTTAAATTTGAAATAGGTACTTTTTGAATATTTATATTGATAAAGTCTCACATTATTCACTACACCATGTGAGTTAGAAGTTCCAAATTGGGTTTTGTGAGTGAAACGCGTGTTTTCGCTCGAGCCTCGCAGTGATACCGTCATACATGCCGGTTCATCGCGGCAATCGATTTCTCGACAGATCGATCCTGACCTATTTATCCCGCTCCGATGCGTCCGTCATCAAATATTTAACCCTCCGCCGTTACTTTATCATAATTTCCCTCCCTTTAGATCCCTTCGCGTCGGAAAAAACGCTTTTCAATTGTCGGGTACGAGCCGAAGTCTGACGCGAGGCGGCGGTGAATTAATAATTAATTATTAATAATTATTATAGTGACTCGAATGACCTTGAACTTGACCGATTCCGACGAAGGTGTTTTGGATTTGTAGTTTTTTTTTTTTTTTTTGTTGTTGTTGTTATGCACGCGTTTTGTGTTACTGGCTCAAGGCCGTTCGAAGTAGACCAAATCAACCCGCGCAAAAATGAATTATTACCTAGTTTTTCAATTAAAATAAAGTGCAATAAAAACCATTTCCTACGAACCAAAACTCATTATTACACTTCTACACATTGCTCTATGATCAAATTTTAAGACCAAAGCATTAGAGTAAGCTAATGATTGTTGATTGTAAGTAAACCTAAACATGGGCCAGTAAATTGAATAATTAATACAAGTACAATAATTAATTGTATAAATCAACATCATCTCGTCACTTTAATCGCTACTCCATAATTGAACCACCGATCAAGTTTATTTACCGGCTCAGTTGACCCAAACATAACCCCAAACGTCCGCGCCCATTTCAGGTTTCATGTATTTGAACTGTAATTTAACCGTCCCAGTAATCAATTGAAGTTGAAATATTCGAAAAAGCAGCCCTTAAAAATTACAATAAAAAAATCGATCGAATAGTACAATAATGAATTAGAAATATAATGTCAATACAAGAGGAAATATCGACTTGATAGACTTCCTGTTATTACCATTCAGTAGATTTCAATTTGACCACAAAACTCAGTTCAGTGGATTTGACTTGAGAGAGTACAAAGAGCAATAAAAGTGCATCAATATTATTTGTATTACATTATTGAGGTGAATTTGTGTTTGTATTTATTTTGAAGTTTTATTGGTGAGTTGGTTGAAGATTTTTTCTTTTTCACAGTGAATATTGTAATCTAATTTTACACTATTAGGTATTTTATTGTTTCTATATAGGTGTGTGTTTATGTTGCAGGTAAGAGTCGATTCACGGTCTGGCCGTTCAGGTTACAAGATAGTGAGTCATTATCTATACGCTTAATTCTTAAATTAATGGTTTGAGTAGTAGAACTCTACCTTTTAGTAGTAATTGACTATCGTTATAAGTAAAGATTAATTATAATTAATTATAATAATTACCTGATAGAATTGAAAGACGCTGTTATAACTGATTTCTTCAAAATATTATACTAGTTGTTGACAAATTGCTCAAGTATTCCATAGAGTGCTATGAGTTCAAATATACAGGGTGAATCGCTCGTAGATGCAAAAGATCTTTTGCGTAAAACTGAATCAAAAACTTTGTATCCCAATCCGTTCTCAAGATATGATTTTTTCAGAAAAACCATGTTTTTTCTCTTTGAATTCCCCCACTTTACTGAATTCAATTTCATATTTTGACCATATTTTCGGAATTAGCGTTAGATTTGCTATAAAGTTAGTGTACTTTGATTCTTAAAAAGTACCATCTAATGACCACACAGCAGCTCAAACAGACGAATTTGAAAAAAATCTGATATCTTTAGAATGTTAGGTACTACTCTTCAAAACAAATGCTGAAAACTGGCAAATCTTAAGAAAACTTCTCCATTCAATAATCTGTTCAACGGTATGGTCAACTTTGAGATTATTTTGTCCTTCGGTCAAAAATTCAAGTTTAAATGCAAAAAAGTTACACCTGACATACAAAGTGACAGTAGGGCAAATGCGTAAGCATGCATAAGAAATAACGGTGGGTATTTTGAATACAGGCTTTCAATTGCCTACCCTTTTAGGTAAACATTTGGATTTTTTTAAACATGTAGAATACATGCTGTCGCTTTAATTTTTGCATTAAAACCGTTTTTTATCGATAAAATTGAATGGAGCAAAGTGGGGAAATGTAGGTTTTGAAGAGAAAAAACTCGATTTTTCAGAAAAAAAACTTTAAAAAATCATATCTTGAGAACGGATTGAGATTTGCTGCATTTTACTTGATTTTTGATGTAGTTTTATGTAGTGGATTATCCTTTATATTTGTCGTTCAGTGTCTAAAAGGTTGGAGGTGTCTTTCTCGCTGGTTAGTCACAGTCCTGGTATGGTTTGGTTCATTTTGATAATTATTTACAATCCTAAAAAATGTACAGCGTGTTCTTGTGGTCGTTCAGGAATTCAGTCAATAGCGTCAAGTGCTGAGATTGTTCACCTGAATAGTGGGTGATTCTGAATTACTAGATAAAAAGATCGCAGATCACTCCTCTGATCTCTTTTCTAAGCCCATCCAAAAAGTCGTATAAGACCGGGGATTCTTGAGTTTTAAACCCAGTGAATTGTAATTCATTCGGTGGAACCGTGATATTTTCAATCAGGGATATAGTCAGTTCGTCGTTCAGAATATTGTACAATCCAGACAGCTCAGCACTGCCGTCATAAGGAAGAAAGTCCTATCTCCATTTTGATAGTTTTGAGACAAACGAGGTTTTGTGAACTGCTGAGAATTTTCTATAGAGTAGAAATTAGAACTGCCATTCAAGTACTTCTGATGGAGATTGGGCTTTCTAACCTAATCCAATCGGTTGATCTCGTCTAAATCTATAGGAATAAGTCCTAACCTCGAAAAGCTCCAAAATGGAGTTAGGACTTTCTTTCTTAGGACGGCAGAGCAGTACTTGGGTTTTGGAGCGAAAATCACGGATGACTGGTCGTAATACAGCCACCTCTTGTGGATTGGATATTCATGCAATTCATGATGTCTTTCAAGTATTTTGTCCAGATAGTGACAAGAATTTGTGGAAATTACAAAATTGATATTTTCTGTGTTGGCAAAGGTGCAGCGTATTACATGAACCACACATATGTGGTTTCTTAAGGGCTATTGTTCGTATTAAAATAGTAACTTGAGAGGCATTCAATTCCAATACAGATTCGTGTCATATTTGGTGATTTGCTGTTGATTGGCACCTCAGCTGCAGTGGGTGTGTTGGTTGGACTGGTTGATGTACAACTTCTGTTCAAATTTCCAGATCTGCATTGAGTTGCTTCAAGCTTCGAAAGCGATTTTGTTTATTAGCAAAAACTGCCCAATCTGAAACAATTCTTAGTTAGAACACTGTACGAAACCAAACTATTGGCGTTGCTCGTCCACAAAGGGCGTCGCCCATATCAATATTAGTCTTCGGGGTTTTTAGAGGAGAAAAAATAAAAAAAGAAGAAACTAGCCGTGATCTTGTAGCCATCGGGAATCCAGAACAATGTCAAAAGTCGAGGTTGATGGAGCCCTCGATGGACGAGAGAAACGGGATATAATGGAGGAAGGCGAGCTGGGGTTGCCTCAGTGACAGTGTGCCAATGCCAACTGTTGCGATAGTCTTGGGACGAGAGGGGGACCTCCTTAGCTACGCTGCCGTGTCCAAACCTCCAAAGACTTGCACACACTTCGCCAGGACTTTGTCATCTTCTTGAATAAATAAGTACCCACCGACAATACTGAAATATACCGAAAATTCGAAAGCTGTTTCAACGCATTTCTCGTCCGATGAGTATTAATTTTTGATAGTAATTGAGGGCTGACTCATCGATACTATCGATACTTTCTTTCACAAGGGTTATTTTCTACAATTTTCGATGTAAATCTCCCATTACATCTAAAATACTAATTACGTCTTTAGTTGTATCATATCGTAGGTTGTAACTCATAAACATTGCATTTTTGGCGAGGATAAAAATATAAACAGGCAAAAACCTGTACCCTGGAGGTAAATATTACCACACAATTAAAACCCATCAGAAAATGTATACTTATTACATATTCGCTCATATCTGTCTTGTTCACTTGAAAACGTTTGTTTTCCGAAACGAGAAAACGCCTGTTCTAATGGACTCGTACATGGTTTCTGACTCATAGAGATGTTATTCATAAACTCATACAGAAGGAACGTCGTTGTGAAGTGAAAGTTTTTCCTTTCAATCGGCGCTGTTCGTGTGCCCTTCAGGAGAACTATAACAGTGAGTAGCATTGTCTTGATCGTGGGGTCGTTCTGAACGTGGAACAACCTTAAGCGAATTTCCTGTGATTTTCAGCTTTTTAAATCCAGTACGAAATAAATTAGGTCACTAAGCTGATTTGGAACCAATCAATCGTCTTCAGCAACGCCTCCAGATCCACACTTTCAAATTTCATCTTTGCTGGTCGAATACGTAAGAAATCAGCTCGAGGACTCCCTGGGCTCATCAGGAGCCAGTCAATCGTCTTCAACAGCCTCCAGGTCCCCCCTTTTAAATTGCAGCTCTATGATTGAATATGAGATAATGAGCTCCAAAGCTCACTGAGTTGATCAGGAGACAGTCAATCGTCTTCAGCAACCCCTCTAGATCCTCTCTTTCAAATGCGATCTTGGTTGGTCGAATACGAAAGAAATTAGCTCCAGGGC
This sequence comes from Stenodema calcarata, assembly GCA_963920205.1. Classification (NCBI taxonomy): domain Eukaryota; kingdom Metazoa; phylum Arthropoda; class Insecta; order Hemiptera; family Miridae; genus Stenodema; species Stenodema calcarata. The sequence continues at coordinate 18,525,348 of OY986061.1, read as the reverse complement.
TCACCAAGAGCCAGTCAATCGTCTTCAGCAGCCTCGCCAGGTCCCCGCTTTCAAATTTTAGCTCTATGATCGAATATGAGATGATAATTATCTCACATTCGATAATAATTATTAGCTCCAAAGCTCACTGGGCTGTTCAGGAGCCAGCCAATCGTCTTCAGCAACCCCTCCAGATCCAACCTTTCAAATGTCATCTTTGTTGGTCGGATACAAAAGGAATCAGCTACCGAGCTCACTCTGCTCGTCAGGAGCCAGCCAATCGTCTTCACTATCCCCTCCAGATCCACACTATCAAATTTCATATTTGTTGGTCGAATACGTAAAAAAATCAGTTCCAGGGCTCACTCAGCTCATCAGGAGCCAGCCAATCGTCTTCAGCAGCCCCTCCAGGTCCCCCTTTCAAATTTCAGCTGTCTTTGGCGTAACACAGAGAATTCTAATAAAAACACGTGGATGATCACGACTCACAGATGATTTCATCGACAATAGAAAACGATGCCTCTTGGCTGCTGCCTGAAGTTTCCTCTTCAACTGCCGTTTCCGTGTTTCGGCTTCCCGTACGCATCAAATTACACCATAACTTTTGTGTGGTTTTTCCGATCATTCGGGTCGACCTCAACAGATGAATACAAGGTCGGCTTTGAATTTCTCGAACCCAAAGTCCGCCATGTGCCCGCCGATTAGCTCATTCCTCGCAACAACCGGTTCCCAGCTGGTCCTCCTGCGCCCATCCGCGGCTATTAGCGATCCTGTTTTTTCTTTTAGGTTTTTTTTCTTGCAAGTCTTGGCAGAATTATACGGTTATCTTTACCATGTGGGAACCAGTCAGCGTCTACTTTGTCCAGTGCTGCTTTAACTTATTGTTGAACGTACAGGTTTCCGTTGAATCCCACGGGGTTATCATTGAAATAAAACATATTATTATGTGGGCACCAAAATTGTCTGTCATAAAATACATAAAAAGTGTGTTCGGTATAATTAGTATTTTCATGACTCAAAAGTGACTAGGGAGAAAATTTGATAAATCTATCTATACAGTCAAAATTAACACGATTTCTCACTTCTGTTAAGTCTATCTGTTGTACTCAATACGCTATATTAGCTAAAAAAAAAAAAGTTATATTCGTAGGAAAATGCATTTCCGCTTGTTCAAACCACAAATAGTTCGAAATAATGAGCATACAAAAATAGATTGGTAAAATTCTAAGCCCAGAACAGGTGTACCAATTTGGTACACCTGTTCAGAACGCCCACTGACCAAAAACAATTAACCCACTCTTGACTTGTTTTATACTTATCGAAATTTTCTATTGATTAAATCAAAAGTCTGTGTATTGAGTAGATAAGTTCTGCTGATTTTTAACATTTTGACGTTGTCACGTTTTGGAATGATCACGATTTTAGGTCAAAGGCTGTTTTCGCCTAATGGGTACAGCATATCGACTGATTCTTTCGAAACTTCAACACCCCTCGGCGATACTTCGAAATCTTCGTTGTTTGGTAACAACAGGCAAATACAAACCTGCAATTTGATTGAACCTGCCACTCTGAAAGCAGGTTGAAAGTAGAACTCAGCTTGTTCTCTCTTGGGTCCTTTTTTGCTCGTTTTCAACTTGATAACTTCATTATGTTTTATTAGTTCAATTTTTTCCGTTGATCAGAACCCGAAATCTTGTTGAGACAGGTGTTACGAATATAGAGTATAATTTGTATTGGTTTCGTGACAACAAATTGTAATATTTCCCCCTGAAACACACGACAATATTTGACATGCAGTTAAACTCCGCAGTGGGGAATTGTAACGTGTATTGCCAACGATATTCACTTTAAAAAGCTTTCTTGAGGAAAAAACTTCAAAATCGCAGAGTGCAAATTGAATGAAGCCGCGATAATCGAGGGGTCGTATGACGTCACAGACAGGACGAAACCCCCGTTTGGGGCGGTGACATCGCCGTTTCGTCCTGTTAGTGACGTCATACGGTCTTCTCATTTTTGGAAGGAATTTTCAGGCAGCTGACCATCATTTTCGTTATTCTCCTAGCTTTTGAGAAAAAAAAATTTAAAAGAGAAAATTGACGCAAATTCCTAATTTGCTCATTTCTACGTAATATAATGTATTATTCAGCAATGCCACAATGAAAGGAATACACAGTGTAGTGTATTTACGAAACGACTGGTATTACAATAGAAAAGCCACAATTGCGATTGTATAATCATCAAGAAATCGTGTCGATATTGGAATCCAAAATTTGTGTTTGATGCTGTGAGTGGTCTAAAAATAAAGTGATCGATAAGAAAAAAACTGATGGATTTTCAGCTCATTCTCCAACGGTATCCAAACGTGATCGATTCTATATGACGAAAAACCTGAATGAATCGCCCAAGTTTTCAATAGTGTCCAAACTCGTGGATCACGACGTTATTCGGGCGCACGCCGCCGGCGCCGGTGGAAAAACGTCGCTTTTTGAAGGGAGAACGTGATCGAAAACTGTTCAACGCCCCTGTTCCTCCCATAAAACACGCTTTCGACTTCAACTATACAACCGGTTTACAACCGGTTGTGTGAAAGGACCCGCCTCATTTATTGGATTTGGCCGCCTTTTTAGTTTACCTTCAAAAAGAGAGGAAAAAAAAGCTCGGTCGCTTGCATAATAAAATACCTTTAGGTCAGGCTCGTCTCGTTTTTGTGCGGTGATATACCGCGCGGATTTGATTTTATTCGTTTTGGTTCGACTCGCAATTCTCGTCTGGGTCGCTCTTATGTGAAGACTACTGGGGAAAAACGCGGTATGTAACTCGATTTTTTCCAAAAATGAGTTAACGACGGTTTTTGATAGATTTGTGGATGGCGGATACGATGGTCAAGACAAAGCAGAGGGAAAACGAGGTTAAAAGGCCTCAAATCGCTGTCGAAAGATTAGCGTACAGGCGGAAAAGGAGGTATTCTGAGTAGGGCTCAACCAAAAGGCTCAAGCTGAAATTCCAAACGATTGGATCAGGCTTTTCAAAATTGCCCTGTGTACGCAAAAGCCCTTCATCATTGAAAAAGTAGACAAGTACCTTGTTGGAAACTGGTGTGAATTTTTAAATAGGATCTATGATCAGGTCAATGAGACCAGGTCAATGTGAGAGGTGAAAATGGACAAAATGTACCATAGAACCACATAAGGTGGATACTACTAGAGCAATCATGATTCCTAATCCGAAAAAAAAGAATGAGCAACAACGTGAAGAATCATGGTCAACAAGCAAATGCATTTATTTTCGTCTGATCTGCCGGACCTTTGGATGTTCAATGCCATATTGCCACCTTATTTCAAAATTTAAAAACTCTGCAAATTCTTGACACAACGGTTCATTATCTTCTTTGTACAGATCACCCTTCTGTCTAGATCACTAGGTCTAAATGTCTAGATCCTAAATGTTAGATTAATTATTATTATCAATTATCACTAATTATTAACAATTTTATCAAGTACCTAGTGAAAATTATTATAATTTATTGTTAGGTATTAATAATTCGTATTTACTATTAATAATAATAATTATTAATTATGATTAATTAATACGATATAATTCTGGGGTTCTTAATACTACGTCGGTAATAATTGTTCTATAAAAGAAGTACCTACCAACAAACATTCGAAATTACCTTCATTTCCGTAGCACGAAACGCACCTCAGAACAACAAACTCGACATCACTTAAGCCATATGATGTTCCAAAGAGCTTGTTAGTATGAAAATGGACATGTATTTCAACAGTTTGATTCACGATCCTGTAGTGAGGCACAATCTTTGAGCCTTCATTGTGAACGAACGGCTGGTCGTACAAAGCTGCGGATGGTCTTAAAAAATTCTACGGAACAAACTCTATCTAAATATGAAATAAAAAACATACCGTTCTATATGAATTTTTCGAGATATGAAATTTTCAAAATTTCAAAATTCGTTTTGAACCCCTTCCCCTTGACCTAGGGTTATGAAAAGTTTCGAGGACCATTGTGGGGTTGGTCGAAACCCATAAAAAAAATTTCGTAATTTTAACTCAACGCTAACTGGGCAAAGTGGCGCGGACGGCGGACGGCGTACGGCGTACGGCGGACGGCGTACGGCGTACGGCGGACGGACGGATTTTTTTTTATTCGATTTTCTGAATCTACGTATCTTGAAACGTAAACCAACAAATTTTGAGGGGGTGTTAAAAATTTTTTTTCTTTGGGCGATTCCAATGGTTCATTATCGAAGATAATAAACCAAAAGAATCGATCAAGTTATCTCATTCTACAATGGACCATGAATTCATTGCTATTTTTAATTTCTTAAAAATTGGTTCAAGTAAAGAATACAGGCTATTTCAGAGGGCAAATTGACTCTCCTGAACATTTGGGGAAAAGTGAGTTACCCCGTTTTTCCCGGAGTAACTCGTCCTGTTATTTCATAATTGCACTTGTCACAAGACATGAGGCAGACAAGTCAGCGTCCAAACCAATACTGCTCAAAATTGAACTTCATTTTATGGCTCCACAAAATACTAGAAAATCGTGAATTTTTGCAATACCCAAATGCCTCCCCATAATGTCGCTTACGTGGCAACAACACCAGCTACCTCATTTTTACAACAACACATCTTTTCATGAGAGCCATAATACCAGTTTGACAAAATACAATGTATTCCTCTAAACAGAGGCTTTCTGTATTGCATCGTTTCACTCCACCCTAAGATTAGGTATCGAATGGTTTCCGGCAGTTCTGACCTCCGAATACAAGTTAAGTCCGAATTATGGAGGAAACTTGAGTCAGCTGATGTTTGCCTCTGCTATGCGTAAAATCGCTGGTTATATCAAATCGAAGCTTATTGGAGATTTTTGAAAAATCCTCTCAAAAAATCGTAAAAACCCGAAAATTCAGTCAGATGGTGCTGCTGCCACTTACGAGACATTTTGTTCTTTCAAGCATAGTTTTTGTTGACAAATCATTGGAAATCGATCAAAATCTTCAAAATTACGTCTGTTAACACGATTTGAACAGCCACCTCTTATTTATTGTATCCACCACCATCATCCTTAATACATGTGAAACTGAATAGTCCACGATGATACCGCGATTTTAACAGTCCTCTCAGGGCTATTACACTCATTTTATTACCAATATTGGAATTCAGTAAAAATATTTTTAAAAATAAAAAGCTTTGTCTGTTTGGAGGGTTGTAGGAGGCGGTAAGAAAAGAAGAAGTTTTTCCGAGCTTTCGGCTTTAATAAGCCATCTTCAGGGCCTGAAGATGGCTTATTAAAGCCGAAAGCTCGGAAAAACTTCTTCTTTTCTTACCGCCTCCTACAACCCTCCAAACAGACAAAGGTTTTTCAACCAAAGGAGATAATGAACAATACAGAAAATAAAAAAGTAAAAATAACAATTAGGTAACCCTAAGATGCTAAATTTTGTTGAGAATCGAACTAAATCCTCAAGATTTCGTCAGTTATCACGACTTAAACAGTAATCTATTGTATCTACCACCATCATCCTTAATTCCTACGTAAACCAACAGTCAACAACGATTCTATGATTCCAAGTCCTATCAGGGATTTTACACTCATGTTACTACCAACATTTAAATTCAGTAAGCAAATCGAAGGTGAAGTGCTAACACGAGCTAACTCATTTACTATATTATGAAACTATATGATACCATATGAGGTGTGTCATGTTGATATCACGTATGAAATAACCACTGTTGCTTACAACTCGTTTCCTTGGTTTTTCCGGCGAGAAAACGCTAAAACTAATGTCACCAACCGATTGGGCAAATAATTTGCTGTGTAGAACTACTTCTAAGTGAATTTGGTCAAAATATGAGTTATGTCATTTCGCCACTTCACCCTCAAAATCAATATTTAAAAGGAAAAGAAAAAATAACCCTAAAATTTTAAATTTCTTGAAAATCCATCAAAATCCTTAAGATTTCTATGAAGATTTTATCCTGAAGGTGCATCTGAATGACGATTTCTTCGTACGACCTAAATCCCATGTCAAGGAAAACAAGAGTATTTGAAAACTGAAGATGACTGAAGAAACATTTTGGACTAGCATACCTCATTATGGAAAATATTCATGTAGAATTGGTAAAGTATTAACTTCTAAAGGGTTTAAGGTAGGGTATAAAACTAAAAATAGTCTCAAGTCTTTATTAGGTTCAGTTGATGTATGTCTTGATTAGGTTGATAGTACGTATTACAGGATAAAAGTGAAGTATATAAATTAAAATGTTCGTGTGGACATTGTGGCCTAACTTGTAGGAGGTTTAGGGAAAGGATTTACAAACAAGAAAATGTTTTTAGGGATAGTAAGGGGGAATCTGGTTTTGCACGACAGTTGATTGAATTAAATCATAACTTCAATTTTGATCTAGCAGACAGGCAACTTTTTGAAAGTTATTAAAAGTTTGTTATTAAATCTTTGAATGATAGAATTCCTTCACGTTCGTCTCCATTGCTGCGTACATTTTTATAATTTTCTATTATAGCTTGACTCGTATGCGCTCCCCTCTACACACACTTCTAACAGCCAATCAGAACCTGATTCATTTCACTTGGTGGCAACCAACATTAGCCACACTTTTTATCCCCTCCCCCAAGTATTGGTTTCTTACTGACGATGGTTTTGTAGTACCTAGTGCAGTATCCATGTTGAGACAAGTAGAGAAGCGCTTACCGTGTACAAATTTTCGTTGTCTTTCTGTTTACTTTTATTTATATCGCAATCGGTAAACAGCGTTCTACACAAATTGGATTCCAAGGTTTGGCGTTCTTTTGATGATGACAACAGACCAGGGACGTCAATTTGAGTCTGCCCTCATGTTTTCCCTCAACAACCTGTTAGGAATCCAGCGTTGCCGAATTTCAGCATACCACCCACCACCAAGTGGTTGTGATGGCACCGCTCGCTGGATTCAAATCACTGGACGCAGGTGCTGCCAGCAGCTTTGCTTGGTTTGAACTGCAGTGCAAGAGAACATCAACCTCCAGTTTATGCAGAAGTGGTCTGTGGACAGCCTTCTGCTTATCCCTGGGGAGTTCTTGGTTACCGTCCACACGCTTCTGATGGCGTCATCCGCAGGTTTGCCAAATATGCGCAGATCTGCCCAGGTCCCGTGCAAAAACAGTCTTACGCCAAAAGGATCTGGACACTGCCAGAAATGTGTTTCTACAGCAAGACCATGTGACGCCTCCATTCACACCGCTTTACTCAGGCCCTCAGGCACCAAAATGTTCAAAATCCAGCTCCCTGACCGCCAGGTTGTTGTGTCAACTGACCGTGGCATACCAGCAGACGATTTTTTTAAATACTCTTTTTTTAGTAGGTAGGTACCTAATTCAATGGATTTTTGTTTTTCAATACTCTGACAATCCTGTTATTCTAACCTTCTTACATAATATTATGTCAATATCTTTTTGGGAGTGATCCCAGATCCTTCATAACATCGTGAGTGATCCAGTGATACATTCCAGTGATACACTCACGGCTCGAGCTGTAGGGAAAAGTGCAGGTCTTGGATACTGTAAAATATTCCCGTTTAGCATCCACCTCGCAGGTGACGCCGAGCTCGCAAAGTTTCCACCCGCGGGGGCCCCCCTTCACGTGGGGCCGCGCCCAGCCGGCCGGTTCGCCGCTTGTTGCACATATTCTTCGCCTAACTATAGTTTTCACAGACCTGGCATTTCTTCGTTCCCCTCGGCCGGTTTCGCTGGGCGCCGCGAACAGTCCTGAAAAGACATTCGATCCCTGTACCGACTCGATACTGGTACCTGGCGAAACAAATAATCGATACCGGTGAGGTTTTCCTTACGTCATTTCGACGCCGTCTTGTCGCCAAGATGAGATCCCTCGGCGAAATATCGAATACCTACTTATCACACTCCTTCATAATGGCAGGCATCGAAATAATCAGTCAATTATTCCGTAAAATGGCCAAAAACAAAATAAAAAAATCTCGATCATATTCCAGCTCGGTAGTATAGTTACCATCACGCCAAAATTGCCAATCTGGTTTTTAAAATTTTTTCAACACGAGCATCTGTCCGATACGCTAATTTACTCATATTTCCGATTTTATAATGATTTCCCCTTTCAACCAAACATTTCTACCAAATTTTCATCTTCCCCATCCTACAAAAATCGTTCATCAGTCTTTGGAAAGCTTCCGATTTAACGAAAACTTTCCTGTTCATCATAACTCTGTGAATGTACGAATAGCAGAGCTTTGGGCATAACAGCTTTAATATTTGATTTACAAACTATGAAGCTGTAAATTGACATGTACCTAAATATCAAATACTTTATAGAAATTTAGCCAATTCTCGTGGTGTTGGGGGCATAGGGCTAGGATCAGCTGAATAGCTCCTAAAGCTAATTTCTATGCTATTCACACTACGAAGGTGCAATTTGGCATGTTGCCTCCTTAGGACTTACAGTAAAGCTAATTCCTCTGTTATTCACTCTACGAAGCTGATATTTGGTATGAAGTCTCCTCAGGCATGCAGTCTCCATACACTTTTAGCAGAATAGGCCCAGGATCAGCTGAGTGGCTCCTAAAGCTAATTTCTATGCTACTCACTCTGTAAAGCTGTAATTTGGTATTTAGCCTCCTTAGGACTTTAACTTGAAGCAACCCAGGCCCCGAATCAGCTGAGCTCCTAAAGTTAATTCCTATGCTATCCACACTATGAATCTGTAATTTGGTATTTTGCCTCCTTATGACTTTAACTTGACACTATCCAGGCCATGGATAACCTGAGTGGCTAGATTATGTTCCATGCTTATCGCCTTTTTTTTTTAAATTTTAGTTTCAGTATCTGAAGATACGCGAAATGAATTTCTTATCCCTCCAAAACTCCATAGAGAATTGTGTATATCTGCTCTGGCTTCATGTACCAAAACATGACCAAAACAAGCAGATTGGCGCTTTTGGCGTGTTGGTAACGATATAATGCTCGAAACCATAAGTTGTAACGAAAGACAAAATCACTCCATTTTGAACGAAAATATCCAACATACAACTCGTATCAAGTACAGCTCGACTCTTGTTGATTCCATACAGCCACTTCCCTTGCACATTTCAATTGCAGTTTCTGATAATAATTGTAAATATGGTAATTTATAGTTTCATTTTTATTTTTGTACACAGTTCCATTGTCCAATTAGATATATTATCGATTTTTGAATAAGTACTACCAATTCCTCAAGATGGCGTACAAAGGAAGATCTTGGTTCTTGTTTCTGCATTTTAACATGTTAACGCTACTTTCAGTTGGATTTGGCAATTGGCAACGTTTTACTCTCCATGTTGGAAGCTGACCATGAGTCAAGACCCACATGAAAATATGTCACATGTGGCCAAACCATGTCTACCAGCTCAAGTGAGTTGTAACGTCGTGGAACACAAGCATACAACTTACATGCTTGTGTTCCACGACGTTACAACTCTGAAATTGCTTCGTTCACGGTTTTGTTTCACCTGAAAAACCATCAGAGCGTTTCTTAGCATATCAATTACCGAGTGTTGAATCGTGGCGAAGAACTTACGAAATTTTAGTTTTGTTCACTGTAGAATCCTCACTTGGCCTTAAGCTATCCTTATTGAAAGAAATGACCGAGACTCTGACACGTGGGAAATATTCTTGATTATTTATTGGATCGCAATTTAAATGCTACTGGCTCCTTAGAACGACGTGTAAAAGGTGGAGGAACGCTCGGTTATTTTTACTCGTAGGAAATTTTCTCCGATATCTTCAACGAGCGACGAAGTTCTGTGCTATCGAACTAAATGTCTTCGCTTCGCAATGCGACTTCCAGTCATTTCAAAACCACAATACGAGTCAGATTATGACTCCATTCCCCGTAGGACTCGGTTCTGATGAAGTATGGATCCAAAATCGGAAAAATCGATTTTAAATCCAGTTATACCGATATCATTTCAGCATTTGTACTGTGCGATTGCAGTTGAAAACCACCTATCAAGTTGCATATTTAGTTGCAATACGCTATACATTCAAAATTCAACGGTTCAAATTGTTCGTTGAATCCTGCATTATCCTTCAGCATCGATCAAGCGGTAACTTATCGTTCTTCCGCGATAGTTGGGTAATTACCAGTCGTAGGTATTATGTACGATAATTGGCGCGATGAATAATGCTGCAGCAATTCCAACTCGCTGTTTTCTGCTCGCCTTGTGTCGAGACTGACCGAGATGTTCAAGAAACAATGCAAGGTCGATAAGTTGTTCACTCACAAGTTGGTGTTCAATTCAGTGGATATGGAAGACGGCCCCCAGTCGTTATTTTTGGGCAAGAATTTATGGTCAGATACCGTTTGGGTGCGTGCCACAGTACTTCCTCAATGTGACTTACAAACCACACATCTGCGAATTTTCTTCGGTTAAAAATTGTGTGGATGTTGAAAAAGGACGTTTTTGCGTGATCCTCCAGTCCTAACTGGACAGTTGCAGGCCTCAATTTTGCCTCACTATTCAATATTCCTTACAGATCGATTCTTTTACTGGAGAGCTACGGCCTACTCAGTTTTCATCTTCCAGACTGATTGTTCTCGCCTACTCCTCCCATGAATTATAGTCATCAATTCCCATGTTTCAATCATTGTCGTGATTTCGTTAAAGGGAATTGGTGGTTCTGCACTACAACTGATAAAATATGGAGTTGTGTGTGGATTTTGTTCAATAAGGGATACTGGCGCAAGAATCAGCAACGTTCGGATGGACAAAGACCCTGCATCTTGAGGAATTCTGCACTTCTGCTGCTGAACATAGTCTGGGCTTCCCTGTGGAATTCTATACCTCGTGATTGAAAATTCCAAGCGTCAGTCACCACTCATTTAACAATCTGCATTGGCAGCGAAACATGCCTTTGAGAGTCTTTTTCACCTTGGAGTTGTTTGGGTGAGACCACCTTTTTTCCCCTTCAGTAGGAAACGCTTCTGCTGGATTGGGATGTTCAATCTGAGCTTTGATGGGAAAGTCACAATTGGAATTTTTGCAGCTTGTATAGTTCAAGTTGAGGAGACCAAAGGAGTTCAAGTTACCTGAGTCCACGTGTTTTCACCTTCAGTAGGAAACATTTCTGCTGGATTGGGCTGTTCAATCTGAGCTTTGATGGGAAAGTCACAATTGGAATTTTTGCAGCTTGTATAGTTCAAGTTGAGGAGACCAAAGGAGTTCAAGTTACCTGAGACCACCTTTTTTCACCTTCAGTAGTAAGCATTTCTGCTGGATTCAGCTGTTTAGTCTGAGCTTTGATGGCAAAAAGTCACAATTGGAATTTTCGCAACTTGTATAGTTCAAGTTGAGGAGACCAAAGGAGTTCAAGTTACCTGAGACCACCTTTTTTCACCTTCAGTAGTAAGCATTTCTGCTGGATTCAGCTGTTTAGTCTGAGCTTTGATGGCAAAAAGTCACAAATGCAATTTTTGCAGCTTGTATAGTTCAAGTTGAGGAGACCAAAGGAGTTCAAGTTACCTGAGACCACCTTTTTTCACCTTCAGTAGGAAGCATTTCTGCTGGATTCAGCTGTTTAATCTGAGCTTTGATGGCAAAAAGTCACAATTGGAATTTTTGCAGCTCGTATAGTTCAAGATTGAATCGTCTGCATTTTGCATCATTGGCATTGAAATGCGTCCAATATCCGTTTGCTCTCCGGCCAAAGGTGGTGGAGTCTGATGCAGATGTGAATAGACAAAGAACCCCCATAAAGAGAACAGAAAAAAAACCTGCCCTTTTGCATCGCCCAGTAATTAGCATTTCTGTCGGAATCACCGCTATCACGGACTTCAATGGCCCAAAGGTCCGTAATTATCATTCCCTCGTTCCTCGTCTCGTTTCTTCAGGAACAAAGGGGAAAAACGAAGTGGAAATCGGCGGCAAAGATCGTCTGTATTGGGGTTCGAAGGGTACCGCAGACGCAGGCCCCGTTCGGCAGGCAAAGGCTTCAGAAGTCAGAAGTGCGGAGTGGGGAACGAATGAAAACGAAAGCCCTGTCCGGTTTCACACAACCTTGACACCAATGTGCCCAGGGCTCTTGCGACATCCAAAGCCCCACACTCCGCCGTCTCCCACTTTTCCTGCCTCTCCCACCGCTAATGTATGCGCTCGCTGTTACTGGGGCCCCCACAAGCCGATCCGTTTTGGATTTTTTGGTTTTTTTGTTTTTCGTTTTTTTTAAGGGTAGAGAAGATACACATTTTTTCCGTCTGCCTTGTCATCGGGTTTCCTGGCTGAGAGCGACATCACCGGCTTCAGACGACGAAAAGGGTTTTGGGTGCCTTTCCGAAATAGTGAGATCCAATTTCCATCCCCTCACTATCTCACTATCGACATCACCGGATTGATACGATTTGAGGTCCTAGAATAGAAACACAAAAAACGCATTTCGTGAATTGAATAACACGATCATAAAATACCATAATAAACCCAAACTACCTCCCGTCCATTATTCGGGCTTTGACAAATGCCCACACCACCGTGCTTTCCAATTTAGAATCCAGTGGTCCTGTGTTTACAATCGTTAAAAAGTCGCCTTAATCAGAAGAAACCAATCGTGAAGGCAAAAGTGGCAAAATAATGTTGAACGACTGGCATCCCCCAGGGCACAGTTTTGTGGCCACTTGTTTATCGCATGTACGAGTCATATTGCAGATTTAATTTTGGCTGGTGTGAACTCTCTTCGATGGTGACACGGTGATGTATCTAGTGGGAAAGGATGTTATGGTGTGGTTCAACACTTGGTTCAATACCACTAATTCAACGTTAAATGTGTAAAAAAGCAAAAATTTGATTTCAAGTGTAATGACTTTCCGCCCAATCTGTACGTATGCAACAGAAGTGTGGGGAACCTGCTCCAAATCACAATTCAGGAGGCTCGAGCAGCAGCAAAAAGCCATACTTCAAAGAAAAATAGTCCACGCTCCACCTTTTGTCCGAAATGAGACTATCTGCACCGATCTAAAACTCGAAACACCACAAGAACTTCCAACTTCCATCTCCGTCACAAAGACCCCTTCAACCCCCTGGTTGGGAACAGTTTTCATTTACCACCCCTCAGATGCCTCTCCAGACCACGATACATATGTGACAATATAGTACAATGATATAGGAAGTACAAAATATCAGTGACGTAACTTTCAAGTAGGTGCATACTATGTACAATCAAGGACTGATGCCATGATGTCAGCCTAGAACAAGTGATATAGTGAGATGTTTACTATTTCCCGGCAATGAGGTATATTACATGTACAATAATGGTAGTGTAATGACTATATAAATCAGGTATGCTAAGAGTGAACTCATGAAACAAGTATACTCTAGTAGTGCCCAGTTGGAGTTGGTATTAACGTACTGACTGCTCCCTGCATGGTGAGAGGTGTGTTTCAGGTATTGACCAATTCTGACACCCCAAAAGGCAATAATTAGGTTGATGTTTACGGTGAACATACAATGTATGTCATACTAACATACTTTTCCTCTCTCAATAGAAATACTGAAGGACAATTCATGCACAGTAGTACAAAACGGTCTAAACTGCGGATGGAAAACAATGGCACCAGTTTGAGCTGTGTTTGAACAGCCCTTGTATGGTACTTCTGTGTTTGATTTCAGCAAAGCTACTGCTGATGAGGTGAACTTTTCAGCTGATCCACCACCACTTACAAAATCAAGTGTCTATTAGTAGGGTTGTAGGAGGTCGTAAAGAAAACGGAGGAGAAGTTTTTCCGAGCTTTCGGCTTTAATAAGCCATCTTCGGGGGGAGGTATTGTTTCCTCGACCCCTGACATTGGGTTTCCTCTACCCCTGAAGATGGCTTATTAAAGCCGAAAGCTCCTCCTCCGCTTTCTTTACAACCTCCTACAACCCTCCAAATATACAAAGGTTTTTCAACTAAGGAGGAAAGGAACAAAGCAACAAATCAAAATCAAGTGGACACATCCGAATTTGAATCGCACTTTTCCCCCCCCCCCCCCCCAATAAATATGTACCCACTTTCGATTCTGAAAGCCTCAATTCTCCAATCACCATCAGGTATGCGCTCCACAGTCACAGCGACCAACAGGTTCGTTCGGTCCACATCCACTTGACGAATAACGAGTAATTTCCGTATTTCATGTTACAGGGCAGAATTGAGCACATTCGAACAACGCTGACCTTGACAATTCTACGTCTTCGCGTGACCTTGAAAAACAAGCGGCGTTGCCGGATCAATCCGATTTATCCCCCAACCCCGTCAATTTTGACGGTCAATTCAACATTTTTGAATACCCTATTTTTATGTCGAAAATAATGTAAAATGAATGAACCAAAAAATAGAAAAAAATTGTTAGTTACGTGTAGTTAAAGTAGAACTCGGTCATCCGTTCACGGCCGTTACATTTTTTTTAAAGCGCTGCAAATGAGGCTTAACCCTTATTCTGTACACTTGGGTCGGCGGTTTAAATAGGAATAAATTGACCTCTGCCGCACGCGAGGCTGTCGGGCTTTAGATGTCATTTAGATTCAGGTGGCAACTGGATTTTCGCCCATGAATTTATTCGAGACGAGAAATCTCTATCTCTAGTGTAATTCGTTTTGATGACGGGGCGTGTTCGTCGGAATACTAACGGAAATGTGGAAATACTTCCGTGGATTTCGCTATGATTAACGAATACAATTTGTTGGTAACTTTGTATAAATTTGCCTACTAGGGACAAAAAACAGTGGAAAATATTTCTTCAAGTCTAAGTCACATTGTTTTGTATACAACACCTACCTATTCAAGTCCGATAAATTGTCGAAATACTTAATTCCGCCCTGTGAAACAGAAACGCCTCATCTGCAAATCAAAACATAGCGGAAATTTGCCTCAAAACGTTCCCAATGGAAACGTCTAATACGGCCTCCTCAGCCATTCCAGTGACCCCATTTTTTCGCCAAATTTACCCAAATTTAAGTACTTATGGTCAGCTTTTTGGGGTATGTTGACCACTGACCTGAAACTGGTCTCTTGTTTCCCTCAGTAACGTGTAGTTCTATTGAATATGTACCTATATATATAATATAATATATTATATTATATTATATGAACTTGAATGAACGTACAGGAGGATGAAAATTATAGCAAACACTTACGTAAATTTGGAAAAACTAGATGAAAGTGGAAATTTTCGCTCTACAGCGTCGTCAGCCCGGGAAGAAATGGTGGGGTATACAATATATATATATTTTTTTAATCGATACAACTACCGCCAATATAACTCATCATCCTGCTCATAGGCTTTCCTTTCCGAAGCCTTCGTCAAATTGAGCCCTTTGTAACAAGTGATTCACGATTGTCGTTTAATCGTCGGAGAGCGTGAATCACGAGCCACGCGCGGTTTACATTGTACCAGAAACATGAAATGAGTCACGAACAATCAGCTGCTACAGTCACTACAATGACCGGAGATAGACGGCATTCTGACCGAACACCCTGAGCCTAGTAGAGTGAGATAGTCGTAACTTGTTGGATATCACTTGTAAGTCACCGTTGTGGTCGATATTGGTCGTGTTATGTTTTTGTAATTGGTAATTATATTTTGTAAGTCTATTTTGTATGATCTTGAAGCCATTAACATATTTTCTTCATATTTTTGGTTAAGGTTGAGAGATGTGAGTTAGTTTTTGGTGAAGATTCGTATTGGAAGATATTTGTAGGCGTTCACCTATTGATCAGGCACTCATTGAATTGAGTGCCTGATCAGTAGGTGATTGAAATTGGCTCGTTGCTGTGATGCGAAGGGATCAGTCATTCAACACTGCCCCGGATCTCTAGATTTTCACCCATGTATTTTGGATTGTTATTCTCAAACAATCAAGTTTCTCATTTGAAAACACTAATTTGATGTTAGAATTTCAACTTTTTTGACATTTTATGTCTTTACTCTGGCACATAACTCGAAAAACGTTACACAAAAAGCGTCACACGAAATCGTCACGAAAATATTTCTGATGATTTTCGCTTACAACCGAGTCGTTGCTACGGAACTTTATCTTCGCCAGTTATCATCGTACAAAAATCGTTCACCACTCGTTGGATAGCTCTCGATTTACCTTACCATATTACGTTAACCACTGCGGAGTGCGTGGCCGACAAGCTGCGGTATGAGCGTGATTGTTTAAATAATTGTTTACACACAGGTGATCATTCTCAATAATTTATATTGTCAACACGAATGCAAGCTTCATATAAGTTTCTGATGGGAGGGGGCGCAAAGACATAAAATGTCCCTCGTGGTTGCGTACTTGTATGAAAGCTGTACCCACCGTTTGTGTTTCTTTGGGCGTTATCCTCAAATTCTGTAATTCCATTACTTATATTATAAGTATTGCAAAAAAAAAGTAAGAATTATCGATATCAAATGATACTTTCAATATCGATATTTCCTTTCGATAATATCGGAGTATCGATACCGTGCTTTCGATATTGATTTGATACCAAATATCGGATCGAAAGGAGTATCGGAACGTCACTATTTTTTCAAACTTTTGCAGTGAACTCACGAGGAGTTATCAAAGCCCACTTGTCGTGTAAAATTCCGTATAAAAGGTTTTCACGTCCGTATTTAGTGGGTTTTCCGACGGTAACTCCAATCTTGAACTCAGCCTACGGCGTCTGACTCACGTCTCGCTTTGACATTTTCTCGGCGAAAGATCGGCGGACGACGTGACTCACCGGCGAGTCACAAAACGGAAAAGTTCAAGAAAACGACGTTCATTGAAGGCGAAATCACAATAAACCGAATCGACTCAATCAGCGCGATTCCGGTTGATGAAAGTGTCAACAAACGTTCAAACTTGCGAAATTGACGGGTCCGAGAGAGATTAGTGGTGAGATATTGAGATTAGTAAAACATCCTCTTTCTTATTGGCCGCTTAGTAAACAGTTTATGTTCAAAAAATAGAACACCTTTCATACGAGTCCATTCACACGATATGTGACTTAAGATGTTCGATACATCATCCTGAATTTCGCTGGAATGTCAGTAAATCACTAAAAAGTGAATTATGAGTCATAGGGCGTTCATTGTAGATTTCAAATTTGGGTTTGTATGTTCGAAATCATTTTAAATCTCACATAAAAATATATGTTTTTAAATCGCCAAAAACTGTATGGGGGTCATGCTGTGTAAAATTGAGATAAAAATTCAAATTTGCACATAAAATCTGTCTGGGCAATCGAAAGGCTAAGTTCGTAGATGGCCAGAATCAAGGTTTTAGGGGGGGGGGGGGGATTACCCATAAATTCCATAAATGAATCAGCCCGACAATGGACACCTCATTTCAAAAGGTTTTTCTACGCTGAACACGATGGTGAAGTCAGAATTGCGATATCTCGATTCGTTCTCAAACTAGAGCACATTGAGGAGGAAGAAACGTGGTTGTTACTTGAAATGTTCTTCACGGTTCTTCTGCTCTAATCTGATAACGGAGTGAGATATTGCAATTCTGATTCCACTATCGTGTCGATGAAAATCTATAAACAGAAAAATCCATAAACTCTACAAAAAATGGATAATGATCAAAATCTCAGGTTTCTTGAGAATAAACAACATTATGTGGAAGTTGAAAGCTTAGGGTTTTACGCTCTAAAATTATATTAAATTAACAAAAAAATAGACAGATTTGGCATCTGATTTTGATGATAGAATAGTTCAAGATGAATTAATCTTTAGCATTAAATTGTTCAAAATCGAGTTTTGGGTCAAATAGACAGAATATTTATTTAGAGATTTAGTTTTATGAAACTTAAAAGTTGAGGTTTCTCTACTAAAAAATTGTACTAAAATCCGTAAAATCACAAAAATTGAGGACTGAGGTGCCCAATTTGGTCAAAAAACTGTTTTAATGACAAAAACCTCGGAAGTCAAAAATAGTGGACAAAGTTGGGTTTTAAGGTTCGAGCATTGAGGGAAGTTGAGGTATTTTCCAAAATTCGCTCATTCGTGCTGCATAGTTGAACTTTTTTTTGAGGAGGTTGATGCATCAAAAAGGGGTTTCCGTATTGGCAGGTGAATTTAATATTTATGTGAAATCAGTGATCAAAATTTGAGGTTTCTGGAGTAGGTATTTGGTAGATACAATATTATACGAGTGTATAGAACTTGGAATTTGAGGTTTGTTTAGAAAAAAAATTGCATTAAAATTCATAATATTGGAAACGCATGGAGGAAAATGGTGACCTATTTTGACAATGAACTTCAATCACAAGAAAAATCGTTTGAATTTGGGTTTTACGAAAACTCCAAAGCATTGAGGGCAGTTGCAGCGTATTTTTTACAAAAAATTCGCTCATTAGTTCATGCTGCATGCCTGGAACTCTGAGGCGTCAAAGAGGGGTTTTGTGAGCAAAGGTGGTGATTGGGGGGGGGGGGGGGGGGGTCGTCGTCGTGGTGGTGGAGGAGGGGGGAAGGGGGGCAAGCGTGACTGTGCTACGATGTATTGGGCACAAGGCCTCATGTTTGCCCAATCCCTCAAACTCCCCCTCCCCCCTTCCGCTCCGCCACCTCCGCTACATCCACAACGCCGCTCCTCCTCATCCTCCTCCGTCACCCCGCCGTCACATCGCCGTCACCCCGCCGCCGTCCTCCTCGTCATCGTCCGCCGCCGGAATTCGCCCCGAGCGCCGGCAAGTTGCTCTGATCCCCTAGAGTGCAAGTGTGCGAATATTTTAGTTCATTTTGATATATCGTGAATGAAAAAAAAAAAAAAAAATCCTTGCAACATCCTTTTGCCTTTCATTCGTCCTTAAAACAATGTTTTTCATACAAGTTGTATACCAGTGTCCCCTACTTATGTAAATTACATGGAATTCAATCAAAGTTTTGTGTTAAAAAAAACTTCAGTTTTTGATCATTATTTTTCCACTTTTAACATTTGTTTTCCGTGTTTTCGACGTTACCTACTTCACTAAAATAGTCATAACTCTCTCAATTTGCACTGAAATTTACATTTGAACCGTTGGAATGAGCGTTAAAATTTCTGCTTCTTTAATACTCAACGAATGGTTTTTAGGTGGAACAGAGGAGTGCAAATGGAGTCTAAAAAGTAAATTTTGTCAAAATCTCAAAACCACCTGGTTTTCAAACGCTTGGTAATCTTACTAATTCTTACAGCAGAATTGTGAAGGTGTGCTGAAAAATGCGCCAAAAAGTAACTTTCTCAAAAATCAAAAATTAGGTTTTTTCGGGCAAAATCTTGGGTTTTTTAATGCAAAGTCTACCCTTGGTGAACTAGTGAGTTCGTGGACGTTTTTATCGACGAACGGGTCCTTTCATTCGACAGAAGGAGGAGACATTTTGAGCAACTCGTGAACTGAATTTAGTACTTAATGGCTGAAAAAATAAAAATTTTAAATGCACGAAAACAGCTTAATGGATCGAACTTTTCTCCCGTTTTTGAATGTTTCTGTGACCGGGGAAGGACATAAGTTGGTTCGCTTCCGGATCCGATGCATAGTGGTGGGGGTTTATAAAGGACGAAATATAAAATGAAGGCGCGGAATTCCAGGGGCTTATTAAAATCCGATCACCTAGCCAGCCAGCCCTCTGACGTCATAGGCTCTTACGGCATAGGCTGTGACGTACAAGTTGGCCACCTGCCAGCCGTCTGACGTCATACGCTTGTGCGCCATAGGCTCTGACGTACTAGTTGGCCTCCCGCCAGCCGTCTGACGGCATAGGTTGTGACGTACTAGTTAACCTCCTGCCAGCCTTTTGACGTCATACGCTCGTGCGTCATAGGCTCTGACGTACTAGTTTGCCTCCGGCCAGCCGTCTGACGTCATAGGCTCTTACGGCATAGGCTTTGACGTACTAGTGGTCCTCCTGCCAGCCGTCTGACGTCATACGCTCGTGCGTCATAGGTGCGTCTGACGTAGTGGCCCGCCTGTCGCTTGTGTTCTGACGTGATCTGAGGGAAAGGGTGAATCAAGGAAACAAATTTTTCCCGTTTCAGTTTATGTGCCAAAGCAAAGACATGAAAATGTCAAAAGAATGTCAACTCCATCCTGTTGTTGATACAGTCGAGAATTAAATGCTTGCATACGAGTCTGCAACACATTGGGACATTTTATGTCTTTAAAGAAGTGACTCAAGAACCTTCGAACAGCGCTACATCACCTACCCCAGTAGCGAAGTTGTTATACTTAATTGTAGGGTTCATCATAAATTATGAAGCTTGCATTCGTATAAATTATTGAGACATTAAAATAGCAAACAAATATTTGTCTTGTTTTGACAAGACATTTAACTAACTAAAAGTATTTTCATCAATGAAATCGACAGCCCCGCTGCAAAAGCCTGTAAGAACAATTTCCGAAAACCAGGGTTTGAGCTCCACTGGTAAATTTGGGCCTTGTGCACACGCTAATAGGAATAGAATCCAGCTACACCGCTACATTTCTCCTCAATGGATGTTCGTGGTTGTTATTGGAAACAATTTTTATCGTTTCCTGAACATTTTTGTTTTTGAACATACAGGCTTTTGTAGCGAGGATGTCGAAATATTCCATAAAATTGAAATATTCGTGAAAATTCTATGCACTTTTGGTGAATTAAGGAGAATTAAGATTCACCATCCTTTACGTTAAACACCTCTTTGCAAGCTTGAATTTGTCAATCCTCTCGTTTCTTTCATTGTGTCTATTACAGAATACACGTTGACCTGTAAATACTCTCTGATCTTTCGGTTTCATTGAAAAGAAGTGACAAACCCGCTCTCCGATTATGATGCCGCTGATTATGACGCGTTATCACGGAGTTTGATAGTCACGTGACTGATTAATATGGGCCTAATTAAACTGACTCATCGACAGATTTGTTTTCTGTTCCGACCACGAAACCTAAAGTATACCTAAGTGATTATCTGTGGCAGGTGCAATATAACATAATATGCAATATAACTAATTATTCAATTACGGTGTTTTATCTAATTGCCTACATTCTAGAATGGAATTTTGTGTGGTATGTGCTCGTGGTTTGTGGTTTTATTAAGGGATTTTTGGTGTTGTTAGACCTCCTTATAAAGAGAGTGATCGGACGGGGTATACTTGGCAGGTATCGTTTTGGAAGATAAATCTATTAAAATCTAAATTACTCGTACTTATTGAATAAGAAAAAGTTGAGGACTCTCGTCCAGACTCACCAAAACTTTAAATTTTCGACTTTCCTGCTGGTATTTCAGTATTTATTAAATTTGGACTGTAATGGTCGATTGATGTCAGAGCCTGTGTATAATAAGTCCGTTACGCCCTTTTAGCGACGTCGTCTCTTGTTCTTGTCATTTTATGAACATACTACACATTGATCTAAAATGATCTACGGATTTTAGCTTTGAAGGCCTGCAGGACCTAAGGTTGGAAGGTTATTGAAGTATATCTCAGGCTGTGATTGTCTTGAAATTTTGAACTGGTTGAAGGGGGGGGGGGGGGTTGTCCCCCACTGTAGAAGCTCCAAGACATTCAATAAGAAGAAGGTTACGAGAAATTAATCGAAATGTATTAGTTTGCATTTTGCGGTCTATTAGCCTTCCAAAAAGGCCCCCTCGTCTCATTTTTTTAATA
Organism: Stenodema calcarata; assembly: GCA_963920205.1. Classification (NCBI taxonomy): domain Eukaryota; kingdom Metazoa; phylum Arthropoda; class Insecta; order Hemiptera; family Miridae; genus Stenodema; species Stenodema calcarata. The sequence continues at coordinate 18,503,715 of OY986061.1, read as the reverse complement.
AAAACATTTTGCCACAATTAAAACAAAAATATTTTATGGATTTAAAGAATCGCTCGACACAGGGGCCTTTTCATATTAAAATAGTGAATTTAGACATTTATTTCAAAACTCTAAGTCAATCACAGCCTGAGACATCCTTGTTTTGACTCATCTACAGAAAAATGGCGACAATGGTCTTGACACACTAGAACGAACCCATTTTCAACCTCACAATTGATTGATTACACATAATATGAATATTTCAGATATGGAATTACGGATACCAAATGAAGGGTACAGGGGAAAAAACGCCTGAGTCCCCAACATGTGATTTCGAGAAAAACTGAATTTAAATTTACAAGTCGCCTGGAAACTGGGCAAATTGAATAAAATTAGTCACCATTCTAACTAAGGCTGTTTTAGCGTCCAAAGCTTTACATCAATCGACAGTACTCTTCGAATGCCACAAGATAGCATCATCAGCTCAGAATCTAGAAAAAGTGGACTCAGGCGGTTTTTGCCCCTGTACCCTTCAAATGATTGTGAACAGTTGAATCTAACGGAACCAATCCAAGTTCCTCTATAGAAAACGAATCCACTCCTATTTCCCTTTGATTTGCATTTAAGAAAATATCAACTGCCGCGTTCACCATATAAATTCCGGCATCGTGGAGTAAAAAACGGTTGTTTTATAGTTGTTTTTCATATACCAGTAACTAACTGTAGTTATGATTCGCCTTCGAGCTCTTCGGGATTCTGTGAACTTTTTCCCTCCTTGTGCCAACTTCAAGTTCGAATAACTTGAATCGAAACTTCGTAACAACTCGCGAGGTTCCAATTTTGGAAAAATACATCTGTGTACGGTTTTGGTTCATCCTGGATTCGTTTCAATGAAACCCGTTATTCTAAAGCGATTTCGAACTTCATGTTTTTAATGAATTTTTTCGTTGTTTCAGGTAATGAACGCAGCTTATGTATACGATTTGTAAGTACAATATTTAAGTAATCAGACAATGAAGCTGCATCGATGAAGTCCTTCCAGAAAAAGTGACCTACATCGACTTCTCGTTTTGAAAAATCACCCAAAACTGTGTGGAAAACGTAGTATTTTGTAGGTTCTTACGTGTTGATTTTGATCAGCGTGTAGAAATGATCAAATTTTACTTTTCGACTCTCTCTCGAACTCACCAAGGAACGCCATTCTGTAGGCTTCATATAGCGCTGGGCCTAAAAATGCGTCTATTATTAGGAGGTGTCAACCAAACAGAGAGAAGCTGATAACTGATTATTTTTATTTTAGGTAAATTACAAAAATTTTAATGTAGATGATATTTTAACTAATAGGGTACTTAAAAATAAATGTAATCAGACTTTTTCAAGTATTTTTAAATTTTGGTTTTTTATGCGCACGAGTTGGTATTATTTTTGCCACTGATCCTGTCGACTAGACTGAGCTTTGTTTAAATCTTGAGCTCACTGACAACCTAAACATCAACTGTCCACTATTGGGAGGTGATGAATGCTTGTAGGGACCTGTTCCGACTGCCAATGTGCACTATTGAGATGGACGGAATGCATTGATTCGAACGGAGTTCTACTGCCAGTGATTTAGAATTTGCCCACTATTTACAGGTGAAACGGGGGTTTTCTCTGTACATTAGGGGGCCTTTAGTTATCATATTTTTTTAAATATTGATTTGACCCGCAAATTTATCACAATCATCAAATAGTAGATGAAGATCGTACTCTGCTCAACGGAAGCTTCTATCCAATTTCAATTCAAGCTCATCACCCTATTTTACATCGTTTATTTAAAATCGTAAAAAAATGCTAATAATTCGATAGAAAATTACCGGAATCTCTGATAGATTGATGACCCATCTCGATTGATTACGGTATTGGACTCAATCTTGTCTATTGAAATAGGCCTATAGCGTCGTCGAGAGACCGAACGGAAAGGCCGTTATAACGAAGTTTTGCTGTACTGTACAATTGTTTAAACGACTTGATTAATATGCGGCGTCGTACGCATTGTACTCGTTTCGGGGTATGCGGGAGATGTTTGGGGTCGAACGAAATTACATTGGCAGGTTTCCTAATTCCTTGTTTTGCCGCTTAGATTAGCCCGCGCCAGTAGGTCAGGTGTCCAGAAAAGACCCGAACGCCAAAACCACACGCTCCTCCTGTATTTTTGTATTTTTCTTTTTTTTTCAAATTAAATGAAAATATTTGTGATTTTTGCACAAAAAAAGACAACTTGCAAATGTGTATTTGAATGATGTAACATTGAAATGTAGCGCACAAATTTATTCGTTGAAGCTATTTTTTATTCGTCTAACCAGTCAAATTGTGGATTCTTATTAAAATCAATCATAAATCGTGAGTTCTTAATGAATTACATAGGGCGTGTGGAGTTGACCAACATTTCAGCACAGTATTATACTAGTGCTACGTTTCTATAATAGTGAGACGTTTCTTACAACCTGTTATTACTATTACTCGTACCTCACTATTACATTACGTTACCTGTTATTTGATGAATTCCTTTTTTCTCGCATCTCGTGCATCTCGCATCTCGTGAGAATCAAAAGTTTACATGGACTGCAGTCGAATTCTGAATTTTTTGACATTAAAAATTCAAAGGTCTTCTTCATTCTTTGTGGCCATCACCTCAATACAGATTAAAACGTGTTCAAATAAAGTCAAAATCCAATGAAATAATGTCGTTCTTAGTGAGAAAAACGGTGGAAAATCTGGCTTTGTTCGGCTGTAATTGTATTTAAACGAATCTGCCCTCCACAGCTCACCTTTGAACAAACCACGCTATTCCAATGGGCCCTGAATATTTTTTAAAGGCAATTCCGCTGATTTGGCCCTAACATTCTACCCGATATGAGACCTTTATATTATCATCTTTAGAGGGTAACGAAATCCCGATTCGAGCCAAACACAACTACAAATCACGGGTTATTCTCGTATGAAATCGTTACTATTCTGGTCATTTTTCAAATTCCAACCGTTGGCCCATAAAATCTCAAATTTGTACGCTTTTAGGGCTTCAAAATGGTTCAGTTTTGAACTGATTATTCGTTTGTAACGATTGGTATTTCACCCAGTTTTCTAGGTCTGCTTCAATTTAAAAATTCGTTAAAACTCTCAGCTGATGTTTCGGTTCGAAGTACAACCCGAAGTATTGCAGTAAAGTATTCTCTTCAGAACAAACACATTCTAAGCTGTTAGCGAATTTTCGAAGAAAAGGAAGCTATTGTTTTCGATCCAAAATTTTAAAAACTCGAATTACCCGAAAAACGTTTAGGTATACCAGAATCCGTTTCAGACCATCCTGAAGTTCAAATTTGCACAAAAAATCTGTCTTGACGATCAAAGGCTGAGTTCGTAGATGGGCAGAATCGGGTCACTCTGAGAGGGGGTTTTGGGGAGTTTTGGGGAAAACTTTCCCATAAATTCCAAAAATGAAACAGTCTGACAAGTGACACCTCATTCTGAAGGTTTTTCACGCTGAACACGCTGGTGAAATCAGAATTGGGATATTTTATTCCGTTCTCAAACTGGAACCGTTTTAAGATGAAGAAACGTGGTTGTTACTGGAGATTTTCTTCACGGTTCATCTGCTCTAATCTGATAACGGAATGAGATATTGCAGTTCTGAATTCACCGTCGTCTTCATCGTTGAAAAATCTATAAACTTCGAAAATTCGCTCTTATAGCCATGCTGCATGACTGGATTTTTTTTAAAATTAGTACGTATTCGTGTTGAAGTTTACTCACAGCGAATTCGGGACATTTCTCAAGATTCGTACCGCATATCTGATGTTGCTTTGAATTGTCCGTCGTTATTCAACGTATTGTTTACGATCCGTTCAAAACCGGGTTCTCTCATGACAGATTTTCTCTGTAGATTGGGCCATTCGTCCAACTGTCCGCCCCTCATCTCATCCGCCTACTGACCTGCTTATGGTCTCAAGATCTGAAAACAGTCGAGGGCTCATTATTTCCCGATTATTTCTCACATGAATGTACGTAGGATACTAAGTAATATTATTTATACACTATTTTTTCAATTTAATTTTTTCTTGAAATTTGCTCATAAATCAGCTCGAACCTCAAGGAGTCTTGCTCGAATAACACGGGCACAACGACCTCACGAAATGGAAATAAGAAAACATCAAAGCCAAGCAGTCTTTTATGAAGAAGAGGCGAATGAACTAACTAAACAAACAAACGTTTCATTACCAACTGCTGACCAAATAAATTTCTGAGCCCCAAGACTAAGGTCAGCCAGGGGAAATGAACTCGCTTTGATTCAATTGAAATATTCTCGTATTCTCTTTCCGATAATATTTACGCGGAATTTATCTTTTTTTGACGGAAATATTGTGGTTAATATTAAATGCAGTGGTAGACGCCCGGTAGGTGGTAATACGACGTTATATAAATCTCTCGGTTCAATCGAGTTTTAATCTGAGAGTTGTGTAACTGCAGAAAAAAGTGCGATTTCCCGTTGGCCATTCAGTGTCAACGCTGTTTAAATTCGTGGGTTGTGATCTGAATTGAGAAACCTCATTTTTACTGATCCTGGTCCTACTGATCTGTAAGGATTCCGGAATTGGATCGATTTGTGGCCTCTAACCTGAGGTTTAGGTTGATCCTTCATATTTACAACCTAGTTCTATTAAACTCAGAAATCTGTGAAATTCGTGGTTGAAATACCGTTGTTAACAATTATTTCAGAAATATGAGTGAATTCAAGAGAAATAGTTGAAAACTACGAATTTTAGTGGTCTTTGAAGGTCTTGTAGTTGGTCTACGGACGAGGTGAAAATACAAAAAAAAAAAATATATATATTCATTGTCAAAAAAGACGAAATATTTGAAAGGTTCGATGCAGAATGCACCCTGATTTAGTGGGAGAATTCTCGAAGTAACACACGTAATTTTTCACCGTTTTTATAGTACAAAAAAATCAATATCAACAACCGATTGCCTTCTAATCGTTCAGTTACTGTATGAGAATACCAAAATTAACACCACAAGTGGTACCTGTAAGTTCCTGGACGTCTTTTATGAAGTTTAAAGATCAATCTCAAAATGCTTAAAAAACGGTACTAAGTCGCATGTTTCAAGCGTGAATCTAATGGTGGCCACTTCAGACCAATTTTCATAATCGTTTTGAGATACGTTTTGTGTCTGCGGAAAGCAGTTGATTTCGGGCATTTTTTAGGAGGTACTTTTTGATGCAAATTAATGCCGATGCAGGTGGTACGAGTGAAAAACTGTGAATTATATCAATAAAAATAAAGAATTATTCATTTATCATTCAAATTATTCTTCGATTATCAATTAGTTAATCGAAGATGACCAGCTGGCGAAATGTACCCCCCCCCTCCCCCCTTGGATTTTGGACGTATTTTGAACAAAGGAAAACCTTCCAATTTCGGGAATGGCGCAGTTCGTACATGGGAAGGATCGGGTCACTCTAAGGGGGGTTTTGGCGAGTTTTAATGATGGATCACCCATAAATTCCAAAAACTCTGCAAATTCTTGACACAACGGTTCATTATCTTCTTTGTACAGATCACCCTTCTGTCTAGATCACTAGGTCTAAATGTCTAGATCCTAAATGTTAGATTAATTATTATTATCAATTATCACTAATTATTAACAATTTTATCAAGTACCTAGTGAAAATTATTATAATTTATTGTTAAGTATTAATAATTCGTCTTTATTATTAATAATAATTATTATTAATTATGATTAATTAATACGATATAATTCTGGGGTTTTTAATACTACGTCGGTAATAATTTTTCTATAAAAGAAGTACCTACCAACAAACATTCGAAATTACCTTCATTTCCGTAGCACGAAACGCACCTCAGAACAACAAACTCGACATCACTTAACCCATATGATGTTCCAAAGAGCTTGTTAGTATGAAAATGGACCTGTATTTCAACAGTTTGATACACGATCGTGTTGTGAGGCACAATCTTTGAGCCCTCATAGTGAACGAACGGCTGGTCGTACAAAGCTGCGGATGGTCTTAAAAAATTCTACGGAACAAACTCTATCTAAATATGAAATAAAAAACATACCGTTCTATATGAATTTTTCGAGATATGAGATTTTCAAATTTTCAAAATTCGTTTTGAACCCCTTCCCCTTGACCTAGGGTTATGAAAAGTTTCGAGGACCATTGTTGGGTTGGTCGAAACCCATAAAAAAAATTTCGTAATTTTAACTCAACGCTAACTGGGCAAAGTGGCGCGGACGGCGGACGGCGTACGGCGGACGGACGGATTTTTTTTTATTCGATTTTCTGAATCTACGTATCTTGAAACGTAAACCAACAAATTTTGAGGGGGGGTTAAAATTTTTTTTTCTTTGGGCGATTCCAATGGTTCATTATCGAAGATAATAAACCAAAATGAGGTGTCACGTGACACTTCATTTTAAGTTTTTTTAATTTTTATTCTGAACCTGGTGGTGAAATCAGAATTGCGCTATCTCATTCCGTTCTCAAACTGGAGCACTTTGAAGATGAAGAAACGTGGTTGTTACTAGATGTGATTTTCATGGTTATTCCGCTCTAATCTGATGACGGAATGCGATATCGCAAATGGGACTTCACCGTCGTATTTACAGTTGAAATATCGAAAAGCTGAGGGGGTTTTGGGGGGTTGTGTGGTGGGGGGGGGGGTTCACTCAAAAAATGAAAGTCTGACAAGTGACACCTCATTTTAAAGGTATTTACACGCTGAATACGATCGTCAGAATTGCGATCTCTAATTTCGTTCGCCAACTTGAGTACTTTGAAGATGAAGAATACACGTGTTCTTCATGGTTAATATGCTCTAATCCGTTGAAGGAATGCGATATCGCAATTCTGACTTCTCCGTCGTGTTCAGCGTTGTAATGTCCAAAAGCTGGGGGGGGGGGGGGTTTGGTGATGTTGATGGAGGGGGGGAGGTTCACCCACAAATTCCAAAAATGAAACGGTCTGTCAAGTGACACCTCATTTTTAAGGTTTGTACACGCTCAATAAGATGGGGAAGTCTAAATTGCTAAATCGTATTCCGCTCTCAAACTTGAGCACGTTGAAGATGAAGAAACGTGGTTGTTACTTGAGATGTTCTTCATGGACTTCATGGACAAGATGTTCTTCATGGACATCATGAAGACCATTTACATAAAACCCATTATTCCTTCAAAAATTCGCTCTTATAGTCATGCTGCATGACTGGTTTTTTTTTTTTTTTTTTTTGTTTTTTTAAGGGGGTTCTTGTTTTTGCAATTAGTCGCTATTTTCGTCCTGTCGGGCGCTCCTGTTGTGAGTGCATTAGCGGCACCTTGCATTAGTGGGGGCGCACCTTGACCGCGCCTCTTCTCTTCATTCTCTTCAGACGCTCATCCCCCCGTCGGTAAAGACGTTGCCTCGAAGGGCGGTAACGCGGATGAGGCGGGAAGGTTATGGAAGAGCGGGTTTTCTTACTCCGATGATGATGATGTAGGTGAAGCGGCGTTGCGGAGATCGGACGGTGGTGGCGATTGATGGTCGAAGTGGTGGTGGAGGTGGGGGGAGGAGGTTTAGTGGTGGTTCACGATGAAACTTCCCCTCCACTATCATCCCCCCTCACCGCCACCCTCCACCACCACCACACGACAACGAGTTTTTCGGCGTTGATCCGGCAACGTCGCTTCCCCTCCGCGGCTCCGGTCCTTACGCAAGCATTTCAAGGACGCCGCCCCCTCCACCCCCCCTCCTCACCCCCCTCAAACTGTTCGACCACCTGCGACCACCTTCCACTTGGGCGCTCACTGGGGGCCCCCCCGAAACCTTTTTTCTCCAGTTTCGACTCTTTTCCCTTTGTTTTTATTTCAATTTAATACCCTTTTTATCACCTGTCACTTTTTTCTGATACCCAAGACTTAATTTAATTCGTTTTTCATCTCCATTCATCCAACGTCCTCATTCACCTTTTACAAACAACCTGAAGATAAGACCCTAAATTTGAAATAAAATTAATAAAATATAAAAAAAACTGGTACTAGTGCATTATACGCCCGGTGAACTAGATTGTCTATATACCTACGACTATACGACTATATTGATCAGATCGTATAGACATATAGATTCTATATGTCCAACTAATCTATAGCATTTCCAAGTCAAATTCAACCTTTTCCTAGAAGCATTTTTTTTTTTTTTTTTAATTATATTTTTTGTTGATTTCTTTTTTAATAAAACATGATTTTGTTCTATGTATAGGTTACATGTTTACATTTATGTACAGGTTACATGGTTAGGTTTATGTTTTATGTACCTACCTACTGCGTTTGGAGTATTGTTTTCCGTCCAGTCCCCAATCACAGACAAGGATTTGGTACTTCATTTAGGGCTTGTGCGTATTTTTCGTAATTTCGGTGAAAAGGTTGAATTAGACTTGGAAAAGGTTGAATTTGTTTTGGAAAAGGTTGAATTTGTCTTGGAAAAGGTTGGATTTGACTTGGAAAAGTTTGGATTTGACTTGGAAAAGGTTGGATTTGACTTGGAAATGCTATATATATGTATATAGCGATATATATATCGACGGTGAAGACGAGAAACCTCGTATCTCCAAAATCCCAACTTTTCAGGAGAGCAAAAAAAGTGGTTTTTGGTGCCTATGACACCCTATTTACCTCGTTACGAGGAACCTCTACAATCGATATGTCCAACTAATCTATACGGTACTAACCAGTTGTTTGGGGGATGTTTTTATTCTAGATTAGTTGGACACATAGATCAAGTGGACGGGGTTGCGGAATAAAAACGTCCCCCAAACAACTGATTAGTACCATATAGATTAGCATCGAAGGTTGACATCATCGATATATAATCGCAACATTCGATTATCTTGATAATCGACATCACCAGGCGTATAATGCACTAGTAGGTACCAAAAAACTCCAAAAGCTAACTCATACTCACTCAAATAACTTGTCGACAGTTATGATCGCACACCTTTCACGCATTTGTTTTCCCCCAAGTTCTAACACAGTTATTCCAGTAATAGGGTTTTTCTCGTAATCGGTTATCTGGTATTAGGTTACTGGACAGTATTAGGTTATTTGAAGCGGTTACGTTAAATATTCCCCACCCCTACATTGAAATCCGTTTTTGGCGTATCTTGAGCCCCATTGAATGAGCACTCAGCACGTCCTACGCCGTCAGGACCTCCGTTCGTGTTGTCAATACGTGTTTACTATATTCGCACAAAAAACTCGTTACGGTCCCACAATTCCACGGTAAAATGCCATCAAAAAACGTATCCTGCGGCGGCCTTGACCTTGACATTGAAAAAAGGATCTTTGCTTCTGAAACTCTCATTTTGTCGGTCGTGATGGATGGTCTGACTCTGCTGACAGTTATACGTAAGAAAGGTGTTCCCTTCACTTTAACCCTAAAAGCAACACTTGAACCCTCGCTTTGTCCTAGAAAGTTCTCGTAGCTTTCTGTATTATAGGTTCATGTTGCTGTTCTCATTTTAACGAAAATTCGAAGAAAAGGAAGTTACTGTTCTCGGTCCAAAATTGCCGAAAAAATTGTATAGGTACCAAAATCTGTTCCACACCATCTTGAATTCACTGTCAAAAGACACCGTAAATCATATGTATACGAATGTGGATTTTTCGGAAATTCGAATTTCAAAACTCTTTATAACTCTTGATAGAATTGAGATAAAATGGTCAAATTTGTACAAAACATCTGCCTGGGCAATCGAAAGGCTAAGTGCGTAGATGAGCAGGATCGGGCCACTCTAAGGGGGTTTAGGGGAATTTTAAGGAGGGAAAAATTACTCATGAATTCCAAAAATTAAACTGTCTGACAAGTGACACCTCATCTTAACGATTATTTAACGCTGGACACGATGGTGAAGTCGGAATTGCGATATCTTATTCCGTTCTCAAACTGGAGCACTTTGATAACGGAATTAGATTTCGCAATTCTGACTTCACCACCGTGTTCAGCGTTGAAAAATCTACAAACTGAGGTATTATACGGCAAAAAGGCGAACAAATTTGTTATAAAACCAGTAAAATTGAGGTACATAAACCCGTTATTTCTTCCAAAATTCGCTCTTATAGCCATGCTGCATGACTGTGGATTTTTTAAACATAATTTAGGTTTTATTCCACCCATTGTATTTACATTTTTGTGCATATCTTCTACATACATGCATATCTTCTTGTATTTGTCGACATAAAACATTGTCGACAATAAAATTTGGCTACTTGGTAAAAATCTCAAGTACATAGAATAATTTATATAATATATCGCGCTTAAGATGCAACCCAGCCTGAAAATTTTTCGCAACTGTTCAGGAGAGACAAAATACTGTTTTACTCCAAAACTACATGTTCACTCACACTAAAATTACTACTTTTAGCTTAAAACGAATTACTCCTATGAATTGTTTGCGAATCGTGTGGGAATGTTGATGTTGGCTTATGAAATGGCGGAATTAATGGTTTTGCTTCAAGGGTTTTTTCTCCATCTAAAATTCTCTCGTTGTACAAGTTCCTACTTGAAACATTAATCTGGAAAAATGCTGCAATACCTACTACAAAATGTTTAGACCGATCAGCACCATCTCAAGAATGAACGACAAACGTTCAATCAGTGAAATCTATGAATTTCAAAAACGGGGTTTTTCTTATTAATATGGTGATTTATGGTGAATATGGTGAAATAATATGGGATATCCTTCAAAAACCTTCCAACCTGATCCTGCAGGCCCTTAAATCCTATCTACATTGTAGGGGGGAAACGGGTTGTTGAAGTTTTTGTGATGTTTGTGAAGTTTTGTGAATTTTGTGACTTTTAAGCGGCCAATTTTCAAAATTCCGACGACGCCGCGCTACCCTGCGCAAAATTCGGAATCAGAAAGTGTCTTTACTTCATTTTGTGTAAATTTGGGTTATGTGACGATTTGTAAACTGCCAACGTCAGTGTCTTAGGAGGGCTTTTCAGTGGTAACGTATCGTTGAATGTCAATCCTTTTTCAAAAACTCTGCAAATTCTTGACACAACGGTTCATTATCTTCTTTGTACAGATCACCCTTCTGTCTAGATCACTAGGTCTAAATGTCTAGATCCTAAATGTTAGATTAATTATTATTATCAATTATCACTAATTATTAACAATTTTATCAAGTACCTAGTGAAAATTATTATAATTTATTGTTAGGTATTAATAATTCGTATTTATTATTAATAATAATAATTATTATTAATTATGATTAATTAATACGATATAATTCTGGGGTTTTTAATACTACGTCGGTAATAATTTTTCTATAAAAGAAGTACCTACCAACAAACATTCGAAATTACCTTCATTTCCGTAGCACGAAACGCACCTCAGAACAACAAACTCGACATCACTTAAGCCATATGATGATCCAAAGAGCTTGTTAGTATGAAAATGGACCTGTATTTCAACAGTTTGATTCACGATCGGGTTGTGAGGCACAATCTTTGAGCCGTCATTGTGAACGAACGGCTGGTCGTACAAAGCTGCGGATGGTCTTAAAAAATTCTACGGAACAAACTCTATCTGAATATGAAATAAAAAACATACCGTCCTATATGAATTTTTCGAGATTTGAGATTTTCAAATTTTCAAAATTCGTTTTGAACCCCTTCCCCTTCACCTAGGGTTATGAAAAGTTTCGAGGATCATTGTGCGCCGTACTTGTTGGCCTCCTGCTAGCCGTCTTACGTCATACGCTCGTGCGTCATAGGCTCTGACGCAATATTTGGCCTCCTGCCAGCAGTCTTACGTCATACACTCGTGCGTCATAGGCTCTGACGTACTTGTTGGCCACCTGCCAGCCGTCTTACGTCATACGCTCGTGCGTAATAGGCTCTGACGCACTTGTTGGTCTCCTGCCAGCCGTCTTACGTCATACGCTCGTGCGTCATAGGCTCTGACGCACTAGTTATCCTGCCAGCCGTCTTACGTCATACGCTCGTGCGTCATAGGCTCTGACGCACTAGTTATCCTGCCAGCCGTCTTACGTCATACGCTCGTGCGTCATAGGCTCTGACGTACTTGTTGGCCTCCTGCCAGCCGTCTTACGTCATATGCTCGTGCGTCATAGGCTCTGACGTACTTGTTGGCCTCCTGCCAGCCGTTTTACGTCATACGCTCGTGCGTCATAGTCTAATGGCCCGCCGGTCGCTTGTGTTCTGACGTGATCTGAGGGAAAGGGTGAATCAAGGGAACAAATTTTTCCCGTTTCAGTTTATGTGCCAAAGCAAAGACATGAAAATGTCAAAAAAATGTGTAAATAGGTACCTAAGCCCAACTGTAATGTCAATTTTCTGACAATGAGTTTTCGACTATAGTTTTCATACCTTTTTACTTAAGTACTTATTGCAATTTGAGACAGATAATGAGCTGTTTGCAAATAAAAAGTCTGATAACTACTTTATTACATCTTATTAATCTATTTTCAAGTTCCGATTCACAGTTGAATGTATTTTATTTAGATGTCGTACCTAAAATTCGAAAACGATGGAATGACGAAACCTGTCGAGTACTGACTCAAGTGACACTGTCGACTTCTAACACATGTAGGTCGACTACTAGTGCAAAACCATGTCGACTACTGAAGAAAATGTTGGTCACTGGTATCGACTACTACCTAGAGCATTGGGATTTTTTACAAAACTTGTTTTTCCCTTTTCAAACCATGTTGAATAATATTTCCCGCTGCCATGTCTTTTAGGGAAGGATCTTGGGTACACAACGAACAGGTTTGCTATGAGAAAGAAACCGAGTGAATATTGAAATGTCATCCATTTCTGACCTATATTTAAAATTTCAAGTATCTAGCTCATCATCAAAATTTAATTTGTTTAAACAAATAGGTATTATTTAAACAATTTTACAGACAAGAAACCGAGTGAATATTGCATTGTGATCCAGTTCTGACCTATTTTTAAAATTTCAAGTCAATAGCTCAGCATCAAAATTTAATTTGTATTATTACAAAAAGGTATTATTTAAACAATTTTACAGATGAGAAACCGAGTGAATATTGCAATGTGGTCTATCCCCGACTGACGGTTACAATTTCTAGACTGTAGTTTACCTGGAAGATGAAACACTAGGTCTAAATGTCTAGATCCTAAATGTTAGATTAATTATTATTATCAATTTTATCAAGTACCTAGTGAAAATTATTATAATTTATTGTTTGGTATTAATAATAATTATTAATACCAAACAATAAATTATAATAATTTTCACTAGGTACTTGATAAAATTGATAATAATAATTAATCTAACATTTAGGATCTAGACATTTAGACCTAGTGTTTTTGTATTAGTTATTTGTATTTATTATTAGACCTAGTTATTTGTATTTATTATTAATAATTATTATTATTAATTATGAATAATTAATACGATATAATTCTGGGGTTTTAATTACTACGTCGGTAATAATTTTTCTATAAAAGAAGTAGGTGCCTACTGTGCCTACTATCCTAAATGTTAGATTAATTATTAATATCAATTATCACTAATTATTAACAATTTTATTAAGTACCAAGTGAAAATTATTATAATTTATTGTTAGGTATTAATAATTCGTATTTATTATTAATAATTATTATTATTAATTATGATCAATTAATACGATATAATTCTGGGGTTTTTAATACTACGTCGGTAATAATTTTTCTATAAAAGAAGTACCTACCAACAAACATTCGAAATTACCTTCATTTCCGTAACACGAAACGCACCTCAGAACAACAAACTCGACTTAACTTAAGCCATATGATGTTCCAAAGAGCTTGTTAGTATGAAAATGGACCTGTATTTCAACAGTTTGAGTCACGATCGTGTTGTGAGGCACAATCTTTGAGCCGTCATTGTGAACGAACGGCTAGTCCTACAAAGCTGCGGATGGTCTTAAAAAATTCTACGGAACAAACTCTATCTAAATATGAAATAAAAAACATACCGTTCTATATGAATTTTTCGAGATATGAGATTTTCAAATTTTCAAAATTCGTTTTGAACCCCTTCCCCTTGACCTAGGGTTCTGAAAAGTTTCGAGGACCATTGTGGGGTTGGTAGAAACCCATAAAAAAAATTTCGTAATTTTAACTCAACGCTAACTGGGCAAAGTGGCGCGGACGGCGTACGGCGGACGGCGTACGGCGTACGGTGTACGGCGGACGGACGGATTTTTTTTTATTCGATTTTCTGAATCTACGTATCTTGAAACGTAAACCAACAAATTTTGAGGGGGGGTTAAAAAAATTTTTTCTTTGGGCGATTCCAATGGTTCATTATCGAAGATAATAAACCAAAATTGACACTGCAAGCCCCTCATTGAACTTAAAGGGTCAAAAAAGGCCTTGACCTTGACATTGATCTTCCCTTGACTCGGTTCACTATTGTCACTCCCGTCCTCCCTCGTTTTTCTATCTTTATACGATGGAAACCCGGGCGTAGTCGAAGGTGCCACACGTGGGAGACTGTACCTGGTTTAGTTCATTCCATCTTAATTCTATATTTACCCTCCGATCATCCCAGAAATAGCCAGAAGCGCCGTTCTGCGTCGGAATTTTCTTTACCACGCGCACATATTCAAACGTGGAAATATCGCGAGTACAAGGGCAAAGGTCGAACTTGACGAACCTGTACGAGGGGATCGCAGAGCGTCGTTGTGGATGCTAATGTCTTACCGGTCGTATTACATATGAGGCGTATGATCTTCGCGGTTTACTGCCTTCTCTGTTCGTTCATTGCTTAATTGAACTGAGTCTACACTCCCAGATGACGACTAAGCAAAACCTCCCAGCACTCATTGGCAATACTGTAATTGTTTCATTTTCTTCCCACACCACACCTATTGCCACTGATGATGTAAAATTCCTTCGCTGCATATTTCGGTACAAGTACAATACACAGTTTAGTACCTAACAACACACTTCTTATCTACCACCAACTTTCATTTTAACATGGAGCGTTCAGCCTTCAACTAACTGGCTGAAACCGTTCGTTCGTTTAGCACACAAATATTTTTGATACAAAAAAATGTGACGTTTTTTGGAGCAATCCCTTGGCGGTAGGGACTTGAAATTTGGCATGCAGCCTCCTTAGGACTTACACTTTAAACAGAATAGGCCCAGGATCAGCTGAGTGGCTCCTAAAGCTAATTCCTCTCTTATTCACTCTATTAAGCTGTAATTTGGTGTGTAGCCTCCTTAGGAATTGACGGTGCCCAGGCCCCAGATCAGCTAAGTGACTCCTAAAGCTAATTTCTATGTTATTCACTCTATGAAGCTGTACTTTGGCATGCAGCCTCCTTAGAACATACTCTTCGAACAGAATAGGCCCAAGATCAGCAGAGTGGCTCCTGATGCTAATTTCTATGCTGTTCACTCTACGAAGCTGAATTTGGCACATAGCCTCCTTAGAACTTTAACTTAACGCTGCCGATCAGCTGAGTGGATAGTACATGGTCCATGCTTACAGAAATTTAGCCGTAAGGCTCAAAACGAAAGAAGAATGGAGGGGGGCTTGGTAGTTTTTCCACCATTTGGAAATACAATGTCATTCCAACTTTGCTTGTTGCTGAACACACGAGGTTTTTACCTACAATACTTGGAAGAAAATCATTTCACCTTACTTAATGTAAAAATACTGAATGTATTGCCAATGTACATAAATTAAAAAACAACCGTAATATATATTATGTATTAATATTATTCTGATTGATGAGAACTTTCACTTAAAATACGAATACCGTGACAAATTGTCAAAAAGCAAAAAGACAAGAGTAATTGAAAACATTTTCTAAAATTTTCTATTTACACTGTTAGACCGGTCGTCTGTAATAAAAACAAGTATTGTTTTCTAGGTACTACTTACAGGCGGATCCAGACTTTGATTTCAGGGGGTCATGAGAGTCATGTACAGTCGTGCTTGCAAAAGTTCCGGCCATTAGGAATTTTTCATAATATTATGTGGTTGGGACCCAAGTGAATAGTAAGAAACCAGAAAAGCAGCTTCCATGGACGTGTGCGACCGGAGTTACAGCCCAAAAACCACTTAACTTTCGCACTTATTTCGGTTTTTGCTCAATGTCTCATTCAAGGACGGTTCTGAGACGTATGTTCACTAAATACTTTATTTATGTCATAATGTTGAATTGGAGGTAGAGTTGTGGGTTATATGTAAGGTGGTACTATGCATTGCAACCAGGATGGCTCGGTCGGCCTCGGTCCACCCACTATGGCGGCTGCCGATTTCTTAGCAATTAGCCACAACGAATTATTTGGATTTCTCGATTAATATCGAACAGACGGAAGCCAGGGTCGAAGATTCAAGTGATAAATACAGTCCCAGGTGGTAGTTATTAGAGAACCCATAGACGCGCCACTGGTCGCCAGTCGTAGGCGATTCTTTCGGTCCTCGTCGCCAATTTCAGGCTTCCCCTCCTCCGCCATTGACCGAGCAAAATGAATGGGAGGTTTAAATATTTGCCAAACGCCGAAACCCGAAGCCTCGCCAGGGGAAGGACCCTCAGATAAGGCGTCCTGAGGTAATCCACCCCAGAACGGGCAGAAAGTCGACCAAGGTTGTCGACCCTGGATCTTGGATGTGCGGTGCTCCTGACGCAACGGGAAGGCTACGGCCCCCTTCGCAAATAGGACAAAAGGAAAAGTGGGAGTGACCCTGACATTGGATCTAAGACCGGCGTCCCGATGGTGAGAGGCCCAGGGGAGCTGGAGATCCGGTCGCCTTTGGGCGGGACGATCCGCGATTTATGTTGAGACGTTAGCGGATTCCGCAACATACGGTCAACGTAACGAGATGAGACCTTCACTTTTGTACTTGATGCTCAACCTTTTTTCAAGGTCCGTTCTCTGTTTGTCATCCATTTTCAGTCCCAAAAGGCGGCATCAAAATACTTCCACAACAATTCATACATTTCTGTGTCTAACACTGCTCTGTATACAGCATCATTGCTAGTCCCTTAACACGACGACATAAGTCGTCTAATCATATAAAATCTCATGTGTCCGTTCGACAGGTGACCAGGTGGTTCTCTTTAGATTGGATCGACCAACTAAATTCCTGACCGACCTGTACAATTCTTGAGTTACAACTTGTGCCTATCGTCAATGAATTAGCCATTTCACTGCATTGAAATTGGCTCCTCCGTTTCATGGGCGAACAGCTGGTCGTACAACGCTCTAGGTGGACTTGAAAAATACAGTACCCTTTTAGCGAATTTTCGAAGGAATTCTAAGGAACTCTACTTCACCATCATGTTCATCGTTAAAAAATCTGTAAACTGAGTGTTACCTACTCGGCAAAAAATGAGATAAACGGAATTTGTTATAAAACCAGTAAGTAAATGGAGACATTTTACAGAAAACCAGTTATTTCTTCAAAAATTCGCTCTTATAGCCATGCTGGACGACTGTGAAGTTTTTCGATTATATTTCGTATTTTAAAGTGTGAACAAAAAAAAATTTGAAGTGAACTTGAATTGTTAGTTTTTGGTTCATATTTCAAGTTGTTGAAGTAGTGGTATTTTAACCTGGTCATATCATCATACTAGCGTGATAAGCCAAAAAGCAGTCATCAATGCAAAATAGCTGACTTTAATTGTACCATTGTGAATCACTCGCAGTCACATATTTTCCT
Source organism: Stenodema calcarata (assembly GCA_963920205.1). NCBI lineage: Eukaryota > Metazoa > Arthropoda > Insecta > Hemiptera > Miridae > Stenodema > Stenodema calcarata. Next base: position 18,485,986 of record OY986061.1, on the reverse strand, counting down.
CTCCTTTTTGAATAATTCACATAATACAGTGTTTTTTAGTGTTTTTTAGTTTTTAGTTTTAATACCAAGACGAATCCCACAACTTCAAAAATTCAAATATTGTAAAAATTCAACTGATTGCTTTTTGGCTTAGCATGGCAGCATAGTGTAAAAATATGATAATTAAATTTGAGTATGTTTGTTAAGTATGTCTGCAAATCTCAAAAAACACCTGGCTCTTACACGTACAAGGAAGGATAGAACTGGATTTTTCTATAGAAAAGCTGAGGAGGTCTAGTAGATATTTTCGTTAGACTAAAGATTCAAGCTTTATTTCCATTGCTTCAGAATGTAGTCTTTAAGGGCACCTCGTAAAAATGAAGAAAACGCTTCCTTCCCGTACAAATAGAACGTAATATTGTTATCGTTACTAAACAGTTGAGTAGTCTTATTGCTCGTTTGAACTCTCATTTCAAACGAGAACATTCGTCCGCCTCCTGTAAGTACGACTGTGCTCGTATCTCTTACGAGTCTCACAGTACCTTGTTTTGGTTTAATAGTCTAGTTATAGCGGTCTGTCTTCCTCTGCTATTACATTCAGGGATTTACAGTTTGAGGAAAGGCCCTTATTGCGTTCGATGATTCTGTCGTTCTCAGACCTGGCAGTTGAGTTTCACCTTGTTCAAATACCGTATAAATCGTGTTTATACAGACGAGGTATGTCACAGCCAGTAGGCAGTACCTGCTGCCCTGTTAAGGTAAAACGCCTCAACTCAAAATTTAAAACATTGGTGAAATTCGCCCCATAGTTTTTCACTGAAACCTTCGATTTAAGTTGACTGCAACTCACTATAAAAACCCCATGTTTTAGTGAGATATCGATATGACTTCAACCAATTCAACGGTGAACAAAAACTCGCAAATAAATCGATTTATAACCGATTAATTGCAGTTAAGGCGATTTTAAAATTTCCAGTTTCCGTTTGTTTAAGCAACGTACTCGTGAGGCTGTCACCATAACGTAAACCACTCAATCAAACGGATGTTTTGTTAGGAAATTGTACTAAATTTTTGTAGGTAAAACGCTTCATCTGAATATTTTGGTGACTTGAGGCGTTTTACCTTAACATCAGCGCGAAAATAAATACGTTTTGAGGCATTTTCATCCTAGAGTTGAGGCGTTTTATCCTAACATTGACCAATTTTCGTATGTTTATGGTCAGAATTTCCCCCACTTCAGGTTCGAATTTTGAAATTTGGACTTCACCATCGAAAAGGGGGGTTCCGTAAAAACCCCATTTCGTAAACATTGAACTTGAGGCGTTTTTATTTTTGACAGGGCAGAGTAGGCCTACAGGATTTTCAATGATATTGTTGTCATTTTTCAAATATAACTTCCCAAAACGAATAAGCAGGTAGTGAGGTGGTGAAATTGGCGCATTTCAAACAGTGAGAAAATCCACGAAACCTCCATATCGACCCATGAAACAGCTGATACGGTATCAAATAAGCATGCGTAAGAAAAACGGGAAATTTAACGGAAAACCCGTCCGGAGCTCCGATAAGGCGTTGAGGTAAAGGCGCACAAACCACAAGGGGGATGACAGCCTTCTTCGCCAAGTAGCTGATAATGAATTTCGAAGGTCTTTTCCGAGACCTAAAAATAGAGTTGCATAAGTGATTCAATCAGTTGTTTGTCACTGTGGCTCCAGTTCGCGATGGGCTTTTTCCAATTGCCAAACCCCGCCACGTGGCTGACCTTGAAAAAATCTTCAAGTCAAGTCGTCCCGAGCGATGTGCGAAAAATCCGTACTCGGCTAATTTGAACGTTTCAAAATTTGCGCGAACGACTTGAAACGTGAAAAATTATCGCTAATTATTAACAATTTTATCAAGTACCTAGTGAAAATTATTATAATTTATTGTTAGGTATTAATAATTCGTATTTATTATTAATAATAATTATTATTAATTATGATTAATTAATACGTTATAATTCTGGGGTTTTTAATACTACGTCGGTAATAATTTTTCTATAAAAGAAGTACCTACCTACCAACAAACATTCGAAATTACCTTCATTTCCGTAGCACGAAACGCACCTCAGAACAACAAACTCGACATCACTTAAGCCATATGATGTTCCAAAGAGCTTGTTAGTATGAAAATGGACCTGTATTTCAACAGTTTGATACACGATCGTGTTGTGAGGCACAATCTTTGAGCCCTCATTGTGAACGAACGGCTGGTTGTACAAAGCTGCGGATGGTCTTAAAAAATTCTACGGAACAAACTCTATCTAAATATGAAATAAAAAACATACCGTTCTATATGAATTTTTCGAGATATGAGATTTTCAAATTTTCAAAATTCGTTTTGAACCCCTTCCCCTTGACCTAGGGTTATGAAAAGTTTCGAGGACCATTGTGGGGTTGGTCGAAACCCATAAAAAAAATTTCGTAATTTTAACTCAACGCTAACTGGGCAAAGTGGCGCGGACGGCGGACGGCGGACGGCGGACGGCGTACGGCGGACGGCGGACGGCGGACGGCGTACGGCGGACGGACGGATTTTTTTTTATTCGATTTTCTGAATCTACGTATCTTGAAACGTAAACCAACAAATTTTGAGGGGGGGTTAAAATTTTTTTTTCTTTGGGCGATTCCAATGGTTCATTATCGAAGATAATAAACCAAAAACTTGAAACGGGTGGTCGTAGAAATGAAATGTCGACTTGGAATTTCGCCCGCTTGCACCAAAATGATTAGATGTTTCGTTCGTGAGATTGCACCGCTCTACAAACTCCAAAATAGCCTCTGGTGAAACCAGCGCATCCCACGCACATTCCTAGTCCCTTATCTCTTGTCTTGTATCGTACAATCCTACACTGCCACCTCACTTGATACACTAAGAACTAAGGAAAAACTTCAAATTCTTCTATGTATACCTATGCTGGCAGTGTAATGAAATGATCCTTGTTGAATCAGCTGGTTAGCGGCTAAAAAAGCTAAACAACTTCTGGGTTCATTGCTATTGAATTTATCTCATGTATTTCAGCGTGTTTGAATTTGTCTCTAACAAGTGTTTTGTTTCGATCTTGAATGCCTAGATCGCTTGAGTCGTTCAAATCCTCCCCCCAACCCGATCACCAGCATCACAGCTCAAAAATCACCCCTTCCAACTAAATCATTTCATCATCATCAGACTGTTAAAACGATGTCATAGCGATGCACATCGTCATCTCAGAGTGTTTAACAATTACGTCGAAAACGTGAGTAGTGTGTGTACATTATATCCAAACAGCTGTATTACGAGTGCTGTATCAGCTAGAGGCATCTTGCCCTGTCAAAGTACGACTATGTATTGACTGTTGAATAATATTATGTACGTTTTCTAGGGAGCAGGCGTATATTTCGCGTCTTTGAAAAGTTCCACCTTGGCCACTACGAAACACAACATGATTCATGACCTCCCTACAAACTGTCCCGTAAAAATACAGAAATACAGACCGTAGCACTTACTTGAAATCGTTCCTGCAATCTAAAATTTTCACTCGTATCGCACTTGAACGCCCACGCAGATCGGCCCATTTCAACTCATAAACCCATAGATAGCTCAAGAACGGCGGTTTTCATTCTGAGGTCTGAACGAAAGGTGAATCTGGTCTGGAGGTTGAGGAGAAGCCAAATCCCAAGCCACTTCCGGGCTTTACAACTTTATAACAGGCTACTGAGTCATACGAGGAAATTGACCAGAAGCGTTTTTTCGCCTTGCTCTGAAACCAAGGTTTTTTTTCTCATATAAAGGATTATATTAAATTCCAGTCCCTATCCACTATAATGTATATAATCATCAGTCTAAGAGCGAACCTCCATGACATGTAAACACATTGTGTAACTCACTATACAATTAATTTGTGAAAAATTATTATTCCACCACTTGTGATTTCAACATCTTACACAAAACCTCGTATGTTCCAAATCACATATTTTTTCATGAGCCAAAAAAATTCATAAATTGCGTCCCTTGGGCTCGAGGGTTTTAGATCTGATAGCGACCACAGAGTAGTTATATAGGGTTTTGCTTCTTTCTGGTTATTTCGTTTTAGTGTACTTATGGGTACCCTGAGTTGGGTACGCCATGCTATAGCCGACCTATACATACACGTAATTCCCTGTGGATTTATTGAAAAATTAGAAATTCGTTTCGCGTATCTGTAGATGGAGTAATAGTGCACTAATTCATGAATTACCAACAAAACAGATTGTCGCTTTTGGCGTGGTGGTACCATACCAGGAACACCCAAAAAGTTATTTTTTGTCAAAATAGAATTTACGACATCTTGTGTATTTACTGCCTGATTTTAGTACGAGTACATTGTTGAAAATTTGCTCTTTGGGACCCCGTAAGACTGGAGTGCCCTTTGGGTTGATCCTCGAAAACTTAGTTCTACTTTATTAATTTGGTCATGGTGCTTTTCAGTATTTTTCAATAAACTGCTTTATTAGCGAATTTTCGAAAAAAGTTGTTCTCGGTCTAAAATTTCCAATCCTCAATTTTCCGAAACATTTTCTTACCAAAATCCGTTCCAGACCAGTTCAAATTTGTACTAAAAATCCGTCCTGGCATTCGAAAGGCTGAATTCGTAGATGGCTGAATCGGACCAGTCTAAGAGGGGGTTTTGGGGAGTTTTAGGGGGGAGGGAATAACCCATAACTGCCCAAAATTAAACAGTCTGACAAGTGACACCTCACTTTAAAGGTTTTTTTTTAACGCTGAACAGAAGTTTTACGCAACGCTGAAGTCAGAATTGCGATATATTATTCCGTTCTCAAACTGGAGCCCTTTAAAGATGGAGAGATGTTGTTGAGATGTTCTTCTTGGTTCATCTGCTCTAACCTGATAACGGAATGAGATATCGTAATTCTGACTTGACCGTCGTTTTCAGCGACGAAAAATCTATAAACTGAGGGGTTTCGTAAAAACCAGTCACTTCTTCGAAAATTGGCTCTTATAACCATGCTGCATGACTGTGGACATTAAGGTACAATATGGTGGTGGAGGGACGGGTCGGGTTTATTGAGAGATGTCCTATATTGAGGAGTTGGTACATGTGGTTTTGTATTTTTTTCATTCCACAAGGTTATTTTTAGAGGTACCGTAAGTAAAATTTATTTATTTTTATTTAGTTGTGAATTAGGGTGGAACTATTGTGGCCGCAATCTTATTGGAAATAATGACGTAGAACAGAGTCTCCGTGTATACTTCGCGAATCTTCAAGGCAAAGGCGAGCATCTGGCCGGGAGGTGCCTGCCAATGTCAGGGTCAGTTCCCACTTTTCCTTTCGTCCTATTTCCGACTTTAGAGCCCTCCAGTCCGTTACGTCACAGGCCGGTCTCTGGAAATGACTACCGTTCAGGTTCGCGAAGGTGCATGGTCACAGTTCTTCTCCAGCTCGTTCCCCGCGGAGTCGACCAAAACCAGTTTTCCACTAAACCTATTGGATTCGCCGGGATGAAGTATCAACTCGATCCGCTTCGATTCGTCGCCGAATTTATCTGCTGAAGACGAAACAATTTCCTCCGAACTATCGACGCATTTACGTTCGTACCAGGTCTTTGGTTCATTTTCCCACTGACCGTCTCGCTCGCGTGTGTTGTGCGAAGAGATGTATTGTCAAATGCTAATGTTATTCTAATAAGGACTGAAGATACCCGAGAACCGTGAGAGAACTTCTGACGACATAGACGTAGAGACATTTATAGCTTGGACGTAGAAAATATCCCGGATTTCCGGTACAACAGCTCCTATAAAACTAATAAAGAAAGAATAATATTAGAATTGTTATGCAGCATGGTCTACTAATTTTGTCAAATACGACTATATCTTAGTGATGTTGAGATACTTTCGATATTTTGTATCGATATTTCCAATATCTGTATCTTCGATTATAAACCATTAGAATCGACCTAGATTTGTTTTAACCCTCCCTGAAAACATTATGAAATTCGGGTTACTGGTTAAGATCGATCCTTGAAACTTGTAACCATAGATCAACAGGAATTTTGAAATTTACATATCTACGAAATTTCCAATAAAACGGTATAGAGAATTTTCTGTACAAGAGAATTTTCCAAGACCCTCCGGATGGAGTTGATTCACAGTGAGGGCTCAAGATTTAATGTAAATAATAAATCGCCATCATGAAGGTGAATCAAACGGTGGTCTACAGGCTAATCTTCATACTGAGAAACAGCTAATTCAAACCAAACCTGGTTTTGTGATGTCGATTAGGTTATTAAAAAATTATTAATCATTTATGGTCACCTATTCGAACAATATTTGAGCTCATCATTCTGTTTATTCTTATAGTTTTGGGACTCTCGAGGACATTGTTGACAGAATAGCGATCTAGACAGAAGGGTGATCTGTACAGATAATGCACTACCGTGGAAACATTTGTGGCGTTTTTTGCCTAGTTCTTGACCACCTACTGCTCGTGGTTAATGGCAGTCGTGTGTATTTGTCAAGAAAATTAGAATATTTAATTAGGAAAGCAAACAGAAATTAGGAATTTGAAAAAATTATGTAACAAATTCACTGCTGTGGAGGTCTTGTGTAATGTGTGATCGAAAAGCGGTCATTGTATCTGAATAGTAATACTCGTACAATAACAAGCACTGGTGTCAAAAGTGTTGAGAGCTAACAATATTACTGGGGAGGGTCTTATCTTCCTAAAAAGGGTGACAAACGAATGGCCTTATACATGGTCTGTGCTTAGCTTCGTACAATGAGCTCCTACTCCCCGACCAACTTTATTCGGTGCTGTTTATCCGGTGGGAGACTGGAGCATTCCACGCCAGAGATTACTAAAAGTAAATAATGACTTTCTTTGGGTAAATTTTGGATTTTTATTATTTTGGATTATTATCATCGCTCTGAAATCGCCCATGAACCCCCATTAAAATTTGTTCTTCATCGTTAGTCTGCTCTAATCTAATAACGGAATGAGATATCGCAATTCTGACGCCATCATCATTTTGAGCATTGAAAAATACATAAGCTGAGGGGGATTTGGGAGTTTTTCGGGGGGGTTTATCGGTACCTTTCTTTCTATATCACTACTCTTAGCTTACACTGATTTCCTGTACAGTACCAGAGGTTTAAACAACGAAAAATTCGAAATCCAAGGCCAGCATATTAAACTCCATATTCCCGTAGGAGTTACTCGAGTTATGATTTTCTGTACAGAACTACCCCGTCGTATTGCAATTGCTTTTGACATTTCGAATCATGAACTCCACAGTTCAGTTACTACAGCTTCGTACTATTACTTAGATAAATCCAACCGTGATCTCTCAAAATCTTAACCGTAAAACGTTAAACATACGCCTTAACGTTCCTCGTTCGAGATTGATATCCTGCGGCTTTCGTGCCTGGACGTCTTACCATTGAAGCATTGACCAATCATCTCTTTTTTTTCTCCTTGTTTTTCTCTTCAGCCTTCCTCGAGAACGTGAGAACCCCTCAACCCCGACAGTAGATGCGGCAACGTCGCGTCATGTTATGGGCCACCGCGTCTAAACTAACCCCCTCCCGACGTTTTTCTGACTGTTCACACGATTTTTTTTCCCTACTTTTCTAGCTTAATTTGTACCGGTTACCGTGATATCGTGATATTGGAACGTTCGAGTAGGTACTCGTTATAGTATTAATTAGTTTAATAGTCTTATGGGCACATCTTGATCTCTGTATGTGAACTTGAGTAGAGTTTTTATTACTCGAAAGGCGAAATGACCGAGTGAATTACCACCAGGATGCACAACAAGACGGAATTAGACACGTTCTTTATTAATGATATCGCCCATATTTACATATTATTTCACAGCATTTATAACGAATTACGCTGTTCAACCAGCCTGCAAGAAATTCGGTGCATTATTATTATTATTATTTTGTCTTTGTGGTGTTCTTTCAACGACCTTCACAATACTTCTGTGGCCTCGAACGTTTTGTTGGTGCAAGAGGGGTCTATATAAGATCGATTCTACAGCCGTACGGGGCTCGGCTTATATTAGGTCGATATTACCACAGAGTTGGCCCGGAGACCCAGTTAGGTGGTTGGTACCTCTCCACTACCCTATCGATCAACCCCCGCGGCACAAGCCCTAAACGTAATCGTCGTATCTGGTAAATAGATACCACAATAAAAATCCACAGTCATGCAGCCCGAATTTCCGAAGAAATAACTGGTTTTATGTAAAATGTCTCCATTTTACTGATTGTACACCTCAGTTTATAGATTTTTCAATGCTGAACACGATGATGAACTAAGAATTGCGATATCTCATTCCGTTATCAGATTAAAGCAGATGAACCGTTTTATTCCAAGTAACAACCACGTTTCTTCATCTTCAAAGTGCTCAAATTTTTGAACGGAATAAGATATCGCACTTCTGACTTCACCATCGCGTTCAGTGCAAAAAACGCTTTAAAATGAGCTGTCATTTGTCAGACTGTTTCATTTTTAGAATTTATGGGTAATTCCCCACCTTTAGAGGGGCCCGATTCTGCCCGTCTACGAACTTAGTCTTTCGTTTGCCAAGACAGATTTTATGCGCTAATTTGAACTTTTTATCTCAATTCTATCGTGTGTTATCGCCTGGAATGACACGTATATAATCATATATCTAATATATATAAATATGTATATTATACATATGATTTTTGGTGTCTTTTGGCAGTGAATTCAATATGGTATCGAACGGAGTTTGGTATAAAATGTTTTCGGAAATTCGAGTTTTAAACATTTTGGACCGAGAACAGTAGTAGCTCCTTCGAAAATTAGCTAAAAGCGATCAACGTTATTGATGAGCATTTCGATCATTTAGTAGAATGGTTTCTGCTCTAGCAAGTAGAATATTTGGGATTTACAATATTTATTCCCATAAACACGTGAGTTACCTATATAATGTGAATTATAAATACAAACTACAACACATCTTTAAGTGGAATAAGTGGGGTTTTTTTTTTTTTCAATTTAAGAAATCAGTTAACCTCGAAGGTACCATATTGCTCAATTGAAGCATAAACTGGTAAGTAAAATAAACCTAAAGTGAATTGAAAATCTCACTTCTGATACCAATCAGAATGGTGTACCTTATTTGTGTGCCAATATTCCACTTCTAGTCACTCAAGGCCTCTGTCCAAAGCCACGTTTTCCTTAAGGATTGTTTCCCACTACGCAAGCAACTGGTACTTTTGCTTTACCTCACAATAGAGTGGATGTGTATAGTGTGTATTGAAAGGGGAAATTCAAAGTTAAATCGTATACCCAACAGTCGGACGTTTTTCAGTTGATTGCGAAGAATTGGCAATGTCTATTTCCACTCGACCGCGAACTGACCTCATTTATATTTCGCTTTCGCGTCTACGCCAAACCCCTAAACTGTGAATGGTCCTTCCAAAAAGAACTGGATCAAGAATTGATAAGTTGCTGGACCGTAACCATAAATATCGTGGTGCTAACCCTTGAATGTGGCTGAGGTTCGTATTCAACAAAAATATATATTTTATTGCTCCATGAATGAGATTTGTATAGGTTCTCTTGTTTCAACTACCATTTTCATTTGATTTTGAATAAGTTTGTTGAAGTTTTCCTATTTGATGTTCTGTACTTTGCGGTGTGTTGTGCTTACTGCTGGACATAACAAGAAGGATTGCAGAATGTCATATACGACAAGACGATGTTTGGAAATCTCTGGACTTCTATGGAGACAGGATGGTGTCAATAGCAACAATGTATTGTGAAGGGCTATGGACGGGTGAATGGTAGCAGTTCATGGTGATCAGCAGCTTATTGGGGTGAATGGAAATACTGTGTGGTAAATATCAACTGATTGAAGTTAGTGGATGCAAATGGAGTCGGGTGAATATGAACAGCTGAGGTGAAGCAGCACACTGACGATGGACTGAAGTGGTTTGTAATTGAATGAAGTGCACCAGGCCTGAGCAATAGCTTGAGATGGAGTGTAGATCGCAATGGGTTTGTAGCGCTGAGCAGCAGGCTGGTTTGGATGTCGAAGTAACAAGTGGTCGTTTATTGAATCCCACGCTGAAGAACGAAACTAAGGAAGGAAATGGCAATATTCGTAGATGTGGTGAAGAACACTGAGTGGATAGCATTACACTGAAGTGGATGACGATGGGCAGTAGTGGTTTGTAATTGATTGAAGTGCATCAATCCTGAGCAACAGACTACGATGGATTGTAGGTAGCAATGGACTGGAGCGAATAGCAGCAGGCTTGTTTGGATGGCCACAGATTGATTTGAACAGCAGCAGACTGATGGTCCAATCTGTCTAAGTAACAAGTTGACGTTTATCGAACCTCACACTGAAGTGAATAGCTTCATCTTGAATGTGTGTATAGCAATAGGATGATGTGGTTGATGGTATCTTAAAGGGTAACTTGACTCAGGATGGCAATTTGTAAGAGTAAATGAGATGGACTCGAGTTCACAGCTACCGGGGGAAATTGAATCAGACTGGTGTTGTAGCAGCAGAGATTGACGTTGATGGAAACATATTTGGGTAAACAAAAATAACCCGAGTTCATTGCCCAGAAATTTTGGTAGTTATTTATGTTACACTATTCCGTATTTAACCCCAAATACCAGTGAAAATCGTCATGTACAGCTTGGCTTACCAGGATAACGTCACCCACATCCTGCAGTCACACAGTTCCATTATCATCTGGTCGCAACGATCTTAGTTTAACTTCAGGTTAAAAATCACTACATAGGAAAGCTACTGGTGACTTCAGGACTAGATGTAAATGTAATTCGAAGCACCTGTTGACTCCGACCAGGATTTCCACATCTTGATCAGGTTGATGGCGGGGCGACGCGCATGACCCGTTACCGTCGTCTCCCATCCTACGGCTGCCTCTTTACCACTATTTACCACCATAACTCCGTAGTCGGTGTTTTAGAACACAATTTTAATTTCTTTCTTTCTCGTTTTTTTGTCTCGCTTCCTTCGGGGCTTCTCTGGATCATTTCAAGGTCTCCACCGCCCCCGATTGAGGTCTTTTGTTCAAGACGATGGGAAGTTTTCAACGGTCTTACCAGGATTTATCTTGTTGATCTGGAACAGCGAGGATTTAAATGGACGGAAACCTCGTTGAGCGACGAGATGTTAGATATGACAGAAAATACGTTCGTTTCATAGAATGGAAAAAGAAAAACTTTGGTCGTGTTTTTCGAAATAGTCGGGAAAAGGTAAATACGGGTAAGAGGAGGGAGATTGTGGGTGTAAACAACATAAAGCACAAAGTCATTATAATTATCTAAAAAAAAAAAATAAAATAATAATAATAATAAATAAATACAACAATCCATGTAAAGTTGTTCAAATTCAATGTAATTGTTGCTCCAAATTCGAATTTGTAGATGCCATTATACTTTTCTTCTCGAAATGTAAATCCACTCAAATGAATAGGTATGGAATTATTTTTGGCAAATTTCACACACACCCCCCAAACATTAATTTAAAAAATTCTATTTACGTGAAGTTTCAAATGTTGTAAATGCGTCCAAGTTATACTTGAAATGCTGAAATTCACTCAAATTTCAGTGTGAATTAGTTTAGGCAAATGTTCAAAAATCCTCTCTTTACGTCCTCAAACCAAGATCGTTGGGTCAAGATCTATGGCGAGGAGAGCAGATTTTGGAAGTGAAATTCTGTGAATAATTGAATTTTTAAATTTGAGCAAACACACAAACAAAGAAAAATGAACGGTCCAATTGAGTGAACAAGGTACTCCAATAAATACTCAGGGAAAGGGAAATAACGTAGGACATAAGTCGTGAAACATGGGCATCGTTATGTTATGACTTTATGGACGACTTGGATTCTCCATTTGCTTGACCAAAGTGTATTATGAAGGTATTATGATTGAGTAGCCGTTGAACCTCTCGTATCAGATTTGTCGGACGCTTCTACGTCCAAATTTAGTCTTTAGCAGTTATTTGAAACTTCGAATTAAATTTGAAAAAAATCTCGAAAAAACTGTCTAGGGTAGTAGAGCATTGCATTGTCGTTCACAAACCGACCAGCATTCAGAAAATTCAATGATAGATATTAAATTGATTCACTCCTATGATGCCCTTATAAATAACCAGATTGTTATCAGAGGATGCAGTGTTTTCTGATACAATTTCTCGAAAACTCGCCTGTCTCGTCTCATATCCCTTATATTTTTGGAAATAAAAAACCCTCTAATGTCGCTAAGTCGGTAAAAGAGTTGTTAAAACGATATAATATATTATGAACATGAAAAGGTGCGATATTCGACAATTTTGTCAATAACAGTTAAGGTCGACTCGAAAACACACAACTCACTTTTGATGGGAGTGAATTGTGAATTCAGAAAGAAACTAATTTACAATATTTTTTCTGCATAGGGTGGCCAAGTGGTAATTTTAACCTATTTAATTAGTGTTGTAGGATGTCACAGCAGTCTCCCATTTCATTAGTTCCCATTCTGGCTGTAAACTTCGTATTCGGTCGGTAATTGTATTTTTATTCGATAATTGAGGAGTTTGCAGCAAGAACGAGTTAACCCCAATTTTTGAGCAAAATGAGCTAACTGACGTTTCTACAACAAAAAAAATCGTTCTTTGGTGCAACAAGGAGTTTCTTTCCTCTGATAGATATCAAGAAATCCGCTAAATGTAGTTGGCTGCTCCGTGTTTTGGAGCAACATGAAGCTATTTACAGGAGTTGAAGCTCTGATTGAAAAAATGGAGTTAACCCCTTGTTGATGCAGGCACCTCAATTGCTGCTCGATGATAGTTGTGAAAATTATTCTCAAATCAGGGTTCATACTGTACAGTCAACAAATCAATTTAAACTCGATAAATTTCGATTTGCGAGTCGGACATGGAGTGAGTGGGGACAGATCAAGTCCAGTCTGTAGGGTATTTACAGGGTCTTACCCTATAAAAACTCCTCGTACGATTTTACGTGAAATATCCTGAGATCCGTCTCACTTGTAGTAAAACATAAATGAGAACGTGAAAGCCGGTGAGTTGGGGGTAGGAACAAAAAACTCGTGCAGCGGAACTAAATGCTCGCCTACGTTCAACGTACACGTCCCTTTCGGCCATTGTATGCAAATCAAGCGTTGGGGTAGGGGAAGAAATGAGGCCCTATCTACTTGCATATTCGGCCTACATCAACATATTCCATCTTTTGGGTTCCCTTACCGCGGGAAAATCACCGAAATAGTCTCCAACTCCTAAGAGAACGTACATACCTAATTTCTTACTGATTAGCCTTCAAAATTGATTAGAAAAGATTCTTATTAGTCTGATTGACCAGTTTCCTTAAATCGGTTCTATTTTCTTAAACTTTGCAGTATGACATAACGAAATTTTCCCAATTTTCAGGAGAGAAACAAAACAGTTTTTCAATCAAGGTTGATTCTTTCGATCATAACATCAGTAGAGTTTTCACTATGTCTGCGTAATTGTGCAATAAAGTTCGTAAATAGAAAAAATGCTCTCTAGTGGTCATAATATGAGTTATGTCTTGATGAAATTACGAAATTAGAAGACAAATTCTTCTTAAAATTCAGTACAACAACAGTTTATTTATTAGTAAATTAAGTAACTGGTAAACAGGCCAAATTAATTTATGAGGGATCCCTCAATTGGGGTGGATTTTACACAGTCTGAGGTACGACCCCCCAAAAATTCTATTTCCGAGTAGACATTTAAGATGATTGTGCTGATTTGTATATGTAGTACCATCTACAAATTTCCTGCCATTTCCAATCAACTCAGCAATAATAATGATGTTTTGATGGGCATAAACTTGTATATCAGGATTTCTGTGTAGGTAAATCATCGTATATATCATTTGAAAAGTTTCAACGCGATCGGAATGTGATTTTGACTTAAATAAGCTTCTTGGGATGGTGATTGTTGATTGGAATCGTGGTCCTTCATATCACCAGTGATTAATTAAAAGCCCGCTTGACGTCTGTAATGGTCTACATCGATGTATCGTAGTCACATGAACACGCTCGTTGTGACAGAAGTCTCAACGTATAAAAACCAGGTGTCTTCATAATTCCAAGTAGTCGTAGTATCAGATAATTCATTTCCATTATCCGTAAAAGGGCTTTTAGAGCTTTCCCTTCCAAAATACGTCTTGAAGATAGCGGTAATTCCGAGGGCCTGCCTAACTGGTATCTTTCGGATCTCAAAACAATTTTTCTTACTCCATATCTATTAACTACCACACATCTTGATGAAGAGAGGTAGCCGGGACACGAAAACATTCCTAATATCCGGTCACGAAGTCGCCCGGGCGATGCTCCCGTCAATTAGATCGAAGGGGGAGGCCATTACATAGAAATTACCTTTTGAGCCCTTTCCCTGCATGAGGCCCTACGGTGCATTTGAAGGGTTCTTTTTTGTTCTTTTAAATTCCAGACTCAATCGTTTGAATTCGAAATGTTTTGATGTGAGCCTGATGGGATTTCGTCAAGGGGTCGTTTAGATCGCGTGATTGTATTAATATTACATACCTAGTTAACTTCGGCCTAATTATTTCTCAGGGTTTTTTTTCTTTCAACATACGTATTCCATCAGGACTTGTGAATGATCTGACTCAACAAGTGGTATGAAAGACACGAATACAAACAGACAGTTGTCAGTATCTTGAAAGGAAGCTTCATCGTGCTATATTTGAACATTTGGGTTGAATTGACTTGAAACGTATCTGAGCTCAATTCGAGATATCGAATTCAAAAAAGGGTAAAATTGGCCTTAAATGTTGGTTATATGGAGTTATTATTGAATGTAGGCGCTTTCCGTGACCCAGTGCTCCTAAGCGGTCGTTACGGCGGAGTCTTGGGTTCGATTCTTCGGCTGGCTTATTGTAACATGCTTATTGTAAGATCTAATTTAAAATTGGTAGATTTAAGGTGGTCAAATATTTATTTATATTTAGGTTTATTTAAGTTTTAGGTTTTAGGTTTATATTTAGGTTTATTTAAGTATTTATATTGGGTTTTTAGTGTCGGATGCAATCAAGTCGGTGTGCATTACCAAGTTACTCGTATTTGGACCCTCAAAGTTCGTTATGAATATTGGCGACTGAATTAGTGAGCTTGTACGTTATTTTACCTGACTACGGTGCTGGTTATGTCTGTAATTCACTTTGAAATGATTTATATGGATATGCGATTGATTTTTATGGGTGCCACCGAGTAGCGAGTACACGTTGAAAATATCAATATGCACAAAGAAAATTATTTCGTTCACCTGAATTAACGTATTTCTTCCCATTTCCTCTGTTACAGCCGTAAGAGCGGACAGGATGCGAGGAGGAAGGAACAAATTCGGCCCGATGTACAAACGGGATCGGGCGAGGAAGCTGCAAATGATGCGGCAGCGACAGATGGCAGCTCAAACGCTGCGAGGCTCCAACTACGGCATCAACGACAACGTCCAACTCAACTACCCACCCGGATCCAATTTCGTGCACATCAAACAGGAAATCCAAATACCTCAAGTTTCGTCCCTCACGTCGAGCCCGGACAGCTCGCCGAGTCCTATAGCAGTCGCCCTTGGCCAGGTACTCACTTTTTTCTTCTCAAAATTAGAAATCGAAATGTAAATCGAAGATATTGTTGAGTAGTACTTTTTTCACATTCTATAGTTCAGTATAAGTTCACTGATGACACGCCGTTGGTTCTCAACAGGGCGATTTGGGGCTAAGGGGCTGCAGTGAAAAAAGGGACCTCTTTAGCCCTACAGAGAAAGAGGTAATTTTTCATAATTTATTTCCAATTATATTTTCTAACTGAAAAATTAAGGGATCTTAATAGACTCGGAAACGAAATAATAATTATTATTGCCTACCTATTGGAAACCTTAGATCATTGATCATCAGGTTGGAGCTTCAAAATATCAAACACGTATGTTGGTTTTTAGCGAATTTTCGAAAAAGAGGAAGCTATTGTACTAGGCCCAAAATTTCATACCAATCAGTTCCAGACCATTTTGAATTCACTGTCAAAAGACACAAAAAAGTGATACGTTTATATTTATGTATGTGTCAATCCAGACAAGTGACACCTCATTTTAAAGGTCCTTTTAGACTCAACACGATATCAAAATTGCAATATCTTGATCCGTTCTCAAACTGGAGCACTTTGAAGATGAAGAAACGTGGTCGTTACTTGAGATGATCTTCACGGTTTAACTGCTCTAATCTGATAACGGAGTGAGATATCGCAATTTTGACTTCACCATCGTGTTCAGCGTTGAAAAATCTATAAACTGAGGTGTTATTCGGAAAAAAAATCGTTATAAAACCAGTAAAAGGGAGACACTTTATAAAAAACCGGTTATTTCTTCGAAAATTCGATCTTATAGCCATGCTGCATGACTGTGGATTTTTAGGTTTTTACCACAAAAATTAGGTAATAACTTGATATCTACAGCTGCTAATAAAACTCAATACGGTGATTTTAGGACGTTTTAGTTTTTTTAATTCCCTTATGTTATTTTGTGGGAAATGCTCTTCTGGCATCGAAAACTTCGAAATTTTTGGCGTTTTCCATGATGCGATTCTTCCATCGTCATGTCAATTAGTTAACTTGAATGTCTGTTGCAACAATCCTACTATGAAAGTGTTATTTTGTCGTTAGGTGTACGAAACATTTGAACCTGCTTGAATTCGATAGTCGACCCGTATTTTGGCGACGAAACCAAATGTATTTTGTTGACGTTCGTTTGGTTTCCGACTTGTTCCAGGTTAACCAGAGCAGTAATAGCAACAACAACAGCATGTGTTCGGTCCTCCCCACAACGCAACAACACAACACCTCGCCCGCCCTCCAAATCGTCTCCGAGCAAAGGATAAACAGCCACCCCGTCCAAGTCTTCGGCGACAAACAGCTCTGGCAGAGTTCGAGTCCACCGCCCTCCAAGAACTTCCAGTTCGAAGGGAGTTCGAGTTCGAGCAGCAAAGTGTCGCCGATGATCAGAGAATTCGTCCAGGCGATAGACGACCCCGAGTGGCAAAACTCCCTGTATAGCCTCCTTCAGAACCAAACGTATAACCAGTGCGAGGTGGACTTATTCGAACTTATGTGTAAAGTGTTGGATCAAAACCTTTTCTCTCAAGTAGACTGGGCGCGGAATTCCGTTTTCTTCAAAGACCTCAAGGTAAGAATCACTATAGTTTTTCATTCATACATTCGATCATTTCTCCTTGATGACAGGTTTAGGCTACGATTCTCCACTACCCGAAAAAGAAAATATCACGCATTACTTCTTGACAAAATTTATCAGATATCAGCCACACATACCAGAACCAACGTAACTCTCCAAACGCAATAATATAATTAAAAGAAAAACGTTATACATTGTCGCTCTACCATGTCAATAATTAATGCAATTTTTAAGTTGATTCGGCATTTCTGTTGATTGTAATCAATTTAAAAAAAATACATTGACACTCTCACCTTCGTAAAACGAGTTAATGACAAGTTAAGGACATAATTTAGAACATTTAGAAAGGCGAATTTTGGAACGGCAAGTTTGGCGCATGGAACGGTGTTGACCATATTGAATGGTGTGAATTGGTTGCCTCTTGCCAAATTTTGTAGGACAGCATGGGCAGAACTGGTATGTCATTCCAATTGGAACTAGCCCATTAAGAACATTTTAAAAAAAATTGATTGATTGATTGATAAAACGCCATGTTGTAGAGCCCTTTTTTGGATTTTCAGGAGTGAATTTCTCCGATTTTCATTTTTTTTTACAGGGGCCACAAAATACCGTAACGTCACACTTTTTGAGTTATGTGCCGTAGTAAAGACATAAAATGTCAAATTGCCACCTCATTGAATTTTTCTGTTGATGTGGATGATACTGAACGATACTGAACAGGCCTTCAAATAACATCTGGCTAAAAATATTCACTTCGTCATTTACAACGGCTAAAAAGAATTTCAACTACCTTCAAACCGTTGTTATTGATTATAGCGAACGCATGAATAATCATACACTTGATTACCATAAAATCGTTGTCTTCTATCCGTCCGTAAATAAACCTTTTATGTCCGATATCGGCAACTCCGCATTTCAACGCAGAACACTGGTCTCGCCTGTTCCCTAAATACACAACTCGTGCCGTCAATTTCCGCTGTAAAGTACCTACAATACCATTTCCAATATTGTTTTCATGTAGAACCCCGAGCTTCTATTAAATACCCTCACTAGTAAAAACCGTTGCCTCGTTGTTTTTAAAAAATCTTTTTTTTTTTCCTCGGGTTGTTTATATTTTTTCGTGGCGGCCCCCTGACACCCTTTAATCGTTCCAAATTTAGCTCAGCTGTTTTTATTTATATACGGAGGGGTACGCCAGACCTGGCAGGAAGGTCTGGTTTTAGAACAGTTTTGTAAAATTCGTTTGCAGCTTGGTATATAAATATATCATAATGTTCTTCTAAAAGAATTGTGTCGGGGCGGTGTTCGAAAACTTGGTCCTAATTCATTGGGGTCAAGATTACGAAAAAGTTCCGGTTCAAACCTTTCACATTAAAATAAGCTTTTGTTGGATTTATGGTTCAACCTCTTGGTGAAACTAATTGTGAAGTTCGAACAGTAAATAACCATAAAAAATAACAAAGCAATATAAATAAATAACAAGAGGTAATCTTGACTGGGCCAAGCTGGAGCATAGACCCCAAATATGGCAATTTACTCGCAATTTAATAACGTATATACATCTAAAATGATCCTATATATTAATTATATTATATTATATGTAGTGATCCATTCGTAGATGCAAAAACAGTTAGGCATTTTAAAAGGGGGAGCTTGATCAGAGGGTAGAAAAAATTGGTTTTGGTACAAAAAGTAACGTCGTCGTTTAAACAGGTGGATACACGAATTTTTAATGCCCTAATTTTGAACCTTACTTATTTACTGATCAGGGTCACTACTAACTCTGATGACAAAACTTCAAATCGCCTAACTTTTTTGCATGTAAGGAAACTTGAAGTTGACTATTCCATTGAAAAGCGTGCATTTAATTTAAACTTTTCTTGCATTTAAACTTGAATTTTTAATCGAAGGAACTAGATAATCTCAAAGTTCACCCTACCGCTGAAAAGGTTATTTAATAAAGTAGTTTCCATGAGGTTTGCCAGTTTCCAGGATTGTTTGAAAAGTACCTAATAGGTAGATACTAACGTGCTAAAGATTTTGAGAATTTTTATTTTTCCAAATTCGTCTATGTTTAAGCTGCCGTTATGGTCATTAGGTGGTAGTTCCCAAGAATCAAAAGACACTAATAGTATACAAAATTTAACGCTGATTTCGAAGATGTTGTCAAAATTGGAAATTAAATGGAGTAATAGATATAGGATCTATTACTCCATTGGAGAAATAGGATCATCATATCGTTGTTAAATTGCGAGTAAATCGCCATATTGGAGTGTACGCTCCAGCTTTGCCCAGTTGACAATCAATCTAATCAATAATCTCATCTTGGTTATCTTGTTAGATTTCATATCGGGGAAATTACATATGGAGAACTGGAATTTGGCAATTTGGTGCTGCCTCAATAGAACATTGATATTGATAGCTACTTGCACCATCGAGATCATTACAAGTTAAATATTATGAAATACCGTCCTTGATGTGGTCATTCATAGCCCCTGGTCCTGGCATAGTGAGCTGCAGTATAACTAATGATTATTGGCAATAGTGTGTGAAAAAATACTTAAATTTGAGCATTTCATACCTAGAAACTCGTGAAAATGTAAAATGTAGGGGTTCATCAGTTTCTTAAACAATTGTCTCGACTTATTACTCTGCTTGGCTGGAACAGTAGTGGATGACATGTCATTTGAAATAACCGTTCCATCTCGTGATAGAACGAAATCTTCAATCTTGCAGGGTTTATACATCGTAGTTAACGTTAATTTCTACAAGTTCGATCATGTGAAGATTAGTCCTTGATTTGGCCTAAACAATTACCTGATCTCTAGTCATGGTCAGTTGAAAAAACTAGAATTTCTCTAGTCAAATATTTTGATTCTCGTATTCGTATCTTGAAACCTGAAAATGTACGCCAATAGCTGGTGTTTATTGGTTACTTGCTCTTCACGTCATTTAGGGCTCTGTTTGGCTGGAACAGTAGTGGATGACATGTCATTTGAAATAACCGTTCCATCTCGTGATAGAACGAAATCTTCAATCTTGCAGGGTTTATACATCGTAGTTAACGTTAATTTCTACAAGTTCGATCATGTGAAGATTAGTCCTTGATTTGGCCTAAACAATTACCTGATCTCTAGTCATGGTCAGTTGAAAAAACTAGAATTTCTCTAGTCAAATATTTTGATTATCGTATTCGTGTCTTGAAACCTGAAAATGTACGCCAATAGCTGGTGTTTATTGGTTACTTGCTCTTCACGTCATTTAGGGCTCTGTTTGGCTGGAACAGTAGTGGATGACATGTCATTTGAAATAACCGTTCCATCTCGTGATAGAACGAAATCTTCAATCTTGCAGGGTTTATACATCGTAGTTAACGTTAATTTCTACAAGTTCGATCATGTGAAGATTAGTCCTTGATTTGGCCTAAACAATTACCTGATCTCTAGCCATGGTCACTTGAAAAAACTAGAATTTCTCCAGTCAAATATTTTGATTATCGTATTCGTGTCTTGAAACCTGAAAATGTACGCCAATAGCTGGTGTTTATTGGTTACTTGCTCTTCACGTCATTTAGGCTTGTCTGAAACATTAAAGGTCCACAGAGCATTTGAAATAACGTTTCGATTAAATCGCTCGATATTATTTAACACGAGTAAAATGTAATTATCACTGCTACATTACGAGCCTTGAAGGTGATAAATACGAATAAACTAGCTACCACAAGCTAACACGAATTTTGTAGCAGTTTACCAGTTTACTCGTATTTATCACCTTCAAGGCTCGTATTGTAGCAGTGATAATTACATTTTACTCGTGTTAAATAATATCGAGCGTCGTCCTTGATTTGGCCCGTTCAATAGGCTTAACATCCGCTCCCATCTCCGGTCGTAGTCAGCTGTGGTGTTGTCTTTGAAAAGCCTGCCGCGATTGTATTGACGCTCGTGAGTGAGATAGGACTGAAAGCGAAAACCAGCCTGTTCTAACTGGGCCAAGTTCAGTTTACGTCAGTTCTGCCTCCCGTCGCTCGGGGGGCCCCACTTGCCTCTTCTGCCGCCCTCGAAAGCCTTGATATTCCACTCGCAACGACATCTCGAGGTTTTCTGTGCGTGAACGAACCGAAATGGATGTTGGTTCAAGTATCGCCTATTGAATAACACATTGATTTACATTGTGCTTCGTATTCGAATTCCATATTCAATCACAATTACAGTGTAATTGTCGCATTAGTATCACACTGGAGTGTTCTAGTTATGTATATTACATGATACATATCGTCGCTTAAGAGGCAGCACCACGTATCTAACTTTGGCCAACTTTTAAGGAGGATGAAAAAACATGTTCTTGTCTAACATACTGGCACTTCTGTCATTTTTCCCACCATTTTTTAATTGTCTTGGAGGTACCACACATCTTGTAAGAGGTTTCAGTAGTCTTACATCGAAATTACAACAACAAAAAACCGTTAGATATGTATATGAGGCGTTCACAGCCAGAGTGAACTGAGCAATTTTCTCAGTTTTTCAGCTGAGTCAGATGGTCCACTCAGGCTGTGAACGCCTCATATGGTGTTGCCCAAACATTTTGGTAGACATGTGGTGTTGATAAAGACCATTTTTCCACCTAATCATCGATCCATTTAGTTGTCTTGCTCCTAAAAATTAAATTTTAGATTTTGAGATAACCAGAGGATATTTTGAGTTCATCAACTCGGCTAAGTTCTTAGATAACAGGAGCCAAAAACGGCAGTCGGGCGAAAATTCAACCTGAAATGGTTGCTTACTTTACTTTACTTACTTAGATGGCAGGAATCGAGCCGCTCTAAGGGGGGTTTGGGGAGTTTTAGGGGAGGGGGGAATTACCCATAAATTTCTAAAATGAAACAGTCTGACAATTGACGCATCATTTTAAAGTTTTTTTTACGCATAACACGAAGGTGAAATCAGAATTACGATACCTTGTTCCATTCTCAAACTGGCAAACATTGAAGATGATGAAACGTCGAAGGTCGAACTAGACGAAAAAAATTTTTAACCACCCTTTTTGCTGGTTTAGATCCTTAAAACATGTCATAACCCTAGGTCAAGGGGAAGGGGTTCAAAATAAATTTTAAAACTTTGAAAAATTCAAAGGGAACGGTGTATTTTTTTTGTGGACATTGTAAGTAGAGTTTTATGTAGGGCAGAATGTTTAATTACGAAGCCAATGAAGCACTTATAAAAAAAAATAAAAATAAAGAAAGTAGAGTTTAATTTTTAAAATTTCTTAAGACCATCCGGCGGTATGCACGTCCAGCCGTTCGTTCACAAAGTTGGAACTGTTCGAAAGTCGTCAACATGAGGTTGAATCATGAGGCAGCCTTTCGGGTCCATGTTCCAATTGGCCCAGTTGATTAGGGGCATATGGTTTTCAGATATAGAGTTAGTTACTAATAATCAATAATAATTTACACTATTTGATGATGATTATTAATAATCAGTGATAATTCATAATAATAATTAATCAATCATTTACGGATCTAGACGAAAGGGTGATCTACACAAATCGTCGAGGAATCAGCAACACCACCAAGCTCGTTTTTCACAACTTTTCAGGAGAGAGAAAAAACCGATTTTTTCGTCCATCAAGGCCTAATTGACTGAAGTTTTTCTCGATATCTATGATGAATGATATCATAGATATCGAGAAAAACTTCAGTCAATTAGGCCTTGATGGACGAAAAAATCGGTTTTTTTCTCTCTCCTGAAAAGTTGTGAAAAACGAGCTTGGTGGTGTTGCTGATTCCTCGACGAAATAAGATAGCAAACCGTTGGGTCAAGAATTTACAGTGTTTTTCGATGTGGAAACCGAGTCCTCTGGTCGAATATATTTCTGGTTATTCGTTTCAGGGAAAACATCGTGTGGAAATACATAGTCGATACAGGGAATCCGAAAGTCAGGGAAGCAGGAGTTGGTTGTATTCACCCGGCCAGCGTGGCCTTGGATAGTTCCTGCTGGTCTCTTGTGTTCTGGTGGCCAACTCAACTACGCCCTCCCTCCTTTTTCGCTCGCGTACCTCCGCTCGTGGAATTTTTTTCCTCTTTTAGTTGGTTTTTTCATTTATTTATTTTATTTCGTTTTATTTTTCGAATTCCCTCGCCGATAGGTCCCGTCTAACGTTCGGCGCTGAGCGAGGTACCCTAGAAAATCCGAATTGTATAGGTACCGCTGGATTGTCGTGTGGACGAGTGCGAATAGATACTCGTATATTTGAAACTAAAAGAATAACCCGTGCGCTGCACAGGTTATCCAAAGACTCTATCAACAACTTCATATTTGCTGGTTCTGCTGAGGAAGCGCGTCTACGAGCTCCGCAACTTGGGAGTTGTAGTAAAATTTGTATGGGTGAAGGCACACATTGGTGTACAAAATAATGAAGTTGTGGATAAGGCGGCGAAGCTTGCCTGCTACTGTGACGAAGAAAGCAACCTTTTGGTCCCATACAAAGATTTGTACTCCCAGTTTAGGACAACGATGATGAAGAAATGGCAGGAGTACCACAGTAGCTATCCTGCGGGGATTATTTATAAATTCCTTTTCCCAACTATAGCAGCTAAACCATGGCGTTGTGAAGTCAAGGGGAAGGATAAGAGATTCTACTCAAGCATGGCACGATTACGAACTGCACACGGTATATGCAAAGCTTATCTTCACAAAATTAACCAAGAGCAGTCAGATCTTTGTGATGAGTGTGGTGAACTAGGCAATTTAGAGCATGTGCTTCTTTCATGTAGGAAATTTGATAGACAGCGGAAATTGATGTTAGATGAGATCACTGAACCTTACCCAATCAATTTTACATCTATCTTAGTTAGACCGGAACTCTATGTGAGTGTAGTGAAGTATTTTAGCGACATTGGCCATGACATTTAGTACCATTCACGATAATAATTAATTATTAATGTAATCATGCTTACATGTTAAATTGCTGGAATCATAATGCTGTAATATAATATATATTATATTATTGTATATTGTATTATATTATATGTAACATGGGTGTATGGATAAGTCTGATGCCAAATAAAAGAAAATCAAGGGGAAGGGGTTCAAAACGAATTTTGAAATTTTGAAAATTCCATATCTCGAAAAATTCTCATTAAACGGTATGTTTTTTATTTCATATTTAGATAGAGTTTGTTCCGTAGAATTTTTTAAGACCATCCGCAGCTTTGTACGACCAGCCGTTCGTTCACAATGACGGCTCAAAGATTGTGCCTCACAACACGATCTTGACTCAAACTGTTGAAATACAGGTCCATTTTCATACTAACGTAAACTAACAAATTTTGAGGGGGGGTTAAAAAAATTTTTTCTTTGGGCGATTCCAATGGTTCATTATCGAAGATAATAAACCAAAACATCGTCGCTCCTCGGCCAAAACCGCGAAACTGCCAAAATTCGAAAATTGGGCGTCGCTTTAAATAGTGACATTGATCAAGTATCTCCTCCAGAAATTTTATCTCTCTAACCCCACTATAAGGACCTTTTCTGGAGGAGATACTTGATCAATGTCTAGGTCCTTATAGTGGGGTTAGAGAGATGAAATTTCTGGAGGAGATACTTGATCAATGTCACTACAGCCCAATTTTCGAATTTTTGCAGTTTCGCGGTTTTGCCAGAGGATAGTTTTAAAGTTTCGTGGTTTTGGCAGAGGAGCGACGACATCATAGAGGATGTACACTCCCCCTTTGAACACCCTCAATAGTCCCCCTGCTTTTTGAAATTCCAATGATCCAAAATTCAAAAGCCGATTATGTTAGTATACTTTCCAAAAAATTGCATACTATCTTCAACATTTTTGAAACATGGCTGAATTTTTTTCGATACAATTCCGTTCCTTTGTTTATCATTATCCGAACCAACACGCTGAAAATTTCAAATTCGGCCAAAATTATACCAACTACAAATATCAGTTACTCAAATAAGACGTTTTGTGTTCTAAAAATAGTCTTGGATTCGTCTTTGTAGAAATTAATAAGATGATCTTTGAATGAGGTAATTCCTTACTTTTTCTCGCCATTCTATTGTTCCTCTACAATTTTTCCATTCTGAATATTCGCTCTGCTCTATAAAACTCTCGCATTGAACTTGCATTGAAAAAAAACCTCATTAAAATCGGGGATTCTTGTGTGTTCTGCTCGCCAAAATCCATGAGGTGTAATAACTACTGTTTTACCAACCACAAAAAAATTGAACTAAAACAAAAATAATCTTCTTCATTATACTGTGATATGGTTGTAGGTCGGTATTAATTTCAGCCATTCAGTCGGTATTAAAAAGAGCCGGTTATGACAACTTGATGTTGTTTATATTGGACATTATACTTAATCACTTTTCTGTCATGATCGTTTTGATTTGATCCCAAATGAGTTATTGTGAATTATTGATACAAGTAATGCTAGTACATAACAAAGTAAGAGTAATTAAACTGCTGCCTCCCTCTGTCATTTCAGTATTTACGTACTAAAAATTACTTGTGTACTTCATGGTGTTAAAATAGTTTAGCCTTTAAATCAATTATTTAGCTTCTGATTATATTGATTGAGTTGAGGTCTGATGCAAGATTTTTCGTATCACTGATATGGAGGCAAATTTTAGAATAATCCTTTTCAAATTCCAGAGCTTACTCCATATTTTGTGTTCCAAAACTCCAGTTTAATGAAACTATAACATTTTCTCATTTATCAGAGTTGTGTAGAAGAAAACATTTTCTGTAAATTTTGGACTACTTTCAATTCAATAATTGAATTATTGCTGAAATTAGGCTCATATTAATAATTCGTCGCCCAAGAAGCAATACAGCCTAACCCACGATTTGGACAAAATAAAGTTAGGACATTGTCTTATTCCAAATTTCGCGCTGGTTACCGTGGCGTCGTCAGAATTTCGAAAATCGGCCGCTAGAAGCGCAAAAATCACTTATACGTATGTCAAAACTGGGTGGTGGTGAACTGTTGTAATGTGTGATTTTATCGTGAGGCCCATCTGCAAATTAGCCGGATTTGTAGTTTAAAGACTGAAAAAATGACTTTGGTACTAGTTTAGTAAGTCTAGTCGAACTTTTACCTATGATTTCGGCTGAGTGGAACCTTTAAATTCCAAATTTATTCTCAACTGCGTTTTGAAAAATTGTAAAACATTTTCTTTTCTCTTTCATCCATGAGTTTATTCACTGCAACCATTTTGCAGTATTTTCTAGATTAACGTTTCAAGTACCTACCTGTACAGGTAGGATTTTTAACAAGAAAATTGTAGATTATCAAAAAACTCCTGTAGCAACTCCACCAATCAGACCATTTCTTAAGCCAACATCACCTGGCCTTCACGATTTTTCGATCGAAACATCAATTCATGTCAAATCTTAGTAGAGTACTCTCAGGGAGCCTGTAGTACGCTAATTTTAGTGTGAAATTACTGGATTGGTTTGGAATAAAATAGTATGTCGACGGTCTCACAGCAACACCCCATATCATCATTTTCGCAACATTTGAGGAGGGCCGGAAAAACGCCTTCCAATGATTTTCTCCACCCATAATGAATACATTTTTTAATTGTGGTACTTTTACAACATGAATACCCATCTTTATGAACTTACGAAAGAAAGTTAGTTCGATGTGTAACGTGAGGGCCCATCCATCGATATTCATAACTCATTTTCGTTAAAAATGATGATGTGGGGTGTTGCTGTGAGACCGGCGATGTTGTCTCTTCTGAAAAGTTGGGAAACATTGATTAGGCTGTGTATCTTCGAATTTTAACAATGAAAATACGTTACTGTCAGGTTGTCTTGATTGCGGTATATCAACACCTTATTGTGTGAGGCGTTATACCATTCACAGTATTCAGTCTTCATTGACTCCTCCCTTGAAGATGTAAATGATTGTACCTGAAACATCAATCATAACTGTGCACTTTAAATTGGGGGAAGTAAAGTTTCTTCCAGTTAAGGTCGACCTTCGCAAAAATCAGCCACATCCCCAAAACTCGCAAGTCTCTTTGAATTAATTAGGACAAATTTGTATTCTTTAACTCTACATAAATGAAAAACACAGGATTTTTGGTTAAATCTTGAAATAATTCAAAGACTAAGCACCCTTTGGAATAACTGCATCGACAAGTCTCCCTGAAGATGGAGCCACTCCGAACCCGAAACGTTGTGAACGAATTCGCAGCTAATTCTTACACCAAGTCAATTTCCTTGTTTCTTTTTGTTTTCCTCTTGTTGTTGAACTCCTACACACTCGTTCCATTAAGACAGATCACTCGTACAAGGGGACAGCGATCTTGGATCGCAGTTTAAGTTGATATGTTTCAGTTATTTTTAGTATATTGAGAAAACGCCTCTACGTTTTGCACGAAAGCGGCGGTCGCGACACGCGACATGTTAAACCGATAGAGCGACGTGGGTTGTTAGTTGGACCGCCAAGGCCGCCCGGTCAGGTCTTGTACTTCCATTGACTAGTTTGGTAAAATTCTTTTGAGGCAATCCTCGAGGATGCTAGAGAATACCAATACCGTCAGAATAACTACAATTCCCCGAGGATTCATTTTCTCTAGTATTATTTTCGACATTTACCGTTGTAAGGTCTTAAATCTTTCCCAAACCAGCGATTTGGTCCGATTTGGACGATTTCCACTTCTGTACCCCCAAGATGTTCAGAGGAAGATCTCTACATCGCATCACCTTTGCAAACTTTGGAAGTGATTAAATATTATACATATTTATTCGTCCAAATTCCAACACAAATCATCCCCGTTGCAACTTCTCTCTATGTACATCCTGCTGTGCGCTCTTCTATGGTACATTGTATCTAGGCCATGGGGCCCATGACAATGTTTTTCAGGCTCTTAGATTTTGGCAGACTTGTTTTTGGCTTTTTTAATGCCAAGCACAGCAGGTCCCCCTTTTTTCTGCCCCCTCCGGTCTTAGTCATCCAGACTATATACATCCGGTCTATATACATCCATATATTCTCAACTCTAAAAGATGTTGGGTCTACAATGAAAACGAAATTGACGCCCAAGAGCTGTAGCGAGTGGTCGGGGGTCCTGTTGTCCCTAGGTCAATTTTTCCATCAGGGTTTCATTGAGTGGGGACCCCTCCGTCACTTACCTCGTTACCGCAATTTATTTTTGATGAAGCGGAAAAGTATACTTTTATAACAGTTGGAATTATTGACGGGATTTCTCAAGTATTTCCGGGCAGCAGGTTAGTGACATTTTGGTGTCGGGAGTAGTACAGGAGAAGTTACTTTTGATTCACTAATGCTGGGAAGATCTTGATGGATTGATTGATTGATTGACATAAATCTCTTCTTCCAATATACCTACATAAGTAGGTACAAAAAAATATAAGTACAACCAATTAAAAACTAATTTTCTTTTTCATCTCTTCTAACATAAAATCTGTTCTTCCAGACAAGCTTCTTTTCTTTGGGAAAAGAAATTTTCATCTCATATATTTTTAGTAACATATCTGCTTATTTCGTTTTAAATGATGCCACTGAAGCATTCATGTCAAAAAGTTCACTATGCTCATTAAATAACCTGATCTGCATGGGCACAATGCGACTTTGGAAGTTCTGTGGGTGGGCACTTGGACTAGTTGATTTCTAGTCTCTCTTGCTGATCAATAGCAAGGTGAACTCAAAATGACTGGTGTATATCTCTGTGTGGATCCTCTGTTTTTCAAACACATATTGCATCATTTTTGTTGAAAAATTGTGGAAGATTGCTTTTCAAGATCTCTTCAAGCCTGGAAAACTTGTCTGTGTCTTGGGTGCATCTCCAATTCTCCTTCTCCGCTCTTAAAATGTTGTCTTTGAATATTGGGCAACACAAGATTGATTTCCAAGGTATCTGTCCACTCTCCCCTTTATAGGTTCATTTCTACGATTTCTAGCTCCTTACAATAGCTCTTTCTTATTGTATTTGATTATTAGCTTTGCAGTATAATATACTGCATACGGCATAATATTATTATGCCACTATTCCTTCGATTTTCAAAACTAAAATGCAGTACCTAAGTCAAGTTACTAGGCTAGAATGCAGTATACCTACACTTTGAGGATATATAGGTACTACTGTATTTAGTAACTCGATAGTGGTAGTTCTCTGTCTCTCCTTGAGGTGAAGTGTTTGTATGAGCTATGCAGGAAGGTTGTGTCAGGAAGATTTATATACCTTGGTATACCTTGGTCATGAGGGGTGTGAGACATGTGAACTGAGGTGTAACTCAGTTTTTTTGGCAAAATGAGTTGGAAACGGATACTTATGCGAAATCTCTCGGTTTGTTTTTCTAGCTCATTGGTTTGGCCTTTATTGCGATGCAGGAAAAGGCTTCTTCTACGTAGAAAAGCCGCGTTAACCATGGAAATTACTACAGTACGTTGGAAAATCCGTTTTTTGTCACTCCTGAAAAGTTGGGAAAACTGAGTTAGACCTTGTGGGATCTTAAGGGACGATATTCTGACTGTTCTTGGAAAATACACTTGGATGAAGCTAAGGAAGCCTGAGAAAGATACTGAAGTGACGGTGAAAATATCCCTGAGGGTTCAGTGTGTTTCTCTGGGGACCTGCAGAAAATTGTGATGTTACCTCAACAAGGTAAGCGAATCTCAAAACCAGGACTGAGGCGTATACTGCATTTTAGACCAGTAGGGCAGCACTGGACGCAACTTTCGGAGACATTTGATTCCGATCCTTCAGCATCGCTCCCATTCGCCAGTGGTCTTAACCTGTCCCAAGCGACACGCACATTTCGCCCTAGAACCCTCGTCAAAGCTTTTCAAGTTCGTTCCTGTCAGGATCTAGGTAACACCGGCACGCGGCCTATTACGTGACTCTTCTAGGGGTCTGGGTCGCCTTTTTCTTCTCCTCCAGGAGTGAAGTACTCTTCCCGACAAAATAGAACGACGGGACGGAGACCGGGCATTACGTTTTCAAGTGCAATGGGGTAGCAGATGCCTTGGCGAACCAGTCGGTTGCGTCACCTTTCGCTTTCAGGATTCCTCCGACAGAGAACGGTTTCGCATCGGCGATTTTTTCTCCTCTCCGTTCTTTGTTGCGGCTACATCTTGTGGTAAACAAAATGTTCTCCTCTTGAAGGAATTCACTGGTGACGTTGAGCTGTTAGAGTGTTGTTATTACAAAAATTCCCTACAAATAACCAATTAACAAATTCGTCTGCTGAAATCTCGGTTTTGCCATGAAGAAATTCAGTATTGATGAATCATAATTTGAGTGATCTACTTCTGAACCCTCATCAAATAACGCCCTCCCTAAAACCTTCTGTCACTCCTCAGGGCAATCGTCAAACTCCGTGCGAGCCTCAGAAGGGTCATGTACCGCTATGAAATGAGACATGTACAATCTCCGTGCAGCTCGTTTAGCGTGACCCAGGGTGCACCGCTTGGAGGCGAACTGCTTCACACCCCAAAAGCCTCCACGAAAATTGGTGGAGTTGTCAAAATTTGCAACCTCAAAACACCTATACAGCAACTGGTAAAAATTTGAATGAAACTGATTTGACAAAGTCCATCCGGGAAATCAGACCGCTCTCAAACGCAGCCATTTGCTCGCGGAGGAATCCTTCCTTCTTTCGAATCGTCGTCGATTTCTGTTGTTGAGACCGCAATTTAACATAAGTAGTGGCCTGTATGTCTTTCAAAACTTCAATGAACTTGAAGATGTGTGGATGGCTAGCATAAAACATTTCATTTAGCTTCGAATGGATTGCTTCACAGCTGTTCGTCATCCTCATCGCACTGCAGGAAAACTCGCTCCACAAATTTGGAGGGTACGTGGTATCCTCGGAAATGTAAGTCTCAAGAAGGTAGTCCAAAGAGTGAACGTACAGCATAGAATTCAATACCACCCACTTCTTCGTAAATCAAGTATTCTTCTCTAGACTTTTTGACTGCCTTCACAAATAAGTCTTCATTCTCGAAGAGCTTTCTGATCGTTTGATTGTCCAACTCTAAAAGCATCCCAGTTATTTTCGAGCTGAGGTCGGGTTCAATTTCTGACACCTTGCAGTACAGTTCTTCTCCAAGCTCTTCTTTCTCTTGTCGATTCCTAAACGTTCAATTTACATTTTAAACACGCATGAGGGGGATTTGTAGCAGTATTGGGAGGAGAATCAACCGATCACCTAGCCAGCCAGCCCTCTGACGTCATAGGCTCTTACGGCATAGGCTGTGACGTACTAGTTAGCCTCCTGCCAGCCGTCTGACGTCATACGCTCGTGCGTCATAGGCTCTGACGTACTAGTTGGGCTCCGTCTGACGTCATAGGCTCTTACGGCATAGACGTTGACGTACTAGTTGGCATCCTGCCAGCCGTCTGACGTCATACGCACGTGCGTCATAGGCTCTGACGTACTAGTTGGCCTCCGGCCAGCCGTCTGACGTCATAGGCTCTGACGTACTAGTTGACCTCCGGCTAGCCGTCTGACGTCATACGCTCGTGCGTCATAGGCTCTGACGTAGTGGCCCGCCTGTCGCTTGTGTTCTGACGTGATCTAAGGGAAAGGGTGTATCAAGGAAACAAATTGTTCCCGTTTCAGTTTATGTGCCAAAGCAAAGACATGAAAATGTCAAAAGAATGTCAACTCCATCCTGTTGTTGATACAGTCGAGAATTAAATGCTTGCATACGAGTCTGCAACACATTGGGACATTTTATGTCTTTAAAGAAGTGATTCAAGAACCTTCGAACAATGCTACATCACCTACCCCAGTAGCGTAGTTTTATACTTAATTGTAGGGTTCATAATAAATTATGAAGCTTGCATTCGTATAGACAATATAAATTATTGAGAATGATCACCTGTGTGTAAACAATTATTTAAACAATCACGCTCATACCGCAGCTTGTCGACCACGCACTCCGGAGTGGTTAACGTAATATGGTTAGGTAAATCGAGAGCTATCCAACGAGTGGTGAACGATTTTTGTACGATGATAACTGGCGAAGATAAAGTACCGTAGCACCGAATCGGTTGTAAGCGAAAATCATCAGAAATTTTCGTGACGATTTCGTGTAACGCTTTTGTGTAACGTTTTTCAAGTTATGTGCCGGAGTAAAGACATAAAATGTCAAAAATCGTCAAGGTTCTTGGTTAACGGGACAATGGACATCAAATCGTCGGTGAATCGCGAAACGTTGGTGAAACAATTTCGGAACGCTTTTGAACAACAAACAAAATTTCGCTCCCACAGAGGCACTTCAAATTCGTCGTCTTCGAAAATCCGACGATACTTGTACTCTCATCATTTATCAATAGAAAGTGTTCACCACTATTGGTCTCGACTAGGGCATATTTCATCACCGGCACGGAATTTGTACACAGCCCTCCTCAGCGAATCCAAACGAATAGACGAAAGAACCGTATATTTATACAGGAACATTGTACCTTCAAAATATACCTACCTAGGGTAGGTATATTTGACTGGTCTTGTTGAAATTACGAAGGAAAAAAACGAGATGAAAAACAAGTTGTTAAGTTGTAAATCAGTAACTTTTGACCCAGTTTCCCTTTCTGAAGCGTTGAAAATCCTATTTCGAAAAAACTTCAGATACAGGTAAAATCGAAGGTAGCGAACAGGTAGGTCGCCCTCCCACTACAAGCTAATTTACTACTCGTGTTGTCAGTTGGTTGTCAACGTGCGGTAAGATTTCTATAGACATTTCGCGCAGTGTTTTCATTTTCGATGGTTTCGGTTTACCTGAGGGCTTCAACAGATCGGTACGAGTTTGTTGTTGTTTTGTTACCAAACATACTGAAAGGGACTATGTGACTTTCACCGGAGTCATCCGTTACAAAACCTGCGTATGTTTGGATAACGGTCACTTTTGCTTCAGGCGTTTGGTGTATCTGAAACCACAAATATTCGACTGTTTATGTTGGATTGGAGGGTTGTAATTACATGAATGCGGAGGAGAGTTAAATTTCTAGTTTCTTGTGGTTATGGGCCCATGCGGACAATACAACACACTATGCGAAATTGGAATATCCCATAATAAACATACCATGTTTATGTGCTACAAAGTTTATTGTATCTCTATTTGGATGAAAAAAGAACCAGTTGGGTAGATGTAGTTCCCTCAGTAAGTATATAATCAGATGATTAATGAATTCAAGATAAACATCGTACAAACTTACATAGAACCAGCCATCCAAATGATCTCAATCCAAATGATCAATTGAACTTTAAACCAGGAATAAATCCAAATACTTCCCTTAATTAGTGGAATGGTATGATATCATGGGCAAGTCCAAGTCCACATCTTATGCTTTTTAGTTGGCGTATGAAAGATTTTTTTAATTCTTTGGTTTTGGTGAAGTCAGAATTGCGATATCTTTAACTGTTAAAAATTGTGTGATAAAAAGTTCAAATTTGCACAAACAATCAGTCTTGGCAATCGAAAGGCTAAGATCGTAGATGGGCAGAATCGGGCCCTGGTTGAAAAAATCTATAAACTGAGGTGTGACTCGGCAAAAAAGGAGACAGAACTTTTATAAAACCAGTAAAATGTAGACATTTCTTCGAAAATTTGCTCTTATAGCCATGCTGCATGACTGTGGATTATTATAATATATATATATATTTTTTTTTCGCCAATTAAATGGGTCTTGTTTTTGCCTGCAGCTCCGATATTAGATATGGCACCAGAACAGTTCGCCGTTCGATTTAAAGCTGTCAACTAAACTGAAAACCTAACTTCGTGATATTAGTTGGCATGAATGGGGTTTTGAAGTTTTCACGCTATGGCTCCCATCGCAAGAACATTCAAGCTTTACTTTCTGAAATTTCAAAACGAGCAGTCAGAGGAGGGAGCCACATTGAGAAGTATCAGAATTTGAGAGGAAAGTTTGATTTTGGTCGACTACATTTTTGGTTGAAACATGAATTCAAGCCCAAGTTTCGTTGTGAGGAAGCACAAAAAAATTACGTAAATTTTCGGTTGTCTCATCACTTTAAAGAATTAGAAGGAGCCAAAAATAGGGGGAGGACGTCCTCGAAAACAAAACAAAAACAGGGAGAAATAAACTCGTTCACTGAAGGTCGCGATGCCAGTGGTGAGGGACACTAAGGGATAAACAAGGATAACGTTTTTAACGAGGCGAGGAAATGGAAAAGTCGTAATGAAACCTCTGGCTGTTCCGTCCGTCGTAATTCCGGAGGAAAGGAAAAACTCTGTTGGAACAATACTGACTCTGCTCTCCTACCAATGGTAGAGGGGCCTGAGGGAAGCCTTGGCCTGTTTAGTTCCCTCCCGCCCCCCGCCACGGTTGGCTAAGGGTATATCCATTATTGTGGGTTGTGTTTTTAATAAAACCACCTTGTAGCAGCCAATAATTTTAATAGAGGGGGGTGACGTTTCGGTCTCCAGTGTAGACCCTAATCATACCTATTGAACAGTAAAATATATATAAGAACAATCAACTCAGATCGACTAAACTACATGTAGATGTCATAACTATTAAGTGACATGATATAGGCTTACCTTACAAGATAAATTATACTAGGATGATGTATTTACATGTAGTTTAGTCGATCTGAGGTGATTGTTCTTATATATATTTTACAAGATAAATTATACTAGGATGATGTATCTACATGTAGTTTAGTCGATCTGAGGTGATTGTTCTTATATATATTTTACTGTTCAATAGGTATGATTAGGGTCTACACTGGAGACCGAAACGTCACCCCCCTCTATTAAAATTATTGGCTGCTACAAGGTGGTTTTATTAAAAACACAACCCACAATAATGGATAACCGCAATCAGCCTGGACTTACCTACCACACCAACAATAAGGGTATATCGGTGCCAAGGCCCCCATGAGGCCCCCTGAGAACTTGGTGGACGTTGTTAAGTAGTGTTTTTTTTTCGGTTGGAAATTGGATAGGATTTTCCTTCTGTCATGGGAAGGACGGAGTCATTTTTTGTTCGAGCCACTATTTTCACACAACCAATTCCAACTTACTGTGACAGAACATTCGAAAATCTGGACTCAATTATAACGAATTTGTTAGAAAAATAATTTCACATGTATACATGATACATCGAATCGACCCCTCAACATCGAAACATCACCCGAGACTAGATGTTTACGAATTAACGACTAAACGACTATGTTTTGGTTAAACACTTCCAATCCTCTACACTAGCTGATTCGGGGGTTGGGGGGGGGGGGAGCTGTCACGGGGGTCATGATTTCCCTAGAGCCAAAAATCGGCAATATTATAGAGGTTGTGTGGACGTAGCCCAGCCTTGATATTTCGGCTGGATATCTCGATTTTCAAGATATTCGCACCTCCCAAATTTGGAGGGGATTGGTAAATAGATCCATACTGATCCATACTACGAGTACTAAGGCTGAGTTCGAATATCAGACGTCTTTGGCGTGCAAAAACTGTTTTATAAAAATATATTAAACATGATTTGGTCATGTATAACAGTCGCGTAGACCTGTGATGGGGAAGGGGGAGGTGTATCCCCCAAAATATTAAAAAACATTAAAAAATCATGAATTTAAAAAAGTTTAGTTAGAAAAATTGAAGTTTTTAAAAAACCCTCTATTTAGTACAAGTGGGACAAGCCAGACTCCTCACTCCTGAACGAAAAAATTCCTGGCTACGTTACTGATGTAAAAACAGAAGTTAGGTCAATTGGGGATACAGGGAGGAGGGGAGGGGGGTTAAGAGTGCCAAAATCGGCCATAATATAGAAGTTGTTTGGGCCTAGCCCAGCCTTACTGCCCAAAAAGTCTCGGTATCTCGATTTTCCAACTAGTGAGGTTGCTCAATAGGTCCATACAAAATTGAGTTCGAACATGGACGTCTTTGGCGT
Source organism: Stenodema calcarata (assembly GCA_963920205.1). Taxonomy (NCBI): domain Eukaryota; kingdom Metazoa; phylum Arthropoda; class Insecta; order Hemiptera; family Miridae; genus Stenodema; species Stenodema calcarata. Next base: position 18,449,853 of record OY986061.1, on the reverse strand, counting down.
ACGAAAAGTGTTTTAGTATATATAAAATGTTTGTTATACAAGGATGAAAAACATTGATTTGGCCATTTATAACAGCGGTGGGAGAGGGGGACCCCCTAAAAATATTAAGAAATAGTAAAAAAAATATGGAGAAATCATGAATTTTAAAAAGATTTCTTTGAAAAATGAAGTTTTTGTCGATTATGAAAAGGGTTAAAATTCTCTGTAAAAATGGCTGAATACGTACAACATATGCAATGTTGTGTTTTGCGGTTGGTCGTCTTTTTCTTCTCCGTCACGCTTAGTTATCGCGGTCAAGTACTGAGTACATGAGGTCATTCATAAGAAGACAACGAGTCTGAATCCTCTCTTCCAAATGGAAGCTTTTCTCGGTAAGGTAAGAAAAGAAGATTGTGAAATCTCCCTCCCGTGATAGCCGCCTATTACGGTAACAACAAAACACAAGATGAAAAAATATTGAAAGATGAAAAGAGAATGAAAGATGAAAAGAGACGGCGGGGAGGAGGAGAGGGCTGATGATGAGATATCGAAACGGTGGGAGGGGGTGGGGGAAGGTCACGTGGGGAAGGGAAAGACACGTGGACAAATCCTCCTCCACCGACCCGCCATCAGTATCACCCCATCACCAACCAATCACTTCTCGCCATTTCGTCGTACTCAATCGTTTCAACAGCGAACACAAAAAGCCAAATTGCTCCGGACCCCACTTAGTATCGTGATATCACACCGGTTCAAAAGATTCTGCGAAGATGAACAATTCAAGTAATTAATTTCACTAATCAACATGATGCAACACGTGAAGTCTGACCGAATTTGGAGAACGAGCTTGAAAATACCTACAGATCGACTCGAACTAAATTCATATGAAAATACGAGTAGGTGCACAAAAACGTCAGAAGTCACCTTCATCAGGCGGCCATCTTCCTGACATCAATTCTGTACGCCAGAGGTTAACCATCATCTGGGTCATTCTTCCAGAAACCTAGAATTTGAAGTTTTTGAATCCCAAAATTGCCAGGTGCAAATACGTGGCCCCAAAAAAAATGGAAGCTGTCCTCTATTGAAAGCGAACATAATGTAATACCCAGCAACTCGGAACACCACCTGATTAGCGATTTAAATAATAATTAATAAAATAGGCATGTGAGAGAATGAATGAAAACTGTCAGGTGAGGGAATGAAGTTTTGAGTAATAACGAAACATAAAACACCTATTTTGCGCCGTATTTACTAAATTATCACAATCAAGTTCTAGTAGTCTGACAAGGCAAACAATACCCGTACTTTTGCAGTAAATACCAATTCAAATTAGGAACTTTTCAAACATCAGCATCACTGGAGCCATTTGCTTCGAGATCCTTCCTCGCTAGATTTGGTGATGAGGGAAGATGATCAATTTCCTGTTTAACAAAAACGGATTCGATGATTTATCATCTATGGTGTTAAGTGTACATCCTACCAATTCAAGCCAATATTATACATTTATTTAAGGTGGTGTGGACATACCAGGAAGCTTTCTACACGAACGATGACTTGATCAGCGGAATTCTCTTCTTTCCTTGGAGAATAGGATCCTATCTTGAACTGTTGACAATTGCCTGGGCAATGGAAACAGCTGAGTTTATTCATGTGCAGATTGTCAGTCCCTTTTTCCCACACTACCTGGTGCAACTTCATGGTTCCATTAAAGGTTTTCAAATCCCCAGGAATTGATAGATTCAGTTGCTGAATGGAAGAGCTATCTATCAAATGGAGTTGTACAGATCTTAGATACTTGGACAAAATGTCTACCAAAGTATTCACATCAGTGATATCATTGCCTTGTGATACTGCTCGGTCAGCAGTCGATTTCACTCTCCCTCCTACGCCATCTGGGGCTCCCTTGCCATAAATGCAACACAAAAGGCACAAAGTCTTCTGGACAGCGATCTTAGGTTTCTGAGAGAATGACCCATCTATGCAAAATTGAGAGGTTGAGAGGTTGAACTATCATAAATTTCGTTTGATGGTTTACCTCTCATCAGGCCTCACATATGCGATACTTTATAACTCTCTATTCCACCTACCAGTAAAGTCCCTCAATAAAGTTCCATCAAAAATTTTAAAAAATTCACAGTGATGTTTTACCCTCTGACGCACAGAGAACAAAGAGAACAAAATGGGACCAAAATGGGGTAAAGAGAACAAAATGGGATGATGTCTGGAATTCAATCAAACAAACCGCATTCTTCTAACTTTTAGAAAATTTTCGAAGAAAAGGAAGCTATTGATCTCGGCCCAAAATTTTTTTAAACTCGAATTTCCGAAAAAAAAATGGAGGTATACATGCCAAAATCCGTTCCAGACCATCTAGTTTTAGGGGGGAGGGAAATTACCCATAAATTCCAAAAATGAAACAGTCTGACAAGTGCCACCTCGTTTTTAATTATTTTTTACGCTGAACACGATAGTGAAGTCAGAATTGCGATATTTTATTCCAATCTAAAACTGGAGCACTTTGAAGATGAAGAAACGGGGTTGTTACTTGAGATGTTCTTCACAATGAATCGGCTATAATTAACGGAATGGGACATTACAATTTCGACTTCACCATCGTGTTCAGCGTTGAAAAAATCGATAAGCTGAGGTGTTACTCGGCATAAAATGGTTTCATGAGATGTTCCAAATATCATATTTTACATAAAACCGGTTATTTCTTCGAAAATTTGCTCTTATAGCCATGCTGAATTTTTATCGCCCTTTGAAACTGCAGTGATCGTTTTCGCTCACCCTGTAGATTCTTCTGAAACAACAGCTATTTCCTAAGGCCGTAAACGTCACTTATTGCCCAATGGCCATAGAATTTTCTGCAGGATACCTCACTCCTCCCAAATTTCGAGGGTTTGCTTAATAGGTCCATACTAAGGTTGAGTTTGGCGAGTGAAAAGTGTTTTATCCTCACAAAAAACACAAACTCAAAATCGAGAAAAACCACTGATTTGGCCGTGTACAAGTAGGAGTTAGGTAGAAATTCTGTTATCGTCAGTGATTCCTTAAACCTCATGACACCCCTCCCTTAATCAAAGTCTAGATCCGCCCCTGGCCTCCACTAATCGAAAGATGACTTTCAATCAATTCGTTTAGAGGCACTTTCTATTTAAAATTCGTTCTAGAGTCAATCAGTAAAGTTTTTCAACATCTCAGAGTTTGGTCTGACTTCTCGTGCCCTTTCATACTTTTCAGATTATTAAAACGCCTTCATTTTCCCCACAAATATTCAACTTACACTACTTGGGAAATGGTTTTCATTCAACTCCAAATGAGATTACTTAGGTCGATTGTCCTCCCACAAACTCTAATGAACTATTTAGGGAAAATATTTGAACGAACAGTCACAGTGTATTCAAAGCGTATTTTCGTATAGTTTTGTTGAAAACCTCGTATTTCCCCTACCTCCCTAATCAAATATTTAAGTTAATCGAAAGGAATGCCCTCTGCTAGTGCTTACCAAAGTCCAATATAATAGGTAATTACTACAAATTGGGTTCAAATATTATGTGTAAATTTCAAAATTTGATGCATAACATTTAATGTCTCATACAGCAGTAAGTACCTAATAATGACGACATTTTGGCTATGATCTGGCCTTAGTGATTTTTGAAGAGAAATAGCTCGTAAAATGGAAGGATCGGTCGAAGGAATCATTGCTTACAGAAAAACTCTGCAAAATTCTCAACACTACCGTTTATTATCTTCTTTGTGCAGATCACCCTTCTGTTTAGATCACTAAATGATCGATTAATTATTATTATGAATTATTAGCAATTCAATTATTATTAAATATTATTAATTAACTCGATATCTCAAAACCATGTGCTGTTCGAATCAGCTGGGCCAGTATGACATTGTCCCGACAGGCTGCTCCATGATTCACCCTCATGTTGACGACGATCTGCTCCAACAGCTGCGGATGGTCATGCAAAATTCTAAAATATAAACTCTATCTAAATGTGAACTAAAACCTATACCGTTTCAATTTTTCGAGTTATGAATTTTTCAGAATTTTAAAATTCGTTTTGAACCCTTTCCCCTTGACCTAGAGTTATAAAACGTTTTGAGGATCATCGTGGGTGTGGGCCGAACCCGTGTACCAAATTTCGTCATTTTAGCACAACGCTAACGAGGCTAAGTGCGGGGATTGCGGACGGACGGATTTTTTTTTAAATTCGATTTTCTGGATCTATGTATCTTGAATTTCCCCCCCCCCCTCAAATTTGGAGTGGGGGGGGGGGATTTTGTTTTCCTTGGCCGATTCCAACATAATAAACCGAAAGTGAGCTTTAGGTAAATAGGTACCATAGTTTACTGAAGGACTTCAAATGTCCCAGTTCTACTTTTTCGCTCCAGTTGTGAGAACTTGTGTGGGTTAAAGTAGTATGGATACAGTATTTCCGGGCTGATAAGTTGTTGTGGACAACAACATGTTGAACCCGTTTAGAAGTATTCGTGTAAGATCATTCCGCTAGTAGGTATCTAGTAATGGTAGACTGAAGAAGTCCACCTGTTGATCGTTGATCGCTCTCAACCTTGCAAATGACGAACCACTTGGCACTTGAGCAGGCGTCATTTCGTTTGAAATGGCGTTCCTTCGCCATCTCCGACAAACCTCTTCCATCACTACTTGTGATTCAGTTGGATTCACTGTCGTCAGCACTCAGCAGTGCAACACGATGTGAAAGTATTCCGTCCTTGGTTTCTTCCCTTCCCTCCGACGGTTCGAGCCGTCCGATCTATTGCCACCTGTAGAACGCCTTCAGGGTTGCCAACCTTTTTGGCGGGCGTCTTGTAAAGATCCTGCGAAGTGTAAGTGGAAACTGTACTCGACACCGCCTAAATGCATCATGAGAACTGACGGCCACTGTCTTCATGAGCAGAACTGAAGATACGCCAACTTCTGAAATTTGATCAAACGTCAGATGCAACGTGTAGTGAAATTGTGCATTTAAGTAGGTGTAATGAGTGCACCAAATGAAGGCATCCCGGATGTAAGTTTTTCTATGGGTTTCCGCATCCACTGCTGAGAATTCACAATTCTTGCTAAGCAGCTGCAGAGCCTGATGGTACTGGTCGATTCTTCAGCATTTTGTAGAGAAATGGAGAGAAATGCTACACAATTTGGATCAAAATAGTCCATGATAATGGTGAGACTAAAAATGACTTGTAACGTTGTTCATAAGCGTTCTTGGCGGTATGAGCACTAGTAATGATTATTTTACAACTCTTGGAAAAAAATGCTTCGTAGCCGTAGAATAGCTGTTTAACTATGAAAGCTCCTGTCCTTCATATCGTGAGAAAAATACGGTTGCGTCAGGAAAAAGTAGTAAAAAACCATCACGCAGGAGAAAAACGAAGAAAAAGAGCGGGAGATGATTTGTTCCGAGTTGAAGCCCTTCGTTGTTAAAGGGACTGGGCCTACCGAGCAAGGGAAAGTAGAATCCCTATGATTTACGTAAGAGCCACTTCTAAATGTTAAGAGAGTGGGGGGGCCACAGGTTACCATAGTACCTTGATTATGCCGAGGCTTGTGGACCTTCGGGATGGACAATTTTTTTAATTTGGGTCGGATTTAAGGTCCTGTGTCGCCGTATTTCATACGTCTGGTGACAAAAGAAACAAAACGCTCGGTGGGAATGGGGTTTCCCTTCATGAAGTAAATAATGAAATGGAACGTGTTTTTGTTGTATAATTGGAATTTACGAGTTGGGGGTTGGCACCCGTTCGTGCCGGGTGACGCATAGCAGATTTCTGCGGACGATAGTGCAACGGGGATTTAAATGCCTTTATGTAATGAGAAATCTGCTGAAGCGTCTAGAAAAACAACGTACAAACACTTTTTGTTAGTAACATAATATTTGTATGTAGGCCTACTCTGCCGTCCTAAGAAAGAAATTCCTAACTTCATTTTTGAGCTTTTCGAGGTAACGAGATCTATCGATTGGACTAGGTTAGAAAGCCCTACCTTCTTCAGAAGGGCTTGAAAATCAACGTTCTGACGGCAGTTCTAACTTCAACGGTATAGAAAATACTCAGCAATTCAGAAAACCTCGTTTTTCTCAAAACAATCAAAATGGAGATAGGACTTTCTTCCTTATGACGGCAGTACTCTTCCACCTCTCATTTGATTAACGATCCGGTAAAATTTTCATATTATTATAAACATCGATTTCGGAAGTAAAATGATTTTGGATCCGGCGAGCAGTCAGTCCATCAACTCGAACCCAGCGTTAGATATTGATCAGAAAAACTATTACAGCTGACACTCTGGCAATGTAAGTGTATTCGTCATCACGCAGACAGTACAATAATTATTTAACCTCTTCATATTTCTTTAAATTTTGGACGTTTTATACGCATTTTAACTTAAACACTTCCTGTGTAGTCGGGTGTTAATTTTCCCCGCCAATATAAGGTCTCGCCTTAAAATTTCGCCTGAAAAAGGACAATTAAAAGCGATTTTCAACGGTAACAGTTTGTTTGTACATTGTCAATACAATGTTTGTTGTGAAATAAGTTAGACCTTCGAAGGGGTGGAATGGAGTTTTAATGATATACTCGTCGATTTTCTGGCTTTAATGTTCAATATTTAAAATTCCAACACCATCACGTGTATATACACCTTCAACTGGTTTATCACTAACGACTAATAAGAGAATAGTGGCTGGTTAAAAGGAGGCAGTGAAACAAGCACTTAGAGTAGTGATAATGATAAGTCTCGATCCAAAATTTTTAAAAACTCGAGTTTCCGAAAAATGTTTATACCAAAAATCCGTTCTGGACCATCCTGCATTCACAGCCAAAAGACACAACAAATTATATATAAGTAGACAGTCTATATATATGATATATATTGCGGACAATAACTATCGATAAAATTGAGTTAAAAAGTTCAAATTTGCACGAAAATCTGTCTTGGCAATAGAAAGGCTAAATTCGTAGACGGGCAGAAACGGCTAAAGGGGATTTTGAGGAGTTTTAGAGGGGAAAAAATTACCCATAAATTCCAAAAATGAAACAGTCTGACAACTGACACCTCATTTTAAAGGGTGTTTTGCACTGAACGCGATGGTGAAGTCAGAATTGCGATATCTCATTCCTTTCTCAAACTGAATCAATTTTAAGATGAAAAAACCTGGTTGTTTTGGATTATAATCCAAAACAACCAGGTTTCTTCCCCCCTTTCATATACCCCCCTAACCAGGTATACCCCCCTTTCACCCCAAATTTCACTTTGTGTAAAACTACTCCTACTTTACTCATTCGTACGAATACCTACTGCTTCGAAAATTCGCTCATACGATGATGCTGCATGACAGGAATATATTACTTGCAGGGGTACCAACTGTCGCTTCTGCTCGAGAGTTATGTTCCTGTTTTCCAGTATTTTATTTTTTCGAAGGTGTTTTTCTGCGTCAACAATCTTGACAATATGGGTTTTTCGATAGTATTGATTGCCAACTTGTTTTCGTTTAGATTTCCGACCTCCTTTCGCTTAGTCACCGCTTGAGCGGTTCTCGTAAATCCCTACACCGGGAAGACATTCCGGGTTAAAAGACAAGTCTTCTCGATGATTATGAGTGCATACGAGATGGGGAAGGGTCTTCTACGGGGCGGGGTACCTATTGGGTAGGCCCCAATCTGAAAACCGCGCTTTGTCTGGTCGCCCCAGCCGAGAAGGAAGAACCTTGGGAGAGCTGACTAGGCACCGCAAGGTCCTTCCTCTTCTGGTGCTGCCAGCCTGTGTTCTTTTCCACCTCAACTCGAGTCGACTGGTTCCTTTTAGATTTTTTTTTTTGTCGGATTTCTTTCAGTAGTATCTCTCATCAGAACGACCACTGTACGGGATTTCGTCAACCTAGGAACTAATTACGTGCATGGGATTCTACAACCTGCTTCAGCTATGGGAGATTTAGCCGTTAGTTTGAATTTCGAATCTCACAGACTCATTTGTGACCAAAAATACTCTAGTATAAAATAAAAGCCACCCAACCCTTAAAGCGTTATGATTGTTGCATCTCTCAAAGGTTCTACTGCATGTCTGGAACTTGGCGGTGTCTGTGTGTTTGAATGGAGAAACACCAATTTCATTAAACCAAACACAAAGCGTTATGATTGTAGCATCTCTCAAGGGGTTCTACTGCATTTCTGGAACTTGGCGTTGTCTGTGAGTTTGAATGGAGAAACACCAATTTCATTAGACCAAACACAAAAAATCCCCACAAAAATCGGAGTCAGGCAACCCTAAGGCGTTACAGTGGAGTATGTCAAGTTGTTATTTATGTCTTATTGCCTTTAAGATTGTTACGAACCTGGAGGTTATAATGGTGTTGAAGTCGCATTGAGCTATTTTGAGACGTTCCATTAAAACGTACATCTCTGGTATGACAGAGTTTTTCTACTCACACAGCAAAACGTTGGGTGTGATTTTGTAGGTTCATGGGGAGCTTTGTAGCTGAGTGAGTAATTGTTCTGTGTTGAAGCAACAAGGTGACGTTGAATGGGCCTGAGTTGACAAATGCATTTAATCAATCCGCAGAAGGGGGTGAGGACTACGACAAGGTCTCGCGTACAGCAGGGGAAATGCGTTAGGGCGGGTTATGGCGACGAGAAGGAACGAGGGGTAAGTTATGGGCAAAAAGGGAGTTGTCGTCTTCCCAGGGCCCTTGAGGCAGTGGCTGTATATAGGCCACTGGGTCGGGATCGTTTGGATCAATACGCCCTTTCGCCCGCCCGGCCCTTTTTCCCTTCCACAACAGCCCTTGGGTTCAGGCTGGCCAGAATTTTTTCGGTCCATCCTTAACTACAGCAGCCTTGCTGATGGTATTCAAATTGGTACGTGCGAGTGCGATCTTCTCTCAGGGCAATGCACTACTAGCAAGAACCAATTTCGAACCTTTAGCACCTTGAGAATTTTTCGACATGAATAATCGGCTTCTGCCATATTGACTCCTCTTTTCGTACACATCAGTGTAATCAAGGACAATGAAGGCCAAGTAGTCAGTGTATCCCTCCGAAACAAGTACCTTGAAATCATTACATTACCTACCAATATCACGTCTAGACCATATGTCCAATTAATATATTATTATAATAACAGCCATAAGCAAAGCGACGATTCCAATACTCAAATTGCGTTTGCGCGGTCGTTTATCGTGGCTCGAAAGCAACAAACCCGGTGATTAAAGGGATGAAGCCATACTCCAACTCGATTGTCACTTAATGAGCGGTCCATTACCTCTAACACTCCTCTCCGTGCACAAAATTGCGTCATAGTCCTATTTAATACCCACCGACATTTCTTCTTAGTGTGAGCCAATACCGTGTTGATGAGATGTTCGAAACATGCAACCACGTGTAGTTCAAAATTCTTCGCGAAATATCGGGTAGCTCCCATAGCACTCCTTCTACATCAGCAGAAGAAGTTGAATCTTGGCTGTTTGTAGTACGATTTAAAAGAAAATCAGTCTGCCATTTATGTTACAGTATCGTGTTGAGTTGTATAGGTGAAGATGGCATTTTATCATTTCTCTTAGTTATCTCAATGTTGTTGTGTACAATTCTCCGTCTCGTTTCTTTATTGCAAGTTCTTTACCACAATTTGTCTGTTTTTAAACCCGTGTTGCAGGTGGACGACCAGATGAAGCTCCTGCAGCACTCGTGGTCGGACATGCTCGTCCTCGACCACATGCATCAAAGGATGCACAACAACCTTCCCGACGAGACGACGCTCCCCAACGGCCAAAAGTTCGATCTCCTGTCCCTCGGCCTCCTCGGGGTCCCGAGCCTCTCGGACATGTTCACCGACATCACCGCCAAACTGCAGGATCTCAAGTTTGACTTGTCAGACTACATCTGCACCAAGTTCCTCCTACTACTCAACCCAGGTGAGAATACCATTGAGAAGGGCGCATGGACAATGCGCCCTGTATAGTTCGAAATGTCATATATGGCCTCTGGAAGAAGTCTATTGATTATTTAGAACATAACAGGGTCTGTGTTGAACTTGCTCATTACTGCATTATTTTCTGGTCAGTAGAAAACCTTGCTTAGATGCCTACCACTCATAATCGCTTCTGGCGATGCGTTTATATGAGATTTCTACGTCCAATTGCCCAGTTCTTGGACTATCTCAGTACAGCACTTTGACAGACATAAATATGCTCTGAGCTCTTATTCTGGTCTGATTCGTGGTTTCTACCCAGACAACAGGGATAGTCCAGTTGGAGTGAGGATGGTCCCTCTGGGATGGACTGCGGGGCCATGCCAGTAGGCCCTGGCATCTGAGTTCTGTGAGCAACCGAGAACTCGGGTTCCAACCTGCACAGTTGGTAGAGTGAGCTAGAACACTTGAATCCACCTGTAGTGTGTGTAGTGTGAACAGGTACGCGGTGGCTGTTCGAGGCCTTTGACTAAGATATAAGTCCACTCTCAGGAGTGTGCATCTGCCCAATTTGGCCGCGGGGGGGGGGGGGGGTTGAAAGCTGTTGAGCTGGGTTCTCCTGTGAAACCATGGATTAAGTACTAAGTACTCTTATTCCACTTACACTCATCATAGCTCCAGCGAGTGCTCATAGCCTATGCCTCGTGAAAATAACAGCTCCTAAGTACCAGACCGTTATCAGTTAACTATGTCACTCTGTATTCGGCAATTTCATGCCACAATTGAGTCTTACATTACGGTCCTGGTAGAGCCCCCACTGTTGAGAAATGGAGACAGATTTCATCTTTAGGTGGAAGTACCATTAACCGTCTGCATTATATCAATGCTTTGATTATATACGTCTTAGAGCAATAGAAAGATACCTGCCATTTCACAACTGACCATGCATCCGTTATTGCGTTGCTTACTGATCTTTCAGATCACTTGTGCAGAATAACTGTAGATCATCGATTATGGAGCAAACTGAATGACGAACCGAGAAATAATTTTTTCCTGAAAACTACCACATTCCATTTTTATAGAGCATTTCAAAATTACTTACAGACACAGGACGGTATGCCTTATTAAGTACCTATCTATTGTTGAACTTTCGTCGGAGGCTGTCGGTTCCTCTGGTAAGTAATCTTCAATTTCTTGAAGGTTTCTTCATATTTCTTGCAAATAATAAAGATCCAAAAATTGTCCCCATCTGTCCACGAGTTGGTTCTTGGGAGTGCAGAATGGCGAGCGAGTGGTTGGGCTGTATGTACCTCTCAAATCCGTTCTTTTTGTCACAATCTAATCTTTTCCCGTTTGTTTCTCTGAAGATGTGAGGGGATTGATGAACCGAAAGCACGTTCAAGATGGCCACGACACCGTCCAGCAGGCCCTCCACGACTACTGCGTCTCACAGTGCCCGCAAATCCAGGTAAGAGTGACCCGCCTTCCTCTGTACTGGGTGGTAACTCAATTACGGTTCATTATTTCGAAATGATGAACCTACCAGTGTCATAGTGTGAATATTATGGTGCCTTTGATGTCGCGTTGATTTTGGTCCGTCAAACGATAAGGAGACTAGACACCGGCCTCTCCAGTGTAATTCATGCCCTGTACCTGGTTAGATTGGTGGTGATTATCCCAGGAACTTAACCTAAGAAAAGGCCTTCTATTTTCGATATTCACACTATAACACTGTGCTTATTATGTACTGATTATTTGGTTGTCTAAGTTGTTCCTTCGTTAAATATCAGCATAAAATGAAAACTTCCATCAAACTATGTTTTATGGCCTATATTTGGAAGAAACCAGCCATATTTACTCAAGTACTTACAAATCTTTATATATGAGGCCAATACCACTAGGAATGCCCTTACTCCCTACTATCGCTCCTTCAGATTTGTGGCAGCTGAACAATTCAATAATATTCAATGACTCCACTTTTGGATGTGCTGCCTATTTTCAAAACAAGAGTCGTATTGGCCGTATTGCTTTAAGGTAGATTCACACCAGTCACGGGACGATCAGATCACGGTCAGGGACAGTCCAGTCAAAATTGCTTCCGTGGGTCTCCAGTGAGGGTGTTCCGACTCACAGGCACGGTACAGTCGCAGTCAAGTCACTGACCGAGCAATCAAAACCGTGACTTGATCTTGACTGTCCCGGACCGCCGGAGGGATGTGAATGTGAAACAGTCAGTCAGTCACGTATTTTCCATAGGAGGATTCAGTTCGTTCCTCCCTTTGTTGTGTCCTTTTCAATCAGAGATAGCAAATTCAAAAAATCGCAATGCGACATACAAAAATTTTGAGAGAATTTCGTCTCGGTATCCAAGAGCTGTGGGTACATTTTAACGAACTCCCCTTCATCTCTCCTCGACAAAAATATTTTATGGACCCACTCTGGTCTTTGAGAATGAGGTCCCACTTCTTCCTACAAATGTAAGCGATTTTGCACTGTAAATTAATCCTGATTGAATTCACTTGCTGCCCGAAGTGGACTGACGTTGATCTGTCTGTGCCCCTGATTCGACGGTGATTCGATCGTGATCTGATCGTCCCGTGACTGTTGGTGTGAATCCACCTTTACGCTGTGGATGGTTTCGTCACCCTGTACTCCTGCTTACTTGCCCTTACTTTTACTACAGTTCTGCTGAGTATGCTCCTCCCCGCCTGAAGGTGGACCCAGTGGTTGTTCGAAACGTTGCGTAGTACGAGTACAATCGCTATGTGACTTGAAATTTTGCTGTCTCATTAACCTTGAGCATGAACAAGACGGAACAGAACATATACATTTAAAATTTTATTAAACTCCCAGTAATAAATAGGAGGCGCGTTGGTGTCTACCAAGTTGGGAACTCTTAATAATCAGTCATTTTGGACTTCACCAACCTTCGAATTCTAACGATTTGTCTTCTTTCGCAGGACAAATTCAACAAACTCCTCCAGATCCTCCCCGAAATCCACCACCTGGCCAGCCGAGGGGAAGAACACCTGTACATGAAGCACTGCAGCGGATCTGCACCAACGCAAACCCTTCTCATGGAGATGCTCCATGCGAAACGGAAGTAACGAAAAATCGGATGGCGAATCGAGTGAAGAAAGAAAAAACACCCCACAAAACACGGCGTTTTTCTTCTTCTAATTTTTCGTTTATTACTTGATGAAGTACGATACCATCCTCGACGCGTTAAACGCTCCAAGTTGGTGCACCCACAAAGAAGTTCTTACAAAGAATCGCAGTGCAATATTGTTTTTCTTGGGTTTTTTTGTTTTTTTCACCAAAATGTTTGTGTCGTACGTGGAAAAATGAAATTGGAGAAAATGGCGGTGAAAAGAATAATAATTGTGTTCATACTATAAGTGAAAATGATAAAAACAAGTAATACTAAAAAAATAAAACAGTTACCTACCGGAAAATTGTGTGCCCTAATCACACAAAAACCAATGGCTCACAACATACTAACTGTACCTATATTTTAAGAACATATTTTTTTGTGTAAATTTCGTTCTTCTTGTTTCTTCTTCGTTTTTATTTTTTAAATCGTGATTATGAAAAGGCGACTTAGGTGGACTGTGTTAGGAAAAAAATACCTTGTAAAAAATATTTTTAGAACTCAGTTTAGTTTGTACAGGATTATTATTATGAAAAATACAAGATTTAAATAAAAAAGCGATGCCTTCAAAAAAAACAAAAAAAGTACAAAAAACAACTTTTTAAATTTTACCTGTGTATCAATTTTTTTAGTTGGTAAAAACTGGGGAAATACAGTGTTGTAATTTGGCGCAGGCACAAATCATCCTTTACTCATTGCCTACTATGATTTATTTATTTTTAAATTGTTAATTTTAGAGTCGCCCTGTGTAACGTTTTAGGTAACTCTTACTTGTATGCTTAAATGTTTAGTTGAGCCTGCTTTAAAGAATTGCGAAGTTTTGTTTCTTGTTTTTTGTTTTTAGATTATTACATTCCAGTTACACTTGAGGAAGTAGAAATGAACTCTTTCTGGATGGGATATAACGGGCATGAATCATTCTCCTTTATTTGAAAAAAATCCTCTTAGAGGAACCCCTCGGAGATAACGAGCATGTGAGGCGAAGATCACATAGCTTGCAAAGCACTTCGTGATTGTTTGTTTTAAAACACAAAACCAGTTCGCAACAATAAAATAAACCATTTTTAACAAATTTTTACAATAATTACGCTGAGCGTAATTAGGTGTGTGTTGAACATTTTAGCTTGTACGTTCAAAATTTAAAAAAAAGGGAAAAATTGTCAAAAAAAAATTTATCAGTGTCTCTATTTTTTACAACATAATTATTGTTACACGATATTTGTTAGACATTCCAAATAAAATGGTTGCATAATGCATCAGTCTAGAAGTTCACGGCATTGTTTTAGCGAATGGTTTTGAACGGAATTCGTTAAGGCTTTTCCGGATAGTTAAACATAACGACGTCTTTGACAAAAAATTGTAGTTTTAAAACAATGCACATGTTTCTTAGTCTTTCTTTTTCAACTAATTTTCGTTTTATTTTGATTGTTAATTCTGGGGCATTGGTGTTGGGAAAAAAACATGTTTTCTTAGCTTGTTTCTCTTTGTTTTCTCCTTTTTTTTAGGTTTTTAAATTTTTAGAAATAGCAGGGAAGGCCTCGCGGACGCCTGGTTCCCCTTCGAACAATTTTATAATTAATGTATGCATTAAAAATTATGAAAATGTGAAAAAATACTTGTGTAATTTTTCGTTTTTAAAGCAAACTGTAGATTTATCGTCTAATCATTGCTTTTTTTTGTAATTGCGTGTATGCGCTCGTAAATGGATGTGTGTGAGCGTGTGTCGCCTCAGTGGGGGAAAAAATGGATCTAGAATGTGGATTTTTCCGGAGGTACCTTTTTGGTTTCCACTCGTACCAACAGTGGAATTGTTGAAAAATATTATGAAACAGCCAGAAACTGTGAAAACGTTGTACGTTTTTGTTTCTGAGGTGCTTATTTGTTACTTATCAATTATTAAACAATATTAGGTACCTACCACCAGAACTAATGAAAAGTCTAAAATTGAAGACCTACAAATTTCAACATTTCAAATTTCACATTTAATGAAGTTAGAGACAAATTTGAACACCCCCCCCCCCCCACCCCACCAACTCACCAAGTACAATGAGACGACACCTGCCACTTTCTTTGGCCTTTCGTTACCGTCTAACGTCAAGAAATATTCAGTACAAGTATTTTACCCGTCAAAATGCGAAACGGTACCTCCGCGAAAAACGCCGTTTTCTACGTTCGGTGACCTGTCACTCAGTTACCTTTAAGAATTTGTAAGCTTTTTGTCCCAGGCCAACGTTTATAGCGTCCACCTCGTCGGGGCAAACCGACGTATTCGTACTATTATTCCATTGGATTGAAAACAAATTGACAAAAATGAAAGAAACCTCATACACAACATATATTTTCATTTATAAATATGTGTACATAACCTCAAAAAAGAGTAAATGCTATATTTTTCTGTAGTTGAGCATTTTAAAAAAATATAGAAATGTTATAATTTCTTACAATAATTGGCCTTTTTCAATGTATAATACTGTATATACAAATGTTCAATTTTTAATTTAAATACCGTAACAAGAAAGTAGGTTTTTTTCGTTGTTGAAGAGATGGTTCATTTTGTGCAATGTGTAAATCTGTGAGTACGAGTTTAAACTATATTCCTAGTTATAGACGATACAATTTTAATTTATGTGGTATAAAATAAAATAACAAAAATGTAAAAAAAAATTTTTTGTCCATTTCTCTTCAGTCACTGCCAGGGCTTTTTAAAATGATCTGTCACGTGTTACGTTATTTGGAAAAAATATATTGAAAAAGAAAAAAGTTTACAATAAAATCAGAAGTTTACATTAAAAATTACATTGTGATGAATTTTAAGAGGAAAGGTATTTTGGTACGGATAAATAGGTCTATTTTTATTATGGAATGCAGTTATCGAGTGTTACATTTTTAGTGTACCAACTAAAATGTATTGTGATCGATTTTAAAAAGAGAGTTTATTTTTAAAAAAATGGAATCCATAGTTTAAATCCCGGTCATTGCATTATTTTTATTACTGTTAAGGAAGTTATATAGTTTTGAATAGTTTCTATTTTGTTGAAAAGAAAATGGAGTGAAAGAATGTTGTTTTGTCTGTTAATAAACATCACATTACGAAAGAGCTTTGTTATTTGCAACAACAAAAAAATGCCGTTTTATTTTTTATCTGTGAAAATTTGTTGATGTTGAGCAGTAGCGGATCTAAGTGCTTCATGAGGAGGTGGCTGGCTAAGAGGGGTCTGGTGCTTTTTTTAATTTGCGAAATTTTTAAATAAAATTTATTTAATGGTGGTCAAAATGCACAGTATTAGGCAGCTTAATTACAAATTCAGGGGCCGGTTGATGGTCAGGCTATTGTTAACATAACTCGCAATCCTTTTTTAGTGATAAGCAAACGAAAATAATAAATGATTATTTTTGTCATACAATACGAGTTTATGTAGCCACCACCCCCTGGATCCGCTACTGATGTTGAGCGGTGGGTGAGCCAAGAAATCAAATTTGAACAGTGTCCAATTCGGCGGCGAGAGGCACCTTTGGTTGAATTTGATTTTGATTAATCGAACGGAAAAAAAAGAGAAAAAAACAAATTTGCTCTTCTTGGTCCCCCCACTGAAAACGAGCCTACAAGAAAATTGATAGTGAGCTAATTTAAAATGAACGTCAAACATCAAATATCGTGTTAAAATCCCAATAAATATCGCTCATTTCACCTGAAATTATTTTTGTACAAAAAAACGACCTTTTCCCACAATTGGTTCATGTTAGAAGAACTACATTAATCTTTTTCAAATTCGTCGCAACGCTTCCACTTTCTTGTTTCAATTTTAGAATCGTTGTTCTGATCAACCACTTGTATACACCCCACGCAATGGTTGAACATGTTGATTGTATTCTTCTACTTTGTTGGTGAAGTTGTCCGAAATGATTGCACAATGGAATGGAATGTGATATTGAAATGGTTGCTCCATTAGAAACGACTCGATTTCGCGTGATCATGTTGATTTTTTTGTCATTTCTTCTCCAAGGAAATATTGAATTTTGTAGAATTTTAAAACAAAAGAAAAAAAAATCTAGGCATCCTTTTACTTTTCTGTTACTTTACCATTTTTTTTCTTTTGTAATCGTGTATTAAGGAGCGGAAATTTGTTACCTCAATTTTATAATAATTAACTTGTAATTTTACCATTTTAACAAAGTCAGCATTACCATGTTTATATATGTTATTATTGGCTACTGTTGCATACTATCACTGTACATATATTATTGTTGGCATCTGTTGTGAGGATGCTACTCATTTCCTTTTTTTTTCTTTTAATATTGTTTCTGGAGGAAAGATTTGGTACGTCGTCAGTCAAATGCTGTATATAGTTTTAGGAATGAACCGTTTAATTGCGGATTTTCAATGTAATAAAAAATAATGAAAAAAATACAAAAAACTCATTAACTGTTGAAAAAAAAAACACTTTTTTTTCTTCTCTTTTGAATAGGTTTTTTTTTTTTTTTTTTGAATTTATTATACCGACGTCGGTAACAATGAAAATAAAGGATAACGACATAGTGTAACTCAGTCCTTCTCCCAGTTAACAAATATTTGTGAATCAGTTGTAGGTATAAATAAAACCAAAATATTTTAAAACGATTCGTTATTTCTCGTTCCTTTTCATGGTGTGGGGTACGTGTAGAGGGGCGTAACGATGTAATAGACCTTTATTGGCATATACATTTACAATAGGCCTCTAGGGGCCCTTAAGGTTGTAAGTACAAAAAAAAATTACAAAATAAATAAAATCATGGCCTTTAATGTAATGACGATGTACGGACGTAGCCAGTGGGTTTAGGGGCCCAAAGCACCCCTTAAGGGTTTTTTCTTTACCTCCGAGGTAAAATGTGCAGCGTTTTGACCTTTTGAAAATCCGAACACATTCCACATTATTTTGACTTTAGTAATATCATAGTTCTTCTACTTGGAGAAGTATTTCGGGTTAAAGGACAATATTGAGTGACATACTAAACCAAAGTCAAGAGTGTTCCAAATGGGGAATTTTAATTTGAAAAAAGATCAAACCAGTCATGCAGCATGGCGAATTTTCAAAGCAGTCATAAGAGCGAATTTTCGAAGAAACGACTGGTTTTATGTAAAATTGAATGTTTGGAACATCTCATTCAAGTATGGGTAATTATCGGTATTTATGTACCTATGTATGAAGCTGTTCGGTATGCGTCAGGTATGGTGCTCTCTGACTTAAGATCAGTTGGTACTTACGATAGCTTCTTGTCATCTTGGAAATAAACGGTTCTCCCTATTCCCTCAATGTCGTTTGTGTTAATTATAAAATCTTATTACAACTATAATAATGAAAAATATACCAACTTCATCTAACTAACAACGCAGAGAGACAACGCATCCCTCACATCTCCGGTTGCATTTAACTGACTTTTGGTGAATTTTGGGCGATGGCGAAGGTTTGGTCCCTTTGAATTCGTATACCTACTGTTCAGAATATCTTATTTATTTGACCAATTTCATTGTTCAGGGGTTAAGCAGATGGAGTACCCTATGAATTTCCCGCTGCTTCGAGCAATACCAGCCTCTGCGCAGACGTCAAATCCTACCAACCGATAACGGTGAAATCCCCAAGAACCTCGTGTCCCTAATAAATGAGACTGTGTCATTGTCATTACAACCTAATTCTTGTCAATGCCACCCCGAAAGTAAACCAAACGGGATCTTCGCAAAGAGGAGCCACATAGCTCCCCAAGTAGATGACACTCCCCGAAACAGCCACTAAGGACTTTTCCGGGCGTCGCCAAAGCCTAGTACATACTCTTGGTCCAATATCAGTTTTTGCACCGTCAGAATCCTCCAAGTGAGTCAAATCTCAATCGACTGTGGCGAATACTTTTAAGTTTGCGTGAGTTTCAGGGTGGTTTTTCGCCTGAAGATTGATTTGCGCGTATTATCAACATCCTTACAAGCTCCAAAGCCACCCCTTTCTTCTACAGTACGCTACAGCCACCTGCTAATCGGAGATCGCACCAAAACTTAAAGTAAGGACCCAGTTTATTATTGTTCCGAACAGCGGTGGTCCTTCGTTCGTTTAGTAGTTACTGGGGTTTCATGGGGGACCAACGAATCAACGTTACTCAGGGAAGTTTGGAATCCATTTTGATTGCCCTCACACTATTCAATTCTGAAACATTTCATATTAACCTCGTACAGTCTCTTCAAGTAAGAAGTCCTCAAAAATATCTTACATCCAAGTAAAGAGACCCAACATGCAATCATTTCTGTCTGCAGGATATCATTCACGCCAGTTTCGGGTGTGCTCCCAATCTTGAGCTCCAGTACCTCCATGTCAAATATAAGCAAGTCTTGTCGCAGCCAAAATCAAAGGGTCCACAAGATAAAAACCAAGTAATTATGATAGAATAAATGAAATTTATTTCAACAGAATAACCATAAACAATAATCGCGAATTAAAGCCTAAAATGAAAAATAATACATGTTTAAATACAAAGCTTTCCTATCACTCAATATGTTACTAAACACTTCTGAGGAATTTTCATTTCATCTCTTCATTAAATAAAATTTGTATTTTTTTTTTATATACATGAATTGCTACAACCCTAAAAATCGGGGAAAAAAATGCCAAATATAATACATAAAGTATTTGAAAATCAATAGTTTCTAGGGAGAAAGGAAGGTTTTAGGTGGCATTTAGCAAAAAATGCATATCAAATCCGTTTTACTTCTCCATCCTTGACTCAGTCTTATTTTCATCTTAAATTCATGTTCAATAATCTTTTTTTCATAATTCCACATGGAAACCACTTCATGACATTAAAACCGACTAAAATAAATAATAAATGAAAGAACGCACAATAAAATAAATCAATAAAAAGCGAGGAAGGGTAACATGGTATATATTTGTTGCAACGACTCTAACGCATAAGCGCACAAACAGGTTTTTTTTCCAACGATTTCAATATAATAACATAATTAAATGTGAATAAATAATAATTCGCTAAAGAACCCTTGCTAGAACATCAAAATATCATTTGCATAACAATCTTACTACATAAATAAACATAAAAATGGGAACGAACGTACGGCAACTAAGCGAATACACAGGTAAAATTACGCTATAGGAGAGTAATATCGATATCAACTGTAAATGTTTACAAGTTAATGGTTACTTGGTTATGATGAAACGGAGCTGAATCGTGTTAGTAGGTAAATGTTCGTTCTACGGTTTTATTTAAAAGGCGTTAGAGTTTATTAAACAATTAATTGTTTAAATTGTAAATGTTCAAGTTTCGCCGTTAAAGACTAGGCAGTTTTTTCTTTATAGAAATTTCGAGAAAAAATAAAAATAAAATTACAAGTTTTTTTGGGTGGTTTTATGTAATGTGTGCAAATCTACGGCGGCCAAATTGGATTTTTCATCAACCTTAAGTTCTCTACTATTAAAAGTTTTTGATATTTTGTCTTTCTCGTTTTTACAAAAATGTTAGTCTAAAATATAAACACTCTTCGGTACAATTATAAGCTCATTCAAAATCACTCTCTTCACAATTGACAGACCACGCGAGCTCGAGTAAATAAGTATACGCGAAATCATAACGAAATATTTCAATCACTAGGTTTATCATTAACCTCAAGTTTGGCATATGGGGATATTACGTCACGGGGGTTTATTCAAGTTAAAATCTGGAAAAGAAGGTGTAAAGTTGAAAATTAAACGAAACAGTAGGTTTATTTTTAATGCTTAAAAAAATAGAATTAAAATTAAATTGTTTCAAGGACCTGTTTTACAACAATTTTGCATCTGGGAATGAACAACGGAAGAACTAAGGTTGGTTTTCGAACTTGGGAATATGGTTTATGGAAGGGCTGGGGGAGGCGACGCGGGAGCCTGCTTGCTCTGGAGATTGAGGGGCAGTTGAGTAGCCTTCTAAACTTCCATGCCCGTTCCCTGTGGATATGAAGAATAAATACGACGTTAAATTAATATCTATGTTTTGTAATGGTCGTTGAAAAGATACAACGAGGCATATGATTTTGCGTTATGCGAATTTTTAGGTAGCAAATGAAGCAAGGTTTTGGTTTTATGACGTAACAAATGCCTACAGTTGGTGTAGGAATAGAAGGTACATCAGAATAATGGGCACCCATAGATGCTTGCAATGGGGAATTTGCGTCTGAAGTCTTCCCAAAAATGTAGGCAATTTAGAGAAGCTGCCCGCGTTTGAAAAAGAATGCGGGATCGAGAAGACCGTATGACGTCATGCGGTTACGCCCACTTGCACCCGCCACTCAAACCGGGAGTTTTGAGCTGTTTGTGACGTCAAATGGCCACATTAATTTTTGCGGCTTCATTCAATTTGCAATTGGCGGTTTTGAAGTGTTCTCCTCAAGTAAATTTGTTTAAAATGATTATCGCTGGCAATACACGTTATGGCCGTAGCATATCGTGACCCAAATACGTAAATTTATAGAGGAATAAATTGAAACCGACATAATTGTAAGGGAAGAAACTTCGTTAATGAGAACGTTTGTTCTCAGAGTATACGACATTTAAAATACAGGGTCAGTGCAGTTTCAAAGGGCGATTTTTAAAAAACGGCGCAACTTAGAAGTATGAGGTTGATTAAATTTCATACACATTCCTCACATAATTTTTAGGATTTAAGTAATGGAAATGGGGTGGTGTATGGAAATCAATAAAACGACCCTCATTCTTCCAAGTTGCGCCTTTTTTTTAAATCACCCTTTGAAACTGCACTGGTTGTTTTGGCTCACCCTGCATGAGTTTGAATAACGTAAAATAACCACATTGGCAACCATGAAATATGTATCTGAGCTAATCACATCAATACGCATGCTGTAATGTTTCGAAACACATTTAAGGGCTGAAGTGAGTGGTGAAGCTCGAGTGGCTATCAGTGTCCTACACATCTAGCACTGCAGCACGAAAACAAGTACGAAGTATCTACTCATACCAAAGTCAAAAGAACAAGGCGAAAAAAGTGGTTTCAAGACGGATTTCATATTATGGACCATCAGATGCACCAGCAGGTTTTCGCCAGCTCTTTTCACCTTCGGCGGTTCTACATCAACAAGCGGAATAGATTGAAGTCCACCAATGCAGTTGAGAGACAGAATGCGGTAAACAAGTTTGTACGTGTTGCAATACAACAATGTCAAGTACTACCTCACTTTATTGTAGGACCACCCTCACTGCAGAAGGCAGATCAGCAGGTAAATCTTACTCGACAGACTAATAAATCGGTGAATTCTGTGACCTATTGGTGAAAAATTAAGAATTCATTCTAAGCTGATAATTCGCACTGGAGTTGAGAAACTAGAATTACCAATATGCGAAGTAGCTAAGAAACCGGTTTTGTGAAGTAGCTAAATTTTAACCAGAATCAACACCCATGGGTATGTTCTTCTCGAATAAGGATTTAGACAATTTTGATGTTCTCTCAGCCGTATGTGGTAACTTGAGAGGAAGAAAATACCTGTCCTCTCCACTCAAAATGTCGTCCTTACCCATTTGTTTTATCTCGATTTTTATAATTATTATGGTACCGCCAGGAGGTACAGAGTGAGCCAAAACAACCAGTGCAAGTGTGACGGGAACCCAAGAGAAATTCACGAGAGACCTCTCCAATCCTCAAAGGTTGAGGACTTTTAAAATTTGGGGCCCTCAGGCCGTATTTTTTCGAGGAGATCTCAATGTATCTTCCCGCGCGACATAATTTTTAGGACCTAAATAATCAAAATGGAATTTAATAAAACAAACCGCTTTGACACTGCACTGATTGTTTTGGCTCAACCTGTTTTAGTTAGTTTGTAAATAAAATATGAGTTGTGGTTCAACCCCACAGCCCCAGGAGACTAATGGGAAACCTACTGGAACCTAAAATTGGAATCGTACTTACCCACTTCTATACAATTTCTAGAAATTCTTACACGGAAGAAAAATTGAATATTACTTGTACTTGATGATCAGAGACCTAGTCTTGCCCCAGTGTGCGAGGATTGTAATGCATTCACATACAGTACAATTGAATAGTAGGAATAACGAGGAGTGGTGGGAATACGTAGTGGAAACTTCACGAATTCTAATACGTTGTGATTTCATCATAAGCGAGCCAATTCATTAAAATTACCAGTTATTTCTCAAAGCACAAAAATTGATTTTCTAGTACAACAACAGTTTTGCCTTAAATTTTTGTTTCAACATGTTACGTCTAATGGTACAACAAATCTATAATGCGACATTCTTAGTAGAAAAAATGAGTAGCATCCAGGTGAGTTCGTCTACTTTCATTCATAAAACAAAGAAAACGGCCAGCGGTTCAAGCGTCTGAAGATGTTTAGGGGTCCGCAAAAATGTCTAAAGATGCTTAACAACGACTCAAAAACACCAGAGCTCTCGTCAACGTTTGGTACTGTTTTGTGAGATGCAGTCAACAAAAAATGAAAATGAGTAAACAAAACAATTGAACGGAAAAGTCGTACCAGAAAACGTGCGGCACCAGCGTGGAAAGGTGCGGCACAAGCATGGAACAACACATTTATGATTCTAACGAGTATTTTGAAGAACATTTTGTAGCACGAAGAGTTTTAATTTTGAGAATGACGCATGACAGAAATCGTTAAGAAGACATCTAACATGTACAAAATACGACTTCATAAACAAGTTGGACTAATTTCGAGATGTTATGGAGGGAAATGTACGAATAACGGAAAACGCACACAATTTGCTTTAGCGTGAGAGAAAAGAAAAAACAAAAACAAAGAACGTGTTTCAAAAATTGGGGGTCGCCCAAGATGTGGGAGGTAAATGGACAAGTGTACATTTGAATAACTTACGATATGTGGAATAAAGTGAAAATGTGGCCTGGCCTCCCTCCATCATAAGAAGTGAATTTTAAGATTTTGGCCATTTTCATCATTTTCATACTTTAATGAAATTATTAACTGAAATGGTGAAGATGAAGATACTGTTTGGTGAAGTTCAGAGTGGATGGCTATGACAAGGAAATCTTCATTGAAGATGAGTAGTATGAATGTTGCCACAACAGTTCAGTTCCAGAGATATCCGGAATGTCCGATATGTGAACAGAGCTTCGGCAAAAATCGTGGATACAGTCTTAAGACCTGCGATTACCCTCATTCGACGCAGAATTTAATTTTGCAAATAATTAATTATAGAATCAGGGACCTTTAATGTATGGTATATCTAGTGACTCGATATCAACACCTGACGCCCAAATCAAACATTTCAAATCTACGTGAATGGGTGAATTCATGAAGGGCTCCAAAATGAACAAGATGCAGCAATAACCGTTTATCTAACGTTATAACACATTCCGGCCAATCCAAGAAGGATTCTGTTTTGAGAAAGGAAGACAATGAGGATTTTTTTTTTTTTTTTTTTTTTTTTGATTGGGGGCTTTGATAGGCTTATGCCTTTGGTCACGTAGACCTCGAAGTGGGTCTATTGTGACATTGTACCCCTGTTCCTACACTACAACATTGGTAGTGAGGAGACGGTTTACAGCCTCCTCCCGGATGAAGTGGAGCAGGCTGTTGTCATCGATTTTTGCAACCTCGGAGGGACTGAGGATGCCCTTACCAAGGTGCTTAAATCTTTTGTATGCAAGCGCTGGACAGTTACAGAGTATGTGTTCCGCTGTCTCTGGCTCACAGTCACAGAGTCGACAGTCATCTGTCCTGCATATTCCCATCTTTTTGAGGTGGTACTTGACTGGACAGTGGCCAGTTAGGAGGCCTGTAACGGCCTTTATGTCCTTCCGGCTGAGGGAAAGGAGAGCCCTGGCTTTCCTTCTGGAAAAGCATACGAACTGCTTGGCTTGTCTCATTTTTGGAGCGCTTTGCCAATGCTTTGTTCTCTGCTTGTCAACCCACTTCCCCACTTCTCGGGCTATGAAGCTCTCTGTGATGCCGAGGAAAGGTTCTGGTCCAGTTGGGTTTGACATGGATGCCTGTTTGGCGAGGCGATCCGCCTCTTCGTTGCCTTCTATACCCTCATGACCCGGCACCCACAGCAGCGTCAATTTGTTGCCATGGGCAGCCATCTTGAGGGAGTTTAGGCAGCTCCAGGTGAGCTTTGATTTTATGGAGAAGGCCGAGATGGCCTTTAATGCTGCCTGGCTGTCTGATAGAATATAGATCTTTGCGCCCTTTAGTCTTTTCCTGGCGATCTCCTGGGCACAAATATCTATTGCATGGGTTTCTGCTTGAAAGATGGTGGCCAAGGCCCCAAGGGGCTTAGACAGGCTAAATCTGGGGCCTTTTATCCCCAGGCCTGCTTTTTCATCCATCACTGACCCATCTGTGAACCACAGCAGTGATCCTGGCTCTAATTGAGGCATGCCTCCTTTCCAGAAATCACGATCTTTTATTATTACTCTGAATGGAAGATCAAAATTCATCCTCTCTGGCATTTTGTCAGAGATTGATGAAGCCACTGGGTCTACCTTGACAAAGTCAAGGATGGACGCATGGCTATTTTTCCTGGCAGGATGTTTTATTGCTCCTGCTTGCAGCATCCTCATGGCCCCCAGGTAGGCCACCCTCTGTATGTGGAGATGGAGGGGTTCGAGGTCAAGTAAAACCTCTAGTGCTGCAGTAGGGGCGGTTCTCATTGCCCCTGTTATTCCAAGGCAGGCCTGTCTTTGTAGTTTTGTAAGTTTCTCCACAGCCGTTGTCTGACAGGTTTTCTGCCACCATACCGTTGAGGCATAGGTGACCATGGGTCTGACAATGGCTTTATAAGCCCAGTTGGCCCTCATTGGTGCCAGTCCCCACGTCTTCCCAAGCATTTTGTGGCAGCTCCACATTGCTTTTGTGCCTCTTTTTAGGGTATAGTCTAGATGCTTGTTCCAGTTTAATTTCTGATCAAGCATGACTCCCAAGTATTTTACCTCCCCTGAGAGTGGGATGCTCTTACCTCGGAGTTTGGGAGCCTTAAGACAATGAGGATTGCTCAGTGGAAAAGGATTTAAATGCTCATCAACTAAGCTTGAAAACATGAAAGAAGCCTTCAGGAATGATGTACTTCTCGATGTACTTATACAGGGAATGGTTAACACTCAGCACAAGACCCAAGTTGCATATAAGGTTAAAATTCACTTCACTCAGTGAATTCTTACTGTCCTGGTAATCCAACAACAAAGATGAACCAAACCACTGATCAAATAATTCTGGCGATTGCTACACGTTTATGCTAATGTATGAAAGTATGAAATTGACTCCTACATTTAATAAGTACTTCCATTTTTGGTAAGTCATCCATTCACCTTCCCACATTGACCCTGGGCGACCAGTAATATGGATTCTACTTACAGGAATTAGAGGATAGTACGCGAGATTTCTCTCCAAGAATTAAGTAGTGTCAGAATAAGGTACAAGATGAGGAAGAGTTACCATGATTGACTACAGGGGTAGTGGACGATGCTAGATGCCTACACAAAGCTTCCACTTCTTCCCGGTGACGCCTTTGAAGGGCTTCAAGCTCCAATTTTTGTCTGAAACAAAACACGCAGAAAACATGAGACAATATTTATTTTTAATTCTTCGCTTGTTGTTGGAGCCTGTAAGAATATTAGACACGTAATGAGTGATTCTAGCGTAGTGACAAAAATTTCATCACCCAGTGTCCTTCCGGCTATGGATATTACAAATACCTGTGTAGTATTCATGTGGATCCAGTGCTGACACCTTTGGCGTTATTACAGAAGTTCCATAACTATTTCCACATTACCAGATTTATTCGCTCAACTGTTCTAAACTACTCTAAAATTATTCAAGTTTCCAAATTACTTATTTACTCACTAAGGATTACTTTAGTGACTCTTCCCAATTAAAAGTCTCTAAAATCAAACCATTCACCATACTGGAGGTACTGTAAGTATTGAACCTTGTAATATTTTCCTTATTCGGTAATTTATTGAGTCTTAAGGTTTATATCAATATTAAATTTAAATTGAATTTTAGTTTAATATTCAACGTACCTTTGTAGGAGCGTTCGAAGTTCTTCATTGCGATTGTCACTACTCGAAAGTGGATCTTCCTCATTTTCCTGAAAAATATCGATAGTTTGAAAATCTTGTCAGTACCAGTGTTGACGCGATTCACACGATATCGGTCTGGAAAAATGGATAAGTCGCTACCAATATGAGTAATATTTGTTGATTCGATACCTTACTCTGATTTTCTTCAAGGTGGTATGTTTTAGTGGTCTGCTGTTGCAGTACGTAAGTTAGTTATGGTTGGGATAAAACATTTTACAGCAGATTCACAAATTGCAGATACTTAAGGATTATTGTTGTTATTTATTATTATTTTTTTAACCATAGAGCACTGACAGAGCAGGACTCCCCAAAGGCCGGTTTCGCCAACTTATGAATACTAGGGCTAAGGATACCTGAAGTTGGAAATTAAATAGGTAAAATTCTCGCAAGAGGCTATTTGGCACTCCATTAGCTGAAGTTGTGAGTATTTCCTCCAATTAGTCGGTAGCTGCAAGGTGCAAAATTAAGATCGAATTTTCAAAACGGCTGTACCTCAAATTGAGCCCGATATTTTTCAGGTTTCTACATATTGAAGAAATGAATAATCGCCCTCCATATCCATCAAATTAGTGAAACTGACCTCAACACCTCTGGAATATGAAATCGCCGAATACTGTGAAAAGTAAGTAATTTATTACATGAATAGTGACGTAAGTATTAACAATGCAGCTAATACATTCTTGACGAGTTACTGTTCTGAATTCTACTCAATACTGGGCGTTTGCAACTGGATTATCTAAGGATGAAATGGATATCAGTTCCCCCCCAAAATCGAACATATGAAATCGATTGAACGTACGGAAAATTAAAAAGAAAGATGAACGGAAGGAATTAACCACTTCTAAAGCAACTTCGATAGAACATGCAACGAGAACTACCAAGCAAATAAGTACACAGGTAATAAACGAAAAATTAAGGGAGAAGCACCTTGCACAAAGCTAAAGAAGAAAAGATTAGGAAATGAGGAACTTATGGTAGAACATGTATCCTATGGGGTAAATAGGGTAATTGTATACATGTAAATGTACAAAACCATTAAACAAATTAAGTAGATCGAAATTGAACAAGCAAACATTCAAGTTTAATACTGTGGGGTTGGTAGTTTGATACCTGTAGACGGATGTTTCCCTTTACAATGTGGTAGTTACATAAGTACAAAGGGTAGAATAACGTACGAGAATAATACGAGGGTAGAATAACGTAGACATAGACATGATACTCTGGACATGAACCAATCAATAAGCCACCAACTATGATGTAGAGAGTAGTTCATGCTTGCATCAAACTCTTCGATGCCCCAACAAACGAATCAGTGCCTCCTGGATTGTGATTTCACATGAAATCTCAGATTAAAAATATTTGAATTAAGAGTAGTTACTATCAAATTCTAAACCTACCTAATATCAGGTAAGAACCTTAATCTAACAAAATGAAGAACCTCCAACATAGACAGCCACAATAGTGATTCACAGAAGGGGAGATTTCTCTTGATACAGTAGTTCCAGGGGGAAACGCCACCTAAACTCAGCCAAACGCATCCGAACACTACAATTTTTGTACAGTTTACATAGTTTATTTTTTCAACACTAAACTGACGGACGACCAATCAAAACGACACCACTTACCTATTTGGGATGTGTGAAATAACACGGTATAATCCACATAGCTACTCAATATTCGGGCGTTTAAAGGCCCCTCTACCTCGAACAAACCTTACATTGAAGCGAGGCTCTCACCGCTGTCCGGTTTGGAGTGATTGAACTGACCAAGTTACATTTTGTGGACAATACGGCAATACAGTGTAGTAGTACGAATATGTTACAGATCAAAAACCTAGTTACATGAGGCGTGCAAGGTGCGAGAGAATCTCACAAACTTCGGAGTTTTGGTTATTTTCAGAATCAAATCAGAATTTCGCATTATTGCTTATCCACACCAAAATTGGCACACAAATTCACGTTCGAAAAGAAATGGATGAAAAGAAAAAAGTTAGTATGATAAGTGGTACCCGCCACATTCACCAACCAATTTTTTTCTCCTATCTTTCAGACCCTCAAGATTGAACAGTAAACAGAAATACAATATGATACACTTTCAAACACAATCTGACACATACTATAGTCCCCACTCATGGGAATTCACATGTGCTTAATTGTATGGTGAACAAGTAAGTGATTCTGAAACCTACGTGACAGCCTTAATTTTTCTCTACATTTTTCTTTCGTATTTTTCAAAAATTAGGTGAATAGTACAAGTTAGTGAATAGCAGTTTTACTCAATTAGGTAAATAGTCAAGCTGAGATAGTATGTGATTAGAGATGGAATGACAGCACTAAATGATGAAGATTTGATGTTCGAAATTAATCGGAGGGCTCTACACCAGTCTGAATTTACATATTAAAGAATTCAAAGGGGGTCGAAAAGGTTACATTAAAGTTTACATTTAGATTTAGTGAGTCCAGACGAAAAACAACGTGTGCTTCTACGTGGAACCTAAATCGACTTTTCAAACGAATAAATTTTTATTCTCAGACGAAAACACAATCATGTAACGAAAACGTTCCATTATCCAAAAAATTAGAATCGGGTTGATATTTTAGATGACGGACTCTAAAATATTGGTTGGCCAACAGTCAACTGAATCCCATCTTTGCCACCCTTGCGTCTAATAACTTGATGTGATCAAATTTATTATTCCCTCAAAATTGAAATTACGAACACTGCCTTCCTAGTGGGGGTACTCTACATGTTGAAGTGAGGGTTCAATTTTACTTAATACTCATTAACACATTGGGGACCAAGTTTGTAACATCATCTTCCACCAGAGCTTCATACTAGCAGATTTGGATTTTTATCAATAACTTCATCTATATTTTGTTAATTTGGAAAACATTGGGAATTGATGGTAGAAACCACCCTATAATGAGATTTACAGTAGTGTTAGTGGATTATGGATGACGCTTTAGAAAGAAATGTTACCTTGGCCTTTCCACCGAAGAACCAAGGAGTGTAGCGGCGGGACCTGAAGGGAATCTCGCCGTAGCCCAGCGTCCTCGTTTGTCGACCAGGCCCGTGGAGGGGTGCCATTTTAGTTCCCAGCGGTCGGCCGTCTCCGGGCAAGTTACCTTCACTCGGCCATCTCCACAGACCTTCCTTCTCATATAAACCCGACAACCCCGGAAAGGAGCAAAGGGTTTTGTTCAATTCACACAAACAAAAGGTCTTCCACAAGAAGGGGTTAGTAGACTGCAAATACTACTTAACCTACGAGTGGCCTTTATTTCCTTCAAAAAGACAAGAACCAACCCACAAAAACTGATCAATACCCAAAGGTACGACACTTCCGGCTTCTTCAGCTAAATACCCCAAATGGTTACGAATTGAGAATCCACAGTGCGTATGAATAACAGAAGTGGTGAGTGCACAAAGGACCAAACGTGATCCCCCAAGACGGTATCACGGCTGTTGAAGATAGTAAGTGGACAAGGAATAACGTTATTGGAGGGAGAAGTAAGCTTCCATACAATCACAGGAAATCATGACATCAGTGGATACGGATTGGAATGGGGCAAAAACGGAATGAAAATCGTACTGTATTGTTTTCTGGGGATAGATCTACCCTTACGTGTAGATCACTGTCTCTCTGGTACCGCCATGATTGTCTTTCGACCAACGTACAGCCACTCAATAATCCCTACAGATTAGGACCTACCATCAATGACAAAAAATGACAGTGTACGTTCTGCATATTGGCCAAACAAACAATCATGCAAATTGGAAGCAATAGAATAGCGATCCAGAGGGACGAGTTGTTACTGTGATGTGTAAGGATTTGCAGCGGTTTCGTATGGTCATCCATGTAGAGGAACTACGAGTACTAAACCGTTTGGTAAGGGATTTTGTGGATTAAGGACTTGAAAAGTACAAGTTTAGTAAAAAGTATCCTGCATCAGTGACAGCCACAACATGGCTCCAAAACCTACAGAATCTCAATTGAAGTTCTATCACAAATTGACAAAACAGCTATACTCCCCTATGAATTACGGAAGCACACGGTTTTGAAATATCAATTTTGTTGGATCTTGTGAGTTTTTCGAAATGAGGAATAGGTTTTCAAATAAGTTAAAGGAAGAACTGATAAACGATTGGGTACTTCCATTTAAAGGAAGCTGGGTTAACAAAATCGTTCGATTTTCACTAACAGCATGCTTGACAAACATGGGATCGTCACAAACATTTGAATTAGAAACAAGGCCACTTGAAACCTGCAGCTAGGACTTTCACTTGTAATACAAACGATGTAACTTGAGAAAGTTAGAATGGATTTCATGAAGCAACAATTTTGTTACGGACGGGATAAGGGAAGGAATGAGCGAAGAAAAGTTCTTTTGAACTGAACGGAAGAAACCCGGCGTTTTGAAGGAGCGTAAAACGTAACGCGAACAAATCCAGTGTTCTGCCCCGACATGCACCTTCGTGAGCCTGACACGATTTCCAAAGGATGCAGTCGTGTTGCATACATTTCCGTAGAGACATAAAAGTTGCAGATGTTTAAGGGGGAATTTTATGAGGCATGCGGCACCAGAAATGATCTCGAGTTTCCGAAGGAGGTTTTACAACTCAAAACATCAAGATCTTACATGCAAAGATAAGCACGGGATAGAAGTTTAATGCAGGAGCAGACGATGGAGGAATAAGCTACCAACACCGATCAAATAAGTAGGTATTATTAGCGAGAATTAAACACACCACATCAAGCATGACACATGACAACATCGATAGATTAGATAAAAATGTTTAAAAAAATTAACTTGATTAAACAGTATGAACACTCGAATAAATCGTGAACGTTAAAACAAACGTGAATTACATTGTTATCACAGTTTTTTAGACGATCGAGTTGGTAACATTGGCTATAAATCGCTATTAAAAGAACTGAGTGCACAAGAAGGAACACTCCTAGACGGTTTGGCTGTACTTCAATCTATAGTGCAGGGCGATCAAAAACAGACGGGGAGCTACTATAGCGATTTAAGATCAGTCTAAGCTTAGATGAAGTTGTAATTGTTAATGTAAACTCAACGTTAAGTATAATGATGGTCACCTGAAATGTAGGAGCTTGAACATTGCTGATGGCACGTTTGGCAACGAGAAGTCCTGGTGTAGTGTGGTACGGGTCTGCGAAACGGTATGAAGAGAATTATCATTTAATCAACCTAGTAGATACATTTAATATTAGATTGTAGCAGAGACTCAGGGATCTGGATCCAGTCCACACACTCCACCATACTGATGATCCCCCTACCAGGTTGTCGATACGATCTATTCTGTATCGTCGAGCTTCAAGTGCTTCGTGGTATGTTCTCGGTCCAAACTTTTTAAAACCCGAATTTCCGAAACATTTGAATCGGTGAATGTTAAAAGGGCAGTTGTCCATGTTTTTTCGATATTACTTTTTTTCCATTTTAGGGTTCTATATGAGCAGCCGCATCGTTTCATGGGTCAACAAATGATTAAATGGTTACTAGTTAAACAAATGGATAAGGTCCAATTAAACAATTTGCCAATGTTATCGGAACTGGACAGTTTTTTTTCGTTTTTCCTAACGTCAGCTTGCTTGGACTAAACATCACATCTTATATAAAACCAGTTATTTCTTCGAAAATTTGCTCTTATAGCCACGCTGCATGATTTTGGAGTTATCTCCTTGGCAGCACCACTGCTTTTGAGCCCCTCCTGCTACAAGGTGCTGTTATTGTCAACTTCCCAGACACATTCATACTTGTAATGGGGCTAATACCACAACTCAAAATTTGGCAGTCTTCCTCTAAAGGTAAGCAAGCAATTCATGACTTTACATCAGATCAATCGGAGCAAGAATGACCCATGTCGAAAAATTAAAAAGAAAAAAAAACTATTATTTGGCAGAGTACCGCTAACTACACACTGATTCAGATTCAGTGATAACCCACTCAAATTAGATAGTTCTAGGGAAGATTTAAAAAAATTAAATACGCGTAGTTAAAGGTTATTTTAACATTCGAACTTAGCAGAAATTTCAACACGCCCTCCTGGGAATTGTCACATTTTGAGTTGTAATAGTCTTTTTCCGGACCAGCCATTTAGTCCTCTGAATGGAATTCAATTTCACAGTAGCAACCAGAACAAGCAAGGGTGGGTGCTTTTTCAAAGCATTCATCTAGTAAATTGAAGAGCAACACGAGAGAGGAGCATTTCCTCCCCAACCCTTGAGTTTTACTGTATATTCCAAGTATTTTAAACTATCGTGTTCAAGGGAAAGTACCTGAGAGAAGAACAACTACAGTCCAATATGAATGAATTGTAACTCACCAGAGGCAGAGAGCGGCAATGATTCCGGAACAGAGCTCACATGGAATCTTGATATTTTCCGACTAGGCGGCACGCTGTCGAGCTCAACTTCACTCACGTCCTGGAAAAATTCTGTACGTGAGGCCGCTTGAAAAGTAATTTGAAAATCTACGGCCGCTTCATGTTCGGCCCTAAACACTTGATTGAATCGACAAGAATATCACGCGAAATAATAATTCGGTAACACGTGTAAGTAGTGGAGCGCTAAATGAAAATAATATCTTACTGCAGTAGATGATATGAGGGAGCTCCCAGAACTCCCTTCCCTCTTATAGCCGCTGCTCAACTTGGCCAATTCCTGAACATTCAACAGAGACACTATAAGTGAGCTTATATTAGTTAAAAGCGACAAAACACCACTGGGAACACTCAATTGTACCGGCAGAATTCATCAAACAGAACTCACATGTTCAAGATTTTGCAGATCCGAGGGCGGGTTTCTCGTGGAGTTAGCGCGCGATCTCTCTTCTTTCGAGACAGGCGACCCCACGTGAGAATCCAAGGAGCTTCCCACATTCTACAAATCATTTCCCAAAAAACACACAATGAAAGAAAATTCAAAATTTCACATTGTAACAACGCTAACACCATAAATCGCATAAACAATTTTTTAAACATAGGATGTGGACAGTAATTGTTCAGCAAAACGCACAAAGGAATCTTTTCAATTGCTACAATTCCGTGGCCCGAAAATCTCAAATGGAAATTCATTTCTGTAAAGACCTCGATGCAATTTTCCGGCAGCTGCTTCCCAAAAAGGTTCATTGTTTCACCTTTTAATTGAATACGATCCCGCTTTTGTTCAAATTTGAAATGGACTTCTTCGAAAAAGTTCATTTAATATTTTCAGTGGTATAATTTCTCACACTCACCGAAGCAGGTTTATGATCCCCTTGATGATCAGCATGATCAACATCTGAAAACGATCAAAAATCTAAGTTAAAAGAAACGCTCTGGTTGATTGTTCTGTCTCGAGGGGAAAAAAACTGTAACATTAAAAAGTAGTCCCAGTTGCATCGAAGCCTTGCAGATAAGTTCTTCCTGAGTACAAAATACAAGTTTTTCACTAAAATTGTCAACCGGTAGAGCATGGATAGGTAAATAATATCACCCATTCGATTGATTAAACATAGGGAGGTTCATCACCAATAGTGGAAGGTGGTAGATAGATACGTATACAACAAAAACAGTTGAAAATATGGACTCAAAGTCGCACTAATAGCAACGAATTCTCTAGAATGGAAGTAATGAAAACGGTACCAACAAAATCCTAAATGAGCACTATGTCCGCGATGTTGAAGGACGAGTCATCTGGAGGCATACAGAAAACACAGACAAACCAAACAACTATAATTGGATCGGGAGTGAAACCAGACAAAGGCTTGAAAATTACCCGGGATGATAATCGTAGGTGGCACGTCAGCGTGGTCGATATCCGAAGGTGCACCGAGATTGTGGATAGTGGTCTGCGGAGAGGTTCCAGGCTGGAGCTGCAATATGGGTTATAGCAGGATTAATTTAAGCAGGATATCTGATTAACAACGATTTTATATGGTCGAGCCAGGCGGCCCACAATTAATGGATGCATGAACAACAGGAAAAAACACATAAAAGGAAAATTATGGTGCAACCAAGCAACGTCACTAATGGGTTCTGCAGTATAGCATCAGTACGTATATTCATGTATATTGGGGGGGAGGGGGGGTGTCTAAGTTGGGGTTTAAATATGCTGGTTACACACCATCACTGGTTGCTTCCATCGCTGGATTCTTGGGGAAAACAAACCCAGACAATGTAATCTATATCGGTTGAATAGAATTTCTCCTTTGGGAGCCAACCTACCACCACTCACAGGACGATGTTGGCTAACCTGCAGCTATCACCATATAATTCCAACCATGTACAACATTCGCGGAGGAACAAGTACCACTCACCAACTGGTTGGCAGCTCCGGACGAGATGGACGCCAACTTTTGTTGCAGAGTATGCATGTACGTCTCGTAGCTGGACTGGGTGTGAGGAGTAGCTGGGTGGGAAGGAGGAGTACTTCCTAGAGAGAGCTCACAAGGTTGGCACGTCAACTGTACCAGCTTCTGATGTAAATCTGCTATGGTGACAGGTCCACTGCAAAATGGGATTAAAGTCTTGATAATGGGAAAGCAATGATACTGCAACTAGATACCTAGGTACATAATCCAATTGCTGAAGAGAAAGACAAAAACTGCAACATTTTGGGCCTATTATGCATTCAGTATTGTACTTGTCAAAAGGTCATGAGACTACAATCTATTGCATTAGTACAAAATATCAAATATTATATCTGCTACGTATATTGTATACTGAATAAATGCGTTATCTTCAACTTATTCATCAGTTTTCATTACAGGAAGTACAAAATTAGAGGAAACAAGAATTTTTTTCCAACCTCGAGCCTTCAAGAGAATTCTGAACTGAGAGCTTGGAATGATGGTTTTCAGAATCTCCTGAACCAACTTCTCCGTCGGCTGGGCTTTCCTCTGCTAGTATTTCTGGTGGTGCTGCATCGACGACTGCTTAAATGGAGCATAGAAATACATGGATAAATTCTTAGGTAAATACCAAATTTTGTGTTAAAATAGCATAATGGACGGTCAAAACGATGCCTCAACTCCAAGTGTTCCCATTCTTAGATTATGAAACACACAATCTGTTCTTGATTTTCTCTCGATTTTTTGGGAAATTTTTTTCAAGTCAAGAGAATCCACATACCGGGAGGTGGCGCAGACTCAGTACTGTTCGAATTGGTGTCAGTAGGTGGTTCAGGAATTTCAGGGACCTCTTTAGGCGCAACTACCTGCAAAATAAGGTCGAACTGTAAATTTGTAAATTGTAAAAATTGGATTCCCTACTCGAAACGTTCCTTAGAATTGTTGCAAAACGCCTTTTATGATTCATAGGTACTCAAGTATTTACTGGTATCACATCCATGTGAGGTAACCTGACCAGCACGTGAACGTCGGGAGTGAATGTCGGGAGGGCGAATGACGGTTAGATAAAAGAATTAAGTAGATTTTTCACATTAATATTCAACAGTTAAGAATCAACTACAATAGTAATGCTTGAGTTTCTATTGAAATACCTTTTCACAGAACGTACCTTGGTGCTGGATTCAACGACTGGGCTAACCAAAAATCGGGATATTTTCCTCATCTGTAAAGAACGTTGCCAACTTAAGACTATGTTCAGTTAAAAGCAATCATTCATAGAAACGGTGAATATACATGAAATGTTATATACATCACAACATCAATGTAATGAAAAGTGCTAAGAAGCCTCATGGAATACAAGGTTCGCATATAAAAACTTCCACTCTGGCCAATTGCACTACACAGAAAATGTAGTAAATATATACGGTTAACCAAAGAGAGAAAATTAGGTATTACATACATCGTGGCGCTTAACAAACCATATTTCTTCAGATTCAAACATACACTTCATTTCACGACATCTAATCTAGACTATCTAAATGGCTGCTATTCAGATTTCTACGTGAAAATACTGTGATTATTAATTCGTTAATTTCAAATCTAACGAAGCATTATAATGACGAAAATCATGCGATGTTGTAAAATTAATTACAACTAGGTTGTCGAATGTGTTGCCAAACAGGAGTAAATGGGACGAGTAGGACTTATTTTTTCCCTTAAGAAAACGGGACCCTGCAACTGTTTAAGATTGCAATCATGTGATTCTTTTCAAGTTGTTTCAAATTGAATTCTGGAAATATTGAGAACTAGAAGATTTATGATCTGGAACACCTGACTTGTATGGTTTGTTCCACACAGAAGTTGAAGATCACTGCACAAGATGGCTTGTGCCAGGATCTGGGATTGATGGACTACTATGGAACGAGAATACGAACAAAAAAATATATTATGGGTTAGACTTCTACGAACGTATAAAAAAATAAATCGGCATGCAAACAATAAAACCTATATGTCTGGAAAGGTAAGCACCGTTTGGTGAAGACACATCAAGGTATGTTCTGGGACATAATTCCATACTTCCCATGTATACTGTATATTGTCCAGTCAGTCAGCAGTAGTTTAAAATATATCGACCGTGCTTTCACAGCTGACCGAATACAGGGAACTTCCAGATGAGCAGATTCGGCCACTCAAAAGTTCACTTGGCCATTTATTGGACGATTGTGGTAACAATCACCCAGTGGCGCACAATAGAAGTCATTGGGATCAAATTCAAGATTAGGCTGTCAACAAGCTAAAATTCTAGCGTGAAAACTAGATGCTACCTCTTAGCTTGGATCTCTGATGTCGTCCTCGGAACGCAAACTAAGGCTGATTTCAACCGTCACACCAGTGCAGGAATAATTTATAAACGTTGCGAGCAGATGAGTTAGGGTAACTGTATGGTGAGAAGACAACCGAAGTCTTGGAAAAACTGTATGAAATAGATCATGTTAAGGTTAGTTTACCTTTTATTATGCTCATCAAACAAGACCACGTGCATGTTAAAGGACAGAATTCAATGACGGTCTCGTGCCACCACTGAACTCTGCGGGGATAATTTTTCCAATTGTTCCACAAAACAAAGTAAATACTCCTAAACGTGCTTTCCATTTCCAGACAGACAAGGCCCAACTAATCTTAAGAATTCAAGTTAGTAAGTACATACAGGCGTGGTGGTGGGGCTCGAAGTAGAAGCATTGAGCTCCTGCTCTGGAGGTGGACTGTCATCCTTCTGTAAAACACCACACCACAATTCGGTACCACTTCAAGCTACAAACCCAAGATTAGTTGGCAAAAGGGTGATGTATAATGATGCGTTTTGTGTTCTTTTGGTGGGTTAAATGGTTCAAACTACACGCTACCTAACCTGCGAGTATGTTAAAATCCCTCAGACTGACATTGATTAGGTAATCCCATGTTGGGATCATACAATTGGAGTTTGTGTATGTAACACTCCATAACATGAAGCTAGTGGATTTTAGATGCATAAAATAAATAGCGCAGTACGATGCCAGTTAATGATATGGCAACTAATTGACAAGTATCGACTGACTATTCACAGAAAGGAGGACTTAGTTTTGACATATGCTTCCAAGTCTTTTGCCAGTCAGAGAATCCATGTCAGTGACTCTTACTGGAAGACCTAGTAGGTTTTGTGACAATATGACTTGAAAGAAGGGGACAATTCACACTAACTTATTTTATGCATCAAATAATCCCCAATACAATTAGGATTATGTCAGGTTTCATTGAAGATGTAGACCCTATCTAGTTATGGTGAAGTACTTGTCCAATGAAGTAACAGATTCGTTTGATAAGCATTAGGAAGCAGTAGTTACCACATATGAATGGAATATATTACAGTTGAAAAGTGGAATGGGACAACAAACCTATTCACGAGAGAAATTAATTATGATGTATAGATAAAATGGACTGATTTCGAGATGTTTGGGCTATAAAAACGGTACCAGTGAATACTTGAAATTCTCTACTAGCCTACTTCTACAAGCAGGCTATAATTCATTGAACCAACCTACGTTCAAAGTACTAACTTAATTAACCGAAACTGGTGCAGTGTGTCGATAAGCAAAAAATACGCAAAGTTAGGTTAATAATATACTTTGCAATTGAGCATCCACTAGTCATTGAATGTCGTGAAAATTGAGGGATTTCGTGAGGCATCACGATGTACGCTTTATTATTGCATCACAATTATTTTCATAACTCTCTGAAGTGCGAAATATTATTAGGTTATTAGATCTGAAAATAACATGCACTCTTCTTGCATACTGGTTTGTGATGTAAGTACCAATTGTATAATTCGATTTCTTGTGGCACGATTGCTGGTTTGAGGAATGAGAGTGGCGAGTTGTCAAATGAAGTGAGAACCAAAAGAAATTGTGTTACATGAGTCTTTGGAGGGGAAGGAGTTACAAATCAGACATCTTACCAACGTAGGGCTAACCACTAATTTCAATTACATGACCTATGCTAAACTTCCTACAAATCTCCAAATAGAACGTCTTGATTAAAAATTACTGTTGTTTACATTTTAGGAGGAAAGCCTTAGACAAGATCTATTCGATAATGAGTTTTGCAGTTGTTGATAGGAACTAAATAAGTACATACAAACATTAAAAAATACACGGTCCATAAATTACGATGAAGTGCACATACCACACCACAGTATAAACATGGGCTCAAACATCCAACCTGACATCACATAAACCGATGAAAATTTCAAAAGAAAACTATGAAGACTTCTTAATTTGTTTTGTACAATTGAGTGGGGAACCCCTAAATTGCAATAATAATCGACGTAAGCCAACACAATGCTACCACTTCTCTCTCGTAATACAAGACGTAATTGAAAACCCCACATGCTTTCATTAAACCTCATGCTAATCATGCCTTACAGACTACATGGTTATATAACTAGCTGTAACAATGTGAAATCTTCTCGGAATGAAAGTTTACCGTATGTAGTCTTTATTAGTGGTACTGTGTAGCAGCCAACTATGGAATCAAAAGGGTGAATTTTCACAAGAATTTCAAGTGAAAAAGGGGAAGAATGGAGCGACCAAGAGAATTAAAAGAGAATTCTGATATACTGTAATGAAACGACAATTGTCCACAAACTTCAAGCTCAAGCTAGATCTGGAAAACCCCACCAATATACACATAAATGAGTGATCAATACGATGATCACAAATACGAAATCAGCTCAGATTTTACATGACAAAGAATTTTGCTAATCGAATAGGCAGTATGGTGTGCTGGGCAACGAACTACCAAAGACTTGTGAAGGACACTTGTAAGGACGATGAGACCTTGTTTTGGTTTGGAAATAAGACTGACACAATCACGCGACAAAAGTACTCCCAACCGTACTTGTATTACAACCAGGAAGAAATCAAGCGATGCCTAAATGATAAGTGCACGGCCAAAATCAACACAACCTACCAGTACGAATAGCAAGATAGTATACAAGGGACAGTGAGAAGCGAAAGCACAAAATAGCCACACTGTCCACATTTACGCCTAGCACCTACAACAGCCCAGGATCTAACAAGGTGGAAGATGTTCAAGGGTTTCCCAAAGAGTGAGCTTTAAGGTTAAACTATCCAAGTTACTGAGGAGGAACACCACACGTTTGGTGGCAGTATGTTTGAATGTGATAAGAGTAAGTATGTGTTCAGTCTGAGGATGTGACTGCATTGTTTCTAACATGTGTATGTGCCTGAATTCGTGTTTTTGCAATGGGATCGAAGTTGCAAATCGGACAAAGTTCGAAGACCACCGAAATACTCTGTTTGAGTAAGGGCATCTTTACGGAAGCCAATACGCCGCAGCCACAAACCAGGCCAAAGGAGACAAACGATTTTGGTCAATTTCTACCCAGCTCGAATATTCAATCCGAATTCGGTCCTATCGTGAGATACGCCAATAGACACAGCCAAACCAGGCGTCATTGACAATGATGATTCCACCTTGCTACAACTCGGTGTACCTACAAGTGTTCAAACGACCTGCACCGCTGCAAAACCAGTGTACGAAAGAAGAAAAAGGCTAGCAACTATTGAAAAGACAAATGAAGAAAGAAAGTATCAAGTGCAACGAAATCAAAACCAAAACACCTCAAGTTTGATTCAAAAATGAAAATAAAATTCTAAATATACAGTATATTCATCGATACAGACAGTAGTTTAACGACAGCTAGAATACAATAGAGGCAGGTCAATGCAAAAGGAGCGTGGTATGAAGCGAAAATGTTCAATATTACGAATGCTGTTTCTCCAAAAGAAAAACTGAGTCTTTTTTTGGTTCTGCATATTTCTGGTTTGCAACCGCACTCACCGATCTGAAGTATCTGTGTGACGACTTAAGACTCCTCTGCCTTGTTAATGACCAATGCCGCACCTATAATACTTGTTTGACTTACACCTTTCTCAAACAAAACTGATAGCGGTACCCAAGGAATTAGCTCGGGTACAAGAAATGTATAAAACGCTCAAAATTCGTCCACGGTTTATTCTTTACTGTATGGAAAACCCTTCTGTTTAGATCACTGTTTTGTAAGCAGAACCCTGGAAAACGCCCGTACTACACGAAATAATGGTCGAAATGAGTTGAAAGATGGTAGATCAAAATTTCTTCAATATCCGACTGTTTCGTCTGCTGTATTCGAACGGTATTTTTCTCAGCACTAGCTCAACCATCAACATCCAACAGAAATCCTAGGTCAAGCCTAGGCAATTCTTGAGATACGACAATGAACAGGTGCATTAAATACCATTCTTTTTGTATTTCAGAAATTTTCTTGACTATCAAAATCGCCAACGTCCATAAATTACATACCAATTACACCAATGTCACATTTAAAAATCCCGTCCTCACGCCATTGTACGTTAACGTTAATTAACCTTGACTGTGATTCCAGTGAACGAAAGAATTTTGGCTTTTAAGAACCTAGAAACGTGTGCAAACCACTTTTGAAGGGGTGTTATTAAATAGCTGTCT
Organism: Stenodema calcarata; assembly: GCA_963920205.1. Lineage (NCBI taxonomy): Eukaryota > Metazoa > Arthropoda > Insecta > Hemiptera > Miridae > Stenodema > Stenodema calcarata. Next base: position 18,407,777 of record OY986061.1, on the reverse strand, counting down.
TGGTCGATTCCAATGGTTCATTTTGAAAATAATAGAACAGATATGTATGGAATATACGAGAGATAATGATTCCTCGCGGGATCAGGACACTCTGAGTAGCCCAGAAGCACTTCCTCTTGAAAAATCACTGATCAAATTAACAAGGAAAAAAATGGACCTAAATCACTCCTGATAAGCTCTCTACAACGAGAACGCAAGGAATAAGTCCCATGTACGATTGAAATTAATTAAGTTACCCTGGTGGTTGGAGGTTTTCGGGCTGGGCTTGGGGGAGGTTCGAGCACAGGTAATTTCAAAGGGTTCTCTTTAAGTTGACGTATCACTTCCTTAAGCTGATCAACCAGGAGATCGGCTTGAGACGTCCCGAGTAAATCTTCTTGAACCTTAACACGTAAGAGGATTGTGAGAATACAAGAATTAGGAGTATGTGGCTCAAACTGAGGATAGGAGATTATATTACTAATTGATTAATCAAAAATTAGGGAGCTTGTGAGTGAGGGTGAGATATATACAATATTCGAAACTCAACAGTCTCTTCTTGCACCCTTACCATTTTGCTGGCAACATCACTAGGAGCGACGTCATCAAGAATGAAAGTGAATGTGATCGTTTTCTGTTTCCCAGTTTCCAGTTGGCATTCAACGTTGCCATCCTTATGATTCAGTACAGTCAATTTAGGGCCAGAAGCACGACTCCTCCTTTTTGTGGGTACTCTTTTCACGCCGTCCCTAAGGAAGGAGAAAAAAACACGATGCACAGGATAACAATTCATCTCTTGAAATGTGTTGTGGGACATTAACAATGAGAAAAAATAGTAGTAATTACCCGTCTGTCTGATTGGTACTGCCATCATCTAGGACCTGTGAACATCAATAATGAATTGCAATCAGACGCTTAAAAGAGGCTGAACGTCCTGTCATTCCAAGAAAGTTGAACGTATGGAGGAAACAACAAATAACACGTCCACTTTTATTATTAGAAAAATTGGATAAATGAGTAAAAACATCAACAATAATGAGCCCATGGAAGTTACTTACAGCATCGTCAGCGCAACCATCCGTAACTGAGGGATCAGAGTGAGTGGGAATAGATTCAGCTGAATGTCGTCGGATAGTCGTGTCCAGATCTGGGCCTGAAGGAGGCGTCACTGTGCTGGTACTTCGGTGACTTTTTGCTAACTGTGAATCAATACAACGTCTTATTAGAAAAACCTTTGCACTGACCGTAGTCAAATGTGATACATTTTTCATTAGAGTATGGTTAGACGAAACAACCCGGACAGGTACGATGCCATCAGAGTTGTAAACAATTGTGCAATGACATCATTGCACAATTGTTTACAACTATGAATGTAAGTCCACAACAAAAATTGCTTTGACTAACTAGTTGAACAGCTGGCGACTTCAATGGTTGAATGATGTCTGAAGAAGGTAAATGGGGTGGAACTTCAGTTAGACCCTGAAAACACAGAAATAATTTTTTTAGCTTTCACGAAACTAATGTAATCTGAAAGTAGTTCAGCAAATGAATCTAACGAGTAATTTTCCAGAACTATTTCTTAGTGACATTCTACAAAGTAAAATTATTTTTAGCTCACCTGCAACGTTTGAGGGGCTGTAAACACGTTTGATGCAGGTGGAGGCATCTCGGGCTTTTGAGGGGTCGGGAGCCCAGAGCTTGATGCACTGTCCAATCGAGCAATCTCGTGCATTGGAGTGGTGTCTGCAGAAATGGCTTTCTGCAGGCCATCCATGTTCTGGGGGACTTGAAGCATTTGAGGGGGGTGCACTGTGCTTGCTCTAGGTGATGGGTCAAAAGGCGGATTGGGAGGGTGGCCAGTAGAGAGTTTGTGGAGCTCAGCTTGAAGCATTTGAAGATCCGACGATTGAACATCGCTGGAGTACGGGGTGGATTGGGAAGTGATTTTGCTTTGTTGAGGTGCCACGATTGAATTAGACGGTGCAGAAATAGGTTGACTCTGAACAGCATTGACATTTTGAGACGGGTGTGGCACTTGTTGCTGATTTGTCTCGTGATAACGAGTGGCTTGAGGTGGATGAAGTACTTGATTCGTGGTTTGCGGGATTTGAGTTACCTGCTGGACTGCTTGTGGCAGCGCCTGCTGAGGAGATTGTTGCGACTCATACTGGTACGTGGGTGTTTGTGACGCAGGTGTCCTTTGTTGTTGTTGGCCATCATAGGAATTCGGCTGGGACAAGATGGAATGGCTCTGAGGTTCTTGGGATATTATCTGAGCTTGGTTATCAGTAAATGAATGAGCCACCTGAGGTGTGGCCACAGCTGATATCTGACCACTGTCTGAAGGCTGGGTAGGAGGAAACAACTGTAAATGACTCACTTGGGGAGCCTGCACAGTTGAAACTCTCTGAGTGTAATTGTCGACATTCAAAGTTTGAGGTATTTGCTGAACATGAGGAATTTGGTCAACATAAACCTGCGAATTGGTTTGCATTTGGTGAGGTTGGTTTGGCTGAACTTGAGGTGTCTGGTAATTGGGGATCCCTTGGTAAGCCTGAGGATGGGACTGACCATCACTCATCAATGGTGGCTGGGTGGATGACATCCTATGGAGGGTCTCATTTTGCATTTGATTTGATACATCAACACTCATCTGCACATTACTGACCCACTGTTGGCTTTCTTGCTGGGCCATTTGTATTGACTGAGGTATATTAGGGGGTTCAATAGTAGACATACGATGCAGCTGCTCGTGCTGTACAGCTTGCTGAGGATGCACTGACGAAGAACTCTGACTGTCGTTACTTACCTGGGGAGGCATATTTGATGGTTGGGAATGGTCTGTAATCATGGGGGCAACCACAGTTGATGCTCTATGTTGAGTATCTTGCAGTAAGAGGGGCTGAGGAGCTTGCATGGTAGATATGCGATGTTGAGTTTCACCCAGTGACGTGTGATCTCCTTGTTGCAGTCCCTGTTGAGTTAACTGGGGGGCTTGTACAGAGGATATCCTCTGTACATTTGACTGAATCTCATATTGGGCATTTATTTGATGGGCAATGATTGGCTGCCCTGAACCTGGTTGTGTTTGGGAAGGGGGTGGAACCTGAGAAACATTTCTGTTGATGGTGTCATATTGCTGATTTTGAGAAAGCACTGGAATTTGAGGCATTGGTTGATGAATCTGTTGTAGATTGGGAGCTTGAACTGTTGATGGCCTCTGATGAACATCAGATTGACCATAAGAGTGGGTTGTGTGCTGTAGCTCAGCGAATTGTGGAGGATGCACAATTGACATTCTATGGGTATTATCAGTAGGCAACTGTTGTTGAAGGTCCGAAAATTGAGGTGGCTGTACAGTGGACACTCGATGGCTTTCAGTGGGCAAATGTTTCTGCAAATCGGAAAACTGGGGAGGTTGCACAGTAGAAACCCTTTGAGTATTATCAGTAGACACTTGTTGTTGGGGATCAGGATATTGAGTAGTCATTGGAGTCATGTTTTGGATGTTGTCATTTGCCATTTGCTGGGGCACATCAGCAAACTGTGGAGGCTGCACTGTTGACATCCTCTGAACTGGTTGTTGAGGTATGTTTGCATATTGTTGGGGTTGTACAGGAGCCATTCGCGCAGCATCTGTAGGTATGTTTTGATGCAAGTCGGAAAAATGAGGAGGTTGCACAGTTGATACCCTGGGAGTGTTTTCAGCAGAATATTGCTGGGGTTGTTCTGGGTAGGCAGGTTGTGGCGTGATATTACTTCTTTGCACGTTATCTGTAATCAGCTGTTGCTGCAAATCGGAAAACTGAGGCGGTTGAACAGTTGAAACCCTTTGCACGTTTTCCGCTTGTAATTGTTGCTGTAATTCCGTATATTGAGGTGGTTGTACAGTTGACATTCTTTGCAAGTTTTCAGTTTGCAATTGTTGTTGTAATTCCGTAAATTGAGGTTGTTGTACTGTTGACATCCTTTGCACGTTTTCCGTTTGCAATTTTTGCTGTAATTCTGTATACTGAGGTTGTTGTACAGTTGACATCCTTTGCACGTTTTCAGTTTGCAATTTTTGCTGTAATTCTGTATACTGAGGTTGTTGTACAGTTGACATCCTTTGCACGTTTTCAGTTTGCAATTGTTGCTGTAATTCGGTGTATTGAGGTTGTTGTACAGTTGACATCCTTTGCACATTTTCAGTTTGTAATTGTTGCTGTAATTCCGTATATTGAGGTTGCTGTACAGTTGACATCCTTTGCACATTTTCAGTTTGCAGTTGTTGTTGTTGTAATTCTGTATATTGAGGTTGTTGTACAGTTGACATCCTTTGCACGTTTTCGGTTTGCAATTGTTGTTGTAATTCTGTATATTGAGGTTGTTGTACAGTTGACATCCTTTGCACATTTTCAGTTTTCAACTGTTGTTGTAAATCTGAAAATTGAGGTGTAGCAACAGTGGATATCCTTTGAATACTATCAGAAGGGACTTGTTGGATCTGTTCAGTAAGCTGTGAAGTCTGAACAGTGGACAATCTTTGGGTACTGTCTGTATGTAATTGCTGTTGGATATCTGAATATTGCTGATGAGCTGCCGCCATTTGTTGTCCACTATTATCACAAGGAAGTTGTTGCTGTAACTCTGGATATCTTGGAGCTTGAACAGTGGACATTCTCTGTCCTGCATCAAGCTGTTGTTTTAAATCAGAAAATTGTGGAGGCTGAACCGTTGACACTCTCTGACCACCGTCTGATTGTAGTTGTTGTTGAAGTTCTGCAAAGACAGGTTGCTGAACAGTTGACATTCTTTGAATGTTCTCATTTTGCATCTGTTGTTGATCAGTATACTGAGAGGGTTGAATAGTCACAATCCTCTGACTGGTATCTGACTGTAGCTGTTGCTGAAGTTCAGTATACGTAGGTTGCTGCACAGTTGACATTCTTTGCACAACATCCTGGGGGATTTGTAGCTGAACTTCAGAGTACTGTGGTGGAACAACGGTTGACATCCTGTGCATACTTTCATTTTGAATTTGATGTTGTTGGGGATCTGAGTACTGGTTTGTCTGCATAGGAGGACGTTGAACACTTTCAGTAGAGTACTCTTGGTTTGGTTGAATGTTTGACATTCGCTGGACAGCATCACTGTGTATTTGCTGAATATCTGGGTACTGTGGAGCTTGTACAGTGGAAATACGCTGCACGTTTTCCAGTAACGGCTGTTGTTGAATGTCCACATACTGGGCCTGTTGTTGTAAATCATTGAATTGAGGCTGCTGCACCGTAGAAATTCGTTGATTACCGTCTGTTGTATGATGCGACAGCTGTTGCACCGTTCCTGGAGGAATGTTCTGAATATTGTTATTGAGTCCAGGAACTTGCTGAGCTGGTTGAGTCGGCATAGAAGAAACTTGATGCTGAAATTCTCCAAACTGTTGCATGGTTTCTGAAGCAATTCTTTGTGTAAGCTCAGCAAAATTAGAATTCTGTATTATAGCATTGTTTGGAACCTCAACACTGGAAATTGGCTGTGGGATAACTGGTTGTTGCACAGTAGAGATTAGTTGACTACTATCTGTAGAATGTTGTGATAAATCAGAGAACGATTGAACAGGTTGTCCTGGAATATTTTGAATATTGTTGTTAAGCCCTTGAGGTTGTTGAACTTGTTGTGAGGGCATTGACGTGACTTGATTTTGAAATTCTCCAAACTGCTGCATAGTTTCTGATGCAATTCGTTGGGCAAGTTCAGCAAAATTAGTAGTTTGCATTTGGGTTTGGTTTTGAGCATCAACGCCTGATACTGGCTGAGAAATAACCGGTTGTTGTACAGTAGATATTCTTTGCTGAGCATTTTCCGCATGAAGTTGCTGTTGGTTGGGTACTTGAAGGGTAGACACTCTTTGGATGTCTGGATCGGCGGAAAAACTCATTTCCGACGGAATTTGCCCCTGGATAGGAGTATTATGGTACGCATCATTAATGATACGATCATCAACACCTAGATTGCCTTGGGTCAGAAAGTTCTCGTTAACATGTGGTGATAAGATCATCCCATCGGCGTGTCTCTGGATTGTAATAGGCTCAGAAATAACGCCTATGCTCCCATCAGGAAGAGTTCCAAGAACTGAAGTTTGCAACACTGACTGGGCAGCCGCTGTATTGATTATAGTCTGAAAATACATAGAAATGTACAATAAGAAAAAAACAAATGCATAATAACGAAGGAAAAGTCAACAACTGTGCAATAAAATTAAGATGCAAACAAACGTTTTATCCTAATAATTAGGATAAATTATTGTAACGTGTAATCCTAAAAACAGTCAGGTGACATTTACAAAAGCCTTCATGTGCAGGCGTTTCTTTGTAATCAATTGAGGAGTTTTCTATGGAACCTAAAAAAAATGTCTCTTGCAGCAAATATGCCGAAGCAATAAAAACCACCCATAGAATGCCAAAATTGGTTGAAATCACCAGAACAAGATAATACAATAACGACAATTCCCAATATAATCAGGTGTTGAAACAATTAACTACTTCATTGACTCAATTTTGACTTGTAGCAGTAAGAAATCCAAAGAACTCACTTGGACATTTGGAACAGCGTCATCGCCTGGAACAAGGAAGTCGTAAACTGCTTTTAAAATGGCGCTACAGGACATTCATCAGATCAACACTTGAAATTGGAGGTAAAGAACTTCAAGACTTAGTGACAGGCGACGAACGTACACAACACGAGACTAAAAATATGTACTGAATTGAAGCCAGGAGAAGAATTGCCAACGGAGGTGTGAAGAAATTATATGGCGCTGACGATCGATCGCACGAATCAGCGTTTTGTTGGTTTGCCAGCAATTAAAACGCCTTTTCATCGGTAGGTGGGTGGATAGGAGCTCGATACAGTGAAATTATGGGGACTAATGAACACCGAACGCTACAAGAAAAGTCCTTCAAAATTATACCACGTGAAGACAATATTTCAATAATTATCAAGGTTCGTTGGTGTATTTGTCTGTTTCCAGTATAAATAAAAATTCGTTTGAAGCAATAAACGTTCTGTTGATTAAAAATTCAAAATGAGACTGAGCACGTAACTCATCCTAAATTAGAAGAATCCGTAAACGTACCGTTGTCACGTTTTCTCTCTTCTCTCGCTTTCAGTATGGCAGTCACCTGGGCCAAAAGCATCTTTTCCACATTCCGTTCATCTTCATCGTTGATTATTCCGGATTTCGCCTGGAAATTAGATGATAAATCAAGGGATGGACAAGTAACAAGAGTAAGAAACTCAACAATTATTGTGATTGAGGAATCGTGGAATCTGTGTGAGACGTCTCGTTCATGTCGTCTTAACAAAAGTGAGAGCGCGAGAGAAGGCAGTTCAGAATGCTTCTTATTGGCTACAAACAGGACGGGTATATCAAGAGTGCAGGATGAGGATTGGCTTACCATCTCTTTTGCTACTTCCTCGGCATTATCGGTGTCTATGTCAAAATCGAATTGAATCGCTTCGTTTTCTTTGTATTTGTTGCTCCGTTTCTTCGGGTCCAAGACACGAAGCCTGAAAACTACTTTTGAGTCATCCTGCTCACTGTTGGCTTCCCTGGGGCAGACCTCGAGCTTCAGGCCGATGTCCTCCCCGAAGAACTGGTGGTTGAGGAGCTCTTTGATCCCAGGACGCTCTTCCCTTTTCAACCGGATGCACTGTTCGATAATTTCACGAACCTCGGGGTTTTCGACTTTGTCAAAACTCGCTGGTTTTATACCCTGCAAATCCAAAAGGAATTTATCTCCACTATCATATCAACAAAAAATACCTTTTGTTAGAACTTGAATAATATTTCAAAATAGAAAATAGTTTGCCACTCCTCGCCAAGTAGGACAAATTTAGCAATCCCACAGTAACTACTAGTGCTCCAACTAATATAACACTTATTGAGTTCTGAAGAAAGTCAATGCCGCATCCTCAAATATTTCAACCACACAAAATCTCGATCCACCACGGATAAAAGCTCCATACACGAAAGCTGTTCACATCAAAGGCCTGTTACTGCCTCTCAAAGCGGGTCACATGGAGCGGAAAGTACGGAATGCGGATTGTGTATTGTTCTGTGATTGGTTAGCGTCGAAGGTTGGGGGTGTACTTCCATGGCCTTGACCAATGACAGAGCAATACGCAATCCGGACTTTCCGCTCCGTGTGAACCCGCCTTCACAGTTAAGAAGCTGGCTTAACCATTTGATTGAGTTTTTGCTCAAGTCTTAGCAGTTCTAGACAAATTGGATACAAGTTGTACTGGTTGAGGAACTAATGATATGATAATTATTATTATTGATTAACAACTATGCAATATTGTAATGAACTCATTGTAAGTAATGGCCAATTAATAGGTAATGGGAGCCCATCAGGTGTTTTCAAATCTGTCATAGATTACTTTTCTCCCTCACCGAACACCAAAACATTGATACTAAACTGTGTTTTGTACCTTATTGGTGTCAATACCTTTTCGATTTAAGGACGTTTTTGAATACACTGTATTCGACTCTGCCCATCACTAAAAGCGAAAAAATAAAATAAAATAAAATTTGCAACTCACACTAATGACTTTTTTATAAATTTGCGCCGGTCCCGAACATTCCGAGTACGGGTATTCCGACGTCGCCATCTCCAACATACACATTCCAAAAGCATAAACATCTACATTTTCATCGTAATGCTCTTCGTACATCTCGGGGGCCATAAATTCCGGGGTGCCTTAAACATGTCAAAGAAACGAAACACGTAATTAGTAAAATTGAGAGTCTCAACTAAAAAATACTGATTTCTGGACAATGATGGGGTACTTACCAATTACGGATTTGGCGAAAGAACGATTTTTCAAAGTGGCTAAACCAAGATCACCGATTTTCACGCTGCCAGATGTTCCAGTAATGAAAATATTATCACATTTCAGATCACGATGAATAATTGGAGGGGTTCTGGAGTGGAGGAAGAGCAGGCCTTTGAGGATTTGACGGCACCAAGATTTCAGTACTTTGGGATTGATTTTTTTGAATCTCCGTAGGTAACTGAAAAAGAAAACCCGTGGTTTTAATTGGAGAAAAATTATTGAGGTGTATACTGAGAATAGCATCTCCTGACCGGTTAGCAGAACTGTGCCAATAACAGGTTCACAACAGACTGAACAAAATAACGAATTTTCTGCTAGTTGACGTTATTCGACACTTATATTCTCTTACGTTTTTAGAGTTCCAGAAGTCATGAGTTCGGTGACTAGAACAATGTATTTCCTTTTGGTGAGCGTAACTTCCCAGTAGTCGTAGAACCGAACGATGTTTGGGTGTTGTAACCCTTTTAGCATTTCCGCCTCCTCCCTGAATCGCTGCCTTTCGCTTTTGTTGAGTTTTTTCTCCTGAAAGGTTAACGTTAAAATGAATGAGGGAACAAACAGTGTGGGTCTAATTTGCAATATAACGAAGTAGGAGTCGAAATATTTGTAAGAATCACCTGCAGTTCACACCATGCGACAGCAACTCCTGTTTCTGTATCCAGTCCCCGGTACACAGTCTTAAAACTACCACGTCCTATTTCTTCTTCAAACTTCAAAAACCTTGAGAAAAAAACATACATTTAGAGAGCCACGTAATGTACTAAGGTTCCGACTACCCTAAATACAAATCTGTCGAATAAGCACAAAATTACTGTACAACATTCTTCAAGGAGTATGAGATGGTGAATTTGATATTAGTACGAATGGCAGAAAGAATTATACAAATCAATGGTACAGTGTAATTAATCTTTGTACCTTCCGTGAGGCGAAACGCCAACAGCTTTCTCCTCGTCGTCTTCCTGTGAAATGTGAGACGCGAGTTCGTCCGGAATGTCCGCTCCCATTTGTTGGCCGTCCGGGCCTTCGATGGTAGGAATCTGATCGGCAAGGGGTTGGGAACCGTCCACCTCTGTGGCTGGAACCAGTGTTTTCCCATGTTCATCGTCGTTGACAGCAACCTCAGCCGCATTTTCGGACAGGTCAGCTGCAACGTCTTCCGCCATTTCCGCATCCTTTGGAACCAAATAAGATACAAAATAAGAGGAAATTCAACTCGTCGTCAAAGACATCTATTTAGTGGCTAATTGATACAGTTGAGATAAACAGACGCATCAGTGTTTCTCCAAGAACGTTTATCACATTAAGCTATACGAGCCATTGAAAAAGATGCGTTTAAAAACATTGAATTAGAAGAATGGGTAGAGATTTATGCCACATGTATGGTCGTGTATAATGTAAAATTAGATTCCTGTCTATTACAGACAAACCGCTATAACCTGGCACTTGGGACAGGGTGTCCAAAAGGGAAGGAGGGCGGAAAACCCTTACTACTCCCAATCTCAGAACATTGACCCGGGCAGCTGAAGAGCGGCTAATAAGGGTTGGGGCCCGGTCTTCCCCGACCGATGTCAGAACTGTCGGACTGTTAACAGCTGGAAATTTTCTTTTGTGTAGGCCTGTAGGTGCAAAAATCAAACTACAACATGAAACAATTTCTTAAAATGCCATTTCTAGTTTTAGATTTTTTCTTGCCTACCTACTTCTAACGTCTAATCGTTGGCACTGACAATACGCACTGTATTGCTCTGACAAACCTCCCTGCTCAAGTGTCTTGTGATGAGCCAAATAGAAGATCTCCAAACAAGGCAATTTACCTGTAGGTCTGGAGCATCCTTTTCATCAGGAGGGCGGACTGCTTGGACATGGAACAGTCTCCTGTCGCGCCTGGAAGGAGGAGGAGGTATCGGATGCGTGTCGCCATCCCTGGCCACCACCGATTGGGAAGGCTGCGATTTCCTTTCCCCTCCACTTTCTACCGGCGACTCCCCTCTCCGCCCCCGACCGCTTACCCCCACTTTAGGAAGCGACACCTGACAAGGATCAAACACAGATGAAATGTCATTTAAAGCACTCACTAGAAAACAAGAACTCGTCATTAAAGCAGAACTAGATCAAATTTGGACCAACTATTAAAAAAAAAAAAAAAAAAAAAAACATGATACTTACCTTAGATGACGTAGGTCCAAGGCTTGATCCCGTTTTCAAAGTTGGCCTAGGTCTAGCGATACGGGACGCTCTGTGTATATTCGATGTCTGTTCTCGGGAAGAGGGATAGGAACTGTAAACACAAAAGTTATGATTCAGGACTTGAAATATCATTTCTATACATAGGATACTTGGTGCTTCGCCCCTTGCTGTTGAGTGTGCATATAGAAACCTGATCCTCCTACCCCTAACCTCCACCACTTATGTTTTCCTGTTACCAGTCTTCTTCCCACAACCCCCCTTTCACCCTCAGTCCCCCTCAGTTTCACCTAATATGTTTCGTCCGTGGCACCAGCAGGGAGCTTTTCGCTTCTTTCAATGCTGTTGGCGGGAGCTTTTTGCAAGGTAGTACTGATGGTGATGAGTACTTAGTGGTGGTACAACAGTAAAGTAATGATCCATTTCAGGCTGGCTGACATCGCAAAATGCAAGGCGTCTAAGAATTATGTAAGTATTACTGGTGGTCACGAGTACCTACTTAGTGGTGGTACAACTTATCCTTTGTCTTCCAACATTACCAGTGTAAAATCACTACAGGTAAACTAAAAGTTAGATCGCGTTACCTGGAACAAATTATATCTTTGGGGAATTTAGTTCGATTGAATGTAGTCCTGTTTCCAATTGAAGGTAGTGTCAAACGGCAGCCAAGATTGGTAGTGTTGTTGGAGTTAGATGTCCCTCTTGAGTCATCACAATCCGAATATATACCAGAAGAATTTGTGCTCGAGTTTCCTGCGATACCAAAAAGGACTAATAAATGTTCACATTGTAGCAGCGAATCACAGCAATCTCTTCCTGATAATGCAATGTACATGATCAGTAACCTTAATTTCCTCAAGCTTGAATACTTGAAGGTATACTCACCAGCCTTATCAACAGCAATATTATTGTTGCATGTCCGTCGGATTGTGCGTTGACTATTGCTCATTGCATCCCTTCGCCGTGTGCCAACAGATGAGCCCTCTAGCTGAGTGTTCGCTATCGAACAACCGCAAACTTTGGGCAATTTGACCTTAGCCTCTGCGCGTCGGTGAATATTGTTCTGTTACTGATGACGACCAGGCTCAAAAACCTCGTAAACTGTACGCATCTTCGTCGAGTCAAAGAATGCCAACTGGGAACAAACAAGAATACCTCCATTGACAACAAATATGATTGAGTAAGTGCTTTAGTAAGGTCTTCTTTATGGCCAACATGTAGAAATGATAGTGAGCAACAGTTGACAGAATAGTAAGAGATGGAAGGGGAACACAAATCTGCTGTCACCACCTGATTTTATGTACCTACTTATTCACCTCTTCAACCCTTACCGATCTCTTCAAGCTCTTTACTCAGATCCAAGAAATGCTCAAGTTTCCTAATCCAAAACCCAAAATTTACACATTTCGTCAGCTTATCAAGTCACATTAATAAGGTAACATACTACGGAAACTAGTGCCTTCAGATAATACGAATCTGATAACATTTGCTTGCCCACATGGTCTTCAAACATAGTAAGGGCAAACTAGAAATGATCATTCACAACAGACATTTCCTGGCTAACCCACCGAGAGGCCAGAAAAAAAGTTGTAGGAAGCTGATAAGATAAGAAATATATTAATCTGAATCATAAATCTAATAAAATGAATTGCGTTACATTATAAGAGTGTTTACAGCAGGCTAATCACGCACGCAACGACCTGTATCACTCTATACGTGTATACCTATAGGACCAACGATAAACGTTATCTACTTGAAAAAAGGACCTTTTCGGATAATACACATGAATGTAAATGTGTTATGATAGAACAATAATAGGAATGTGCAGGAAACGTGAAGTAAAGGGAATAGCCCGGGTTCGAGAGCGATCGATGAAGAAACCTGAGTGATCGGAGTTTTACATCAGAGGAGAATTCAGACGGTGCCAGACTATTCGAAATGAGGCTACTGCGATGCTAATACAGCAAATGGGAGCTCAAGTGCTGAGGAATCTACGTAGCCAATTTCTCGGCCCTAATTCAATTACTGATTCAATCTAAAGACTGGGCTATCTGGGTTTAGAAGACAATATCACCTTATTGCAGGAAAGTCTAAATTTAACCCCATAAATACGTGAGCGTGCAGAGAAAATAGATTATCGGGAGATATCTCATAATGTTTTACGGGATAGAGGAGTGTTTACGATTGGAGTCTTCGGCTTGATGGGGAAGAATAGTAGTTACAAACTACGTTCTAAAAAGAAGACAGGCAGCCTACCTTGACCACGTACTATGATGGCTGTCGGATGAATCTCTAGCGGCCCAGACTTCAGGGGTTTTCAAACACTAAATCCATTGCTGTTCGAGCACTTTCACTTAAAATTGTATCACGACATCACAAATGCGGTTTTCAACAACTAATAAGCACCCTATTTGACGTACGAACTCAAAAAAATCTCACGTAAAAAACGAAACAACTTGCAAATCAAGAACCTCGGTTGCCTCCCTGCTCTTGCCCTTCGCGAATGATATCGATTGATAAGGCCTCCACCTCCTATCGATCTCGTTCACCTTTCGATTTAATTTTTCCCGCTCAATTTCGAAACTGTGTCACCAGTTGCAGCTCTCGAACTTGAACAGCTAAAAACTGATCAAACCCTGAGAACGTACGAAAACGCCAAAATTAGGAAATGTACAATGTACAATCAAGACAACGTACAATCATCTAGTCGAAATTGTTCGGGACAATGCGATTATTGTTTGATTGAATCGATATAAATGATAACCTCCAATGCTGATTAGTTTCGATAATCGAAGTTCAAGGTCCCTGCGATCAGAAAATCCAAGACGGATCGTTACTTACCAAGGGTAATTAATTGAATCTTTTCATAAAATTTCCGAAATGAGTCCTATTTTAGATAAGAAACAATAAATAATTTAGGAAATAGATGTACCCACTATTCTACAGCTCTGTAGAATAACAACAGCAGAACTGTTGCGATGTAGCAGTTCTTCGTAAAAAAAAAACGTTCATTCAGGAAAACACTTGTGTTTTGTCTACAATCTCCTACAGGGTTTTTGGTATTTTTAATAAAATAGGTTTTATAAGAAATCTAACAGGAAATCGTTCTTGATAGAAAATAAGAAACCCAACATCAAAATTGAGTAAGTAAGAATTGTTACTTGCTATTTTACTTGCTACTTTCGTAGCAGCGCTTTAGGTCCAGCTCCTAAATAAACTTGTTGGTGTAGTAGAGCCCGCCTTAAATTGAATAATATTAAACGCAATTTTTCAATACAGCTCAATATTAAATATTGAGACAATTTTTCTGTTATAAAAGATATCCAAACAGAAAAATCAAGTAATTAAACCTTCCCAATGTGCACGGTACGTACGTTGTTGTGAATCAATTTATGGCAGTTGAAAGTGTTGGTCCTATTCCTTTACGGTACCACCTATGGTTCTCAAGCGATTGTGGCCTTTTCCTACTAGTCAATTCGTTATATACCTACCTACATTGAATGGTTCGATGAGTACATAACATAGACACAGAATCATGTTGACTGAAAAGTATATTGGTACGACCACACCCCTTCAGGGAACAAGGAACAGTTTTGTCTGATATGTCTAACTCTTGCTTGTACCAGCAGTCACACACGTTAGTTCACAAACCCAGCTACAAAAAAAAACCTCCAATACCTAACAGTTTCTTTACCCCTCTATCTGTAGGGGTACCACTCAAAAACCAAAATTTTATCTAAAGCTTTCACAATTTAAAATCAGCAAACTGATGTTGAGTATCTACTTACATGCAGATACATCGGTATGTCTCATTTTCTCCCTGTAAAATATATGTTTTGTTTCTCCAGTAAAACAAAATAACGATAGCAGCTAATCCTAGGCCTATTCTGCTTAAAGTGTAAGTCCTGAGGTGGCCACATAACAAATTACAGCTTCATAGTGTGAATAGCATAGAACTCCCTGTATAATTGCCCGTTGCTGATTATTGGTATCGCGTGACATTTTTTTTTTCCTTGCAGCAAAATTTCACATGACCCCCTGCAGTAAGGCCTACCCTGGTCAAAAACCAGCAGCAGTGACCAATGGTGTACTAGCTTTTCGGGTGTGGACCCGTCAAAGTGGTCAAAATTATCCTAAATTTCAGTTTTTTGTTCCTAACATTTTCTTGGGTTGAGAAATTGGGTTAAATCTTTCAAATGTCACTGGGTCATGTTATAAAGGTATGTACAGCCTGTGACTCAGGCTGTAGACTCGTCATAATGGACAATATTAGCCTAAAATCTCTGTTTTTTGTTTCTAAAACTTTTTTTGAGTAGGGATAACGAGACAATCTTTTAAAAGGCTCTGTCTCAAGCTGAAACGAAGCTCTGTGCAAAATTTCAAGTCAATCGCTGTCTGGGGCGAAACGCTGCTGATTTTTTAGATTTGTTGAAATACTAATGGTATGATATTATTCTTCTTTTAAAACAAATTTGAATAAAATTTATTCAAAGATCTTAATAAATTTGGAAAAATTGGTAATGTTGGAAAATGGAAAAGTTGGAAAATGGAAAAGTTGGAAAATGGAAAAGTTGGAAAAAAAAACCTACGAAGCGAAGTAGGTACGTTTTTTGGTTACATACAGAATGCAATAGCGGCAAAAATAGGTAGTTCAACCCGAGTCATGGAAGAAGGAAGGTTTCTTCTTCCATGAACCAGAGTATTTAGAAACATTCATCTTATGCGCACTTTGGTTTGGACTACATTTGGAAGTCGGTTTCTTTCAATTCGATTTCTTTTCGGTATTTTATTGTGAGAGTAATTCCTGTGTTTTTTTTTTTAGTTCTTTTACAGAAAAGGAGTACGTAGAACCTCATCAAAAACAAGACAAATGAAGTAGATCGTAAAGTGGTGGGATCGATTGATGTGTGTCGATAATTTTATCGATACTGTTAATTCGATTGTTAGTTCCAAAACAAAGTGATGATAACGCAGTGATTGTGTAGTCATGAAATACAACTTCGAATGTCATTCTAATTATAGAACAGATTGAATTCTAGTTTGATTCAATTTTCAACACTGCGTCGATGTGAATAGTGAGTGAATGTTTTTACTGCGACGGATTTCAGGTATGGAGTAAATTAGTCGATCTGCGCCTCACGAGAAATCCCTCAACGGTTGGTTCAGATTTGCAACGCAATAAGATGAGTGACAAAGGAATCATAGGATTGAGGTTCAACCAGGATCAAGGATGTTTCACCTGTTGCATGGAAACTGGATTGAGGGTTTTCAACGTCGACCCTTTGGCTCACCATACGAGTTTTGATTTCGATTCAATGGGCAGTTTGTCCCAGTGCGAAATGCTGCAGAGGACGAACATACTTGCTTTGGTTTCTGGTGGTTCTCGTCCCAAATTTGCCAATAATTCCGTTTTGCTGTATGACGACAACAGTTCTGTAGTTATCGTCGTTTTGATCTTTGCTGCTCCCGTGAAAACGGTTCGGTTGAGGAAAGACAAAATCATCGTTGCTACCACAAATCAAATAAACGTTTTTTCGTTCCCTGATAAGATCGAAAGGTTGTTCACTTTAGAAACTAAGTACAACCCGAAGGGTTTGTGTGAAGTGACCCCCATCATAACAGCAGAGAGGCACCTTTTGGTGTATCCTGGCCATAAAATCGGGAGCGTTCAATTAGTGGATTTATCCAATACTGAAACTGGTATATCCAGCGCCCCCGTGACCATCAACGCTCACCAGAATGACTTGGCATGCCTGGCTATAAACCTGCAAGGTACAATGATCGCCACAGCTTCCGTCAAAGGAACGTTGATTAGAGTTTGGGACACGGCCAAAAGGAAACTTCAAGTGGAACTCAGAAGAGGAACTGACCCTGCCACAGTCTACTGCATCAATTTCAGCCGCGATTCCGAATTCCTATGCTGCTCCAGTGACAAAGGAACGATCCACATTTTCGCCTTGAAAGACACTCACCTCAACAAACGGTCTACATTTTCCAAAATCCGCTTACTCGGAAACTACGTCGAGTCACAGTGGGCACTCGCCAACTTCACTGTCCCACCAGAATGTGCTTGCATTTGTGCTTTCGCTTCTAGAAACTCCGTAATTGCAATCTGTGTTGATGGTACGTTCCATAAATATGTTTTCAACGCAGACGGCAATTGTAACAGAGAGGGTTACGATGTTTTTCTGGATATAGCTTCTGACGATGAATTCATTGTGTAAAGTGTCCTCGTGGTCAACTGTTTTACTACACTATGTACATACAGAGTTTGATTCAAGATCAAAAATTCAGTGGCGTTACCAAGCTATTTAAGCGAAAAAATCGAACACTCCATGAAATTCTCAGTGATATCCCCAATGACGAGGTTGTACCTCGAATTAACTGACGTGACGTAAAACTAGGTTCATACATAGTCAAGTCAGAAATGACTGTTCAATAGTCAAAATTAATTCCCAACTCCGTGTCAGTTGAGTTCAACAACTCGACAGCAGAGTGTAAAATCGAAAATTATTTTTCTTAGTTGGAGGTTGGAAGAGAAATTGTAATTTAGAAAAGTAATATTTTTTCATTTGAAAGCCAAAGTGTTTTTAAAAATGGAAACGAATAAAATTTGCTTCTGAAAACGATAAACGTAGAAAAAGGGGTAGTTGGTTTTATAAAAAAAAACCTCGTCGAATCAGTACTCGATAGACGAATACACGATGGTGGTGTATCTGTGCGTTTTTAGAATTATAAAACGTGGGTTTATACGTCATTACTAATCAATATTATGTCAAAAGTTATGCCAATATGTTTTTATTGATGACAAATTGTAAATATACATTGACAAATTCGACTTTGGATTTATTTATCATTATAAGTGCGGAGAGACAGTGTTAGTGTCACTGAGATTCTCCTAATTCAACGATATCAGACACTACCATTTGATGTTTATAATATCCCGATTTAATGGTATCGTATCAGACACTACAAGATGGTGTTCCTGAGCTTTTCCTAATTTATGATATCAGACACTACCATTTGATGTACTTGAGATTATCCCAATTTAATGGCATCATACACTACAAGTGGATGTTCCTGAGTTTTCCTAATTTAACGATATTTATCTCTACCATTAGATGTTCATGATATTTTTCCAATTTAATGGTATCAGACACTATAAGTTGATGTTCCTGAGCTTTAAAAGACCTCCGTCACTTTAAGGTACCAATACGACTATTATTCCACAGAGATATGGGCGTTTCAACTAAACACATTGAAACGTCGATTGTTAATAAGGGTGAATAGAAATTCGAGGGGATTATTAAAATAGTTATTTATTAACCGAAACACAAAATCAACACATACACTCATAAACCGTCATACAAATATGAATGTCTATATCACGCAAACACTTGAGTAGATTAAATTTGAACTAAATATGTACAGGAATTTTTACCCAAAAATTAACTGATAGAACTGAGCACGAATATCCGGATATTTTGACATGCGTTTTTTTTTTGTCTTCTAATTTTTAGTACAATTTTGATATTTAAATATGTCTGGGTATGTCCAGAGACTAGCAGTTTACATATTAAACGAACGTATGTCATTTACAATACAAGTTATTTGTATGGTAAAAATTTTACCTAAACAACAGAAGTTGTTGAGTGGCCAGTCGGCAGAGGGCGTTGAAGTCTTGGTTCATGTGTAGGCGCCAAAACCGCGTCCTCGCCCAAGTGAGGGGCTGGAAGTTTGGTGAACCGATCCCGTGGAGGATCCGGGCGATCGTCCTTCCATTTAAGACGTTGTCACCTCTGGACGAGACGATCAGCTGGCGAATGTCGTCGGTGACCGAACTTTCGTTAGTAACGTCAGCCTAAACAAGAAATGTCGCACGTGAATATTACTTCCTTACGGTTATAAATGAAAATGTTTTTGACGAGTCGATAATGCCTTGAGGTTGAGTCCGATTCAGGAAAACAGGAAGGGATCAGTACAATTAGAAAGCCTTTTCCCACACTTCTCATCATTCTTGCGGGATGAATCGAGTGATTATATTATATTGACTGTAGACACTGGGAAACAAACTGGAATAATACTCACTTGCTTCAACGCTATCGCATCTACAGATGTTTGGTCGTTGAAGTATCTTCTGATCTCATCTTTCAGGTTTCTACTCCTACGCGACATCTCATCATCGTCAATGCAGTCATCGATCTTTAGGTAAGATACACTGGAAAATAGAAAACACAAAGTAGTGTAAGCATAGGCATGGCTCTTTTTAGCTAGGTATTGAACACATGTCAGTCGTGAGCAAGAGCTGTTACTTCCAATACGAACAGATCTATTTGAAATGAAATCTACAACATGAAGCACATGAATCACACTACACAAACATTCAACTCTTCACAGTCAATCACATGGAATGTAATATCATTGGAGAGTGCAGCACGCCTTGAGATGCACGCGTATTCCGATTCGACTCACCTGGAAAGAGCTCCATAAAAGGCTTGGAGACCTCTCAGTTTGGATTTCTCGTGTTCATGCACGGTATTGTTGAGGAAATCCAGGGCGTGATCCAATTCTTCGTCGGGGAGATTTCCTGAATAATCAATAAAATCCAAGAGTAAATTACCTTAATAGTTAGTTCTTTACCAGATGGCATTCTTCCTGTTTTGTTCATATTCACGTGGCCTGACAAGAAAGCAACAGGGAATTTGCGTCAATTTATTTATTTCTGGCGAAAGTACAAGATAGGAGAATAACAAAAATGATGGTCAGCTGCCTAAAAATTCTTCCCAAAAATGTAGGGAATTTAGAGAAGCTGGCCGCTCACTGGTAGTGGCTTGGACGCTCTCAGAAGCCTCGTGATGCCAGCGCCCCAACTAGGGATGCATCATCGGAACCAAATAATCGATTATAACATCAAATGATTAATCCCAAGCTAATAATAGATGTGACCGATTAATTGGAAATGTATAATCGATGGTCGATTAATCGGAAGCAAATCGATTTCTAAGAACTTATTTCAAACGCATAATTATTTGCTTTCCGATAGGTTTCTTCGTCTAGGTGACGATTTATTACAAGGCTAATGAAGGAATGCCAAAACGAATAAAATGTGAATTAAAAACTATACCTTTCCATTTGAATTTTTCCCTTCCGCCGGGGGGGTGTCCAGGGTTCAAAAAACATTGATTTTTCAAATCCCATTGTCAACAACTTTCATTTAAAACGGTAGATAATAATTGTAACATCTAGACCCCCTTCCCAACCACAGGCGTACGGGAAGGGGGGTACCCCGGGGTTGAAGACAAATCGTCGTTGTTATTGTTACTCCTCCGTGGATGAAGGATTCCTCTTTCTCCGTGGCTGAAGGATACCTCTACACTCTATAGCCGTACTATACAACGGGAGGATGATATTCGAAATCGACAATTAAAGCAAATTCCCCATCGTAAGACAGACCATTTTAATTAGGTAAATCTTACCTGGAGCAAGTACTCGGAAGCCCAAAGAAGTGAACTCGACCATTATACCGGATTTAGCTGGTTTATCATTCTCTGAAACACAAACATAGTTAACATTCACATTAACATTTACATTGTTTACAAATCGGTAAACAATTATTGCAAACATGGTATGGGAGAGTACGCACCTGTTGTCCATTCGATGCTTTTCAGAGTTTTCTTGAGCACGCCGCTGTCCCAATTGATTTTTCGAGCCAGTTCGAAGATGTCGAACTCCAATGAGGTGGTGGGTTTTTTCGAATTTCCTTGTTGATCCGCCATCACCATGGCCAACGGGGCACACTGAAAATGAATGATAAAAGATCAGAAAGCGTGTGTCGCAAGTACGCTTAAACATACAATAGGCACAGAAAAACTCTAGGAACAGCTGTTGTAGATTTAATGATGATACAATTTATCATCATTTAATTCGGCTTAGACGTAGAAAATCCTAAATTCCAACAAACGCCAGTCAATCTTAAACATGTTGTAGAACTACTAACCGATTTACACACGGACCGCAGGTGGTTGGGCCCCCTGTAGGACGTCACCTTGCACATTGTATAAGCCAGGGGGAGTGTTTTGAGCCATTTCCTCTCATTCAGCTCCAAGTATGCCAAAAGGGTCGATATATTCTGTTGTGGTAGATCCAAAGCTGCTACAGTAGAATCAATGGGGAACGCCACTTCGTGTTTAGGGCAGACGGCGTTCGGGTCACAGTTGCAACGGATGAATACTAGTTGGAGGAGTTTTCTTATTACAAACCGGTCAATTGTGTCGCAGTAGATATGCCTCCTCAGCTCGCCCATATCCTCGTTCTAAAAAAGTAAAAATTACGTAAATCAACAGAAAAGTTACGAGAAAACAAAAAAGCTGCAAAGTTTGACGAAAATAAACAATTGACTCCTCCGTATGTATTTCCACTGTTCTGAATACTACTGTTGGTGCAAATCACCTGTGAATCGAGGAAAAGGTGACATCTAGCAGCCAGGCGATCTCTTCCAGCTCGGCCAACTTCTTGAACGTAGTTCTCAAACGTGGAGGGTAGACTGTAATGGATAACTCCACGGATGTCTGGCTTATTGATGCCCATGCCAAACGCCACAGTGGCTACAACGATCCGTAATTTTCCTGCGAGCAAGAAGAAAATCAATAAGAGTGAAATTTGAACGAAAAATCGATATAAAAAAGCCGGTAACTACGGAATATTCTACGTATTATTTCTATAAATCCAAGTGAGGAGAGCAAAACTAGATCAAAATATCAAAACACTAGTGAAATGTAATAATTTGCTCCAGTCTGCATAGGAGTAACCCAATCAAGGTTTTATTAGAGGACTTCTTCTGGGCCCTATTTTTTCAGGGTTTTAACCAAAATTCCATTAAAAGAACTCGAAGGAAAATATTTACTCACCTGACATGAATGCCTTTTGAACTTGATTTCTTCTCCCACCAGTCAAGCCCGCATGGTAGACTTCCGCATGTAAAGAAAGTCTGCCCTTTTTGTTATTACCGGTTTCAGTCTAGAATATGAGAGTCATATGAGTCATTTTACTGTTTATACCGCGATCAATAGATTAAACTGATAAAATATTAAATTTATGCAGCATTGCAGTAAGATTTCACGTTTTTCAATCCTGCAATGCTTCTCTTTTGAGCGAACCTGCAAGGAAGTTCTGAGGAAACCAGCTACTTTATCACACGTTTCTCGTCGAGTGCAGTATATGATGATGCTCGAACATTCTGCGAAACATCCAGTTGTTAGGAGTCCAATAAGCGCGTCTTGCTTTTCTCTGTCGTTGTGAGTGACAGAAACTGATAGAGTGAGGTTATCCGGGAGTGGAGTGTCCTTGATCAGTGATTCGTTGTCTCGCGGATCGATTCCTACAAGCATCAAAAACGTATTAGGTAATAAAATCGGCGTAAAATGAATTACTTGTGAAAATTGTGTTATTCAGATGAACTATTACCGAGATGGCCCATAAGAGAGTTGATGGTGCCACTACTTGCTGTGGCGGTAAGGCCTAGTAGCGTCCGCACGCCGAATCTCTCTCGTAAAACCTGAAAATGGAATATATTCCGCGATTAACAAACTTGAAAATGTGACAATGTTTACAGGTGTGTAAATCCCACCGCTTTCGGTCAGTTCAAGATCACCCTCATACAATACAATACATACAATACAACAACACCCTCATACAATATGTGGGAGGGGTCTAAAATCAAAAACAATAAGATTTGCAATCTAGAAATGTATGTTATTACCTGGGTGACAGTCAGATAGGATGGTCGGAAATTGTGACACCACTGATGGAGGCAATGGGCTTCATCGACACAGGCAAAGGCAATTGGAGGTAGAGCAGAGAGGAGTTGTCTCCCAGCTCCAGCTTCCAGCGAAACTAAGGTTTCTGGCGAAATGAGTAGAACTGACAGCTCACGAGCCTTGAGCTGCTCCAAAACCTTGTCTCTCTTCTTTTGAGTCATGTATGTGTGGTAACACGCAGATTTTTCCCACCCGCCAGCGCCTTCAACCTACAAACAACACATATAACCTACAGCCTGAGGACGAGATGGAAAACCATACGAGCGTTTCTAGGGTCATCTACCATATAGATACATTTGATTTTTTGGGGTTTGAAATTACCTGATCGTCCATCAAGGAGACCAAAGGCGATATAACCAACGTTATACATCCAGGGTTGTAAGAAGAGTAAATAGCTGCCGGAAGTTGGTAGCACAATGACTTGCCGGAACCGGTGCTAAGTGTGACCAAAGTAGATTTTCCAGACAACACTCTCATCACAGCGAGTTCTTGGCCTTCGAGGAACTCCTCGTGTCCGAATTCGCGGCGTAAACAATCAAGCACTTCATTGGGAGTGTCTGAAAACAGAATTTATACCGAATTGAAACATCATATATCAATTTATATCAATTTCGGTGCAAGTAAATGATCAATTACACTCACCCATAACGGATCCATCATCATTGAGCTGGTACGGGGGCTGTATAGTGCTTCCAAGCATACCGATACTATCCACTTCCAATGCGATGGGTGCTGGTTCAGTGGGCTGAAACCATTTGAAAATCAAACAACGCCTACTTAATGACTCCAAATCTACAACACTATAACAAACTACATACCTTCGCATCGGACTGAGTGAATTTTCTTTTCCCGTGAGTAGCTTCGCCAGCCTCTTTAGCAGCCTCCGCCGCTTGTTCCAGCGTGGGGAAAGCACTTTCATCGTCTGACACGTAGTCTTCCAACGGAAGCAAACCTTTGTCTGAAAAACGAAAATCACAAACGCGTTGAAGTTGGACCTACTCAAAAATGCTAAGTATTATTACTGTTAACTCCCACGAGTGGGTTGGATTCCAATCTGACTTGCCTAAAATGGCCTTTACTCTACTTCATGATATCTCAAAATGACTCACCAGACGGACAAGCTTTTGAAAAGTGTCCAACATCCCCACATTTAAAGCACTTCAGCACGCCCCGAGGACCGCTGTAGCTTCCATTTTCTTGTTTGAGCTGACGCCACTTCTGCTTCTTGTATTTGGAATAGGTTCCAGTCTTTTTGCCACGAACGAATACCTTCTTCTGGATGTTGATAGACACGAAGTTCTGATTAGCTTTCCCGCTTTGTAACTTCTTTTCGAGGAGAGCCATCTTTTTCTCTGCTTCAGGGTCGGTTTTCGTGGGTTGCTTCCGAGTTGACGCTCGTTTTTTTGATGCGGCAGCTATTTCAGGGAGAGTTCCAGAAGGAATCATTTCCTCGAAATCAGTTTTGGTTTTCTTAGCTGGTGGAAGTTCCAAGTTTTCAAGTTGTCTCTTGGAAGTCTCTCCAGTATTTAATAGTGGGTCCGAGCAAACCTCTCCTTGAGGCGTTGGTTCACTGTTGATAAAATCATAAGCAGTCTTTCCAGTAGTAGTACAAGCCGTACGGACAATCCTTGATTGCAATGTCGCGTAACTGAACTGGGAGAGTTCTGGAGGTATTGATTTCTTTGTATTCATGAGAGGGAGGCTGCGTGGTAATGAACTATTGAGACTACTCACCCCCAACTGACTACTATTTAGTTTCATGAGGTTCAACCCGCTCCGAGACGCAGTCTGACTTTCAGAATCGCTATCATATATCAGATCTTCAGAATCGCTCCCGGAGTCTGGCTGAGATGCCGACAAGCCTTGGCTGAGTTCTAATCCCGAGTCCTGAGACATGCTCTCCCCTTTTTTCGAGTCTCCCAAATG
Organism: Stenodema calcarata; assembly: GCA_963920205.1. Taxonomy (NCBI): domain Eukaryota; kingdom Metazoa; phylum Arthropoda; class Insecta; order Hemiptera; family Miridae; genus Stenodema; species Stenodema calcarata. The sequence goes on along the minus strand of OY986061.1, from coordinate 18,382,995 downwards.
TTGGATTCGATCGAGCCAAGCCGAATCGACTTCACGGGTAAACGAACTTGGTTTTGAGTTGTCATCGTTGAAAGTCTTTTGAAGCAAGCTAACTGCGTTACTACTTGCACAACTGCCAACTTTTGAAACGATTTTCAATTTGTCATTCAAAAGATTGAAAGAAGCATCATCGTCTTTGACTGCAAAATCATCAACTACAGGAATCGAGGACTCAACAGGAAGAAGAGGTTCAGATAACGACATCAGATCAGAAAATGGTCGATTATTTCCCTCCTGACTACTGAAGAACTCAAATTTCGGAATATCAAACTTGGGCTTCTCAACCGACAGAAGGTTGTCTGATGTTTTTGCCTTCTGAAACACTCTCGGCTTGCGTGGATTCTTCTTATTGAAGTTTTTAAATTTTGCCGGATTGAACAGCTTTTGGGCGTACTCCATGGACAAAGATTTGGTCTCAAGCTTTTTTTGCGATGGTGTTGGAATGACAGGAGTTTTATCTTTGTTGAGATGTTCTCCCCACACTCCAAATCCTTTTTTGTCAACTTTTTCATTAGCAACGGCGTTAGATTTCAGTCGATCGCTCGTTTTTTCATCGAGGTTGATGACATTCTTGAAATTCAAAGGTTCAGTGAGGCTGTCATTACAATTGTTTACGTTATTCACAACAAAACTATCCGTGAATTTGCTGTGACTTTGACTCTCAATCGAAGACGATTGTGTAAGAGTCGTTTCGCAAAGCGGTTGGAAACAAACGCTGTCTTCGTTGACCGACGCATCGGCGGGTTTTGTGAAGCTGGAATCCGTCGTTTCATTAGATGAATTGAAACAATCTTTGGCATTTTCGTCTAAAAGGATATCCGAGAGGGTCGACTCCAAAACCGAAGTCTTCAATTTCCAATACGTCCTGTAGGCATCTCGAATTTTCGAAGGGGCGTTCTTGATATCAGCCTGTAACAGGATTGAAGGTTCACATTCTGTTAGGTTGTTTCTACTAGAAACCTTCTAATAATACATAAGCTATAATCATTATTATTAACACTTGAGAGAACCCGTAAATGACGTTTGCGGGGACTCCATATCCTTTCTAACCTACTTGTGACACCCTCTCACTGACATTCCAAATGTTGAAAATAAAATAAAAAGGTATATAGAGTGAAAAACAGTTCAAATTGGAAAATACAAAATTCTATCATCTAACTCAATTTCTCCCTTACTAGAAATTAGATGTAGGAGCCACTCAGCTGATCCTCGGCCTATTCTGGTGGAGGAGTCCTGAGTATGTAAATCTTAGGGAGGATACATACCAAATTACAGCTTCATAGAGTGAATATCATATAAATTTGCTTTAGGAGCCACTTAGCTGATCCTGGGCCTATTCTGCTTGGAGTCCTAAGGAGGCTACAAGCCAAATTACAGCGTCAGGATGTGAATAGCATTGAAATTAGCTTTAGAGGCCACTTAGCTGATCCGGGGCCTGGGCAGTGTCCAGTTAAAGTCCTAAGGAGGCTACATGCCACATTACAGCTTCATAGAGTGAATAGGATGGAAATTAGCTTTAGGAGCCACTCAACTGATCCTGGGCATATTCTGCGTAAGTCCTAAGGAGAATACTTGCCAAATTACAGCTTCATAGTGTGAATAGCATAGAAATTAGCTTTTGGAGCATCTCAGCTGATCCCGGCCCTATGCTGATTAAAGAGTAAGTCCTAAGGAGGGTACATACCAAATTACAGCTTCATAGAGTGAATACTTAGCATACAAATAGCTTTAGAAGCCACTCAGGAGCATCACGCAAATTTTGGAATGACCAAATCTATGCCAAAAGATTGAGAACCACTATCTAATTCAATGATAAACAAGTTTGATATCCCAACAACTAGGATCTACCTAATATCAGCGAATTTCCAAATGACACTAGGTAGGTACCTAACGTTTTTTCGATAGAGATTCGTACAGATTTGCTGAACGCGAATATCATCCAACTACGTGAGTTGTAATTATATTGAAAATAAAATTGATTTACAAAAGGTAATGGAATGGTTAATAAATACACGGCAACGAAGTATATGAACAGAATTACAATAATAATGCCTACTACACCAACTACTTACCTTAGTAGGCGTTGTTGAAGTAATTGATTTAAACTCTTTCTCCCACTTTTTCACAGTGTATTTGACTTTGTCGTACTTGAGCTTGGTTTTCGAATCCATTTTCTAGCAAATAAAGTCGTCTAAAATAATTCGAGAACACAAGATGAGGAGCTAACGGTTGTCACTGTAGGTACCTAAACGCCAAATTGAATACGACCACTCATCCTTATCTGATAAACACGCGACGCTAAAGTTAATTGAATTTTTATATTATTATAGCAAATATTATTATAGCAAACGTTGAGGACACCACTGATGTTTCCAACTTCAACTGTCATTTTGTAAATAAACCAGCACGACCTCAACGACCGTTGCAAGGCATCCAACAAAATAACCGTGAATGGCGGGAAGTTGAACAAGGAGGCATTAAATAAGATATGAAATGGATCGATGGCCTAATCATGGCATGGCATGGAGGAAGATGGTTTAAATACTGATTGTAGATTTGTCGATATTTCAATACTACGTATTTTTTAGAAAAATGTCCACTTTTTTAGAACAAAGTTACACTCTACATTTATATAGTAGAATGGTTAATAATGGATATAATCCAAGTAGGTACTAAGGGATGGTAGGTTGAAACGTTAGACTACGAGGGAGATAGCTTTGAATGTCCGCTTCTATAAATCTCTATCATTCGTCTGAAGAGATTGGCGTGTTAAATCTACTTCATTCAGGGCCTTTTCTTCTTTTAGGAATCAAGCCATGGAATCAAGCATAAACTTCGGTTGTGACGTCATATGACGTGGTGGGGATGAAAATCTGAAGACCCCTGAACGATCCCCTCTACTCGTCCCATTTCCATCCGAGCCGTTGAAATGGCAACACTGGTCCTTCACTCCGACGCCATCTTGGTTCAGTTGACCTCCATCTCTATCTTCTTATTGCCTCGTGGTTGACTCCCGTGACTTCGTTTTCACCAGTAGTTCTTTTCTAACAGGTAATTTCTGCTTATTTCACCTCTTTAGGCCTCAACGTTTACGTTTCGAAATCAGTTTACGGTCTCAGTGCTTCATCTGCTGTGAATTTTGTGGGTTAACAACCAGTTTGGGCGTTTACGTTTACCTTTACCTCGTGGGGGTTAGGCTTGTATTGGCTTCACTCGACTAGCGTACATCAACATTTATTGCGATCAACAATTGAATTTGCTTTTTGTTCTTTCGATAATTCATGTATTCACATTCAGTACGAATTTTCGGATTATCTCAAATCTCGGCTGCACATATCACGCGTCGTCCACTGCACGTTGTTGAACACATGAGGGTTAGGACGTAGAGTGCAACGTGGTCCTTTCTCAACCAGGTTCTCATACACACAACTCACCACTGCACAACTCACTAACTGCATACTCTCATTCTTTTGTTTAGGCGAAATGTCTGCCCATCTTTCGTGGATGATAATCCGGAATAACAATGCCTTCTTGGTGAAGAAGCGTTGCATCAAGAAACATTTCAGCACGGTAAGACTATTATGGAACCTGCTTTGATTTGGTTGGTAATGATTTCAATTTAAGTTAAGGCCGAACACAACAATCCACGTTATTCATACTTGGATTTCGTTCTTGATTTCTTAGGAACCTCACAACTTGACGAACGTCGCTTCGTTCCGGTACAATGGTCTGGTGCACAAGAAGAGCATCGACATCGCTCCGGTTGAAAAAGACAAAGGAATCAAAGTTTCTTGGAAGAGGGCCAAGGCTGCCGTAAGTTGCTTTGATAATTATATTCATTGAACACGTGGATTTGTGCGCTATCCGTCCGTTTACTTGGTATAAACCATACTAGAATGTCTAGGATTTATGTTCATCTACACGTTGGTGATCGTAGACCCACGTGTGCCTTCAGCAGAATAATAAAGCTCGCGTGGTTCTGTTCAATCGCTAGGCATTGAACTCCACGTGTTGTTTATTACTGTTTCACATGGGAAAAGAGCTGAAATGGTTTTTTTCGAGTAGGTAGATTGGATCTGATTGGGATATTTCAACGTGGTATACTGAGAAGATGCATCCCCTCCAAATCCAAATTTGTGGTGTGAATTTGGAGACTCACTCCCCTGCATGTGTCCCTCACAACCATAGCTGAGATCCACTGTGTGCTTTTCGTCTAATTACCATTTTTTTTTGCTTACGTTCACCTCAGTTAATGTATTTGTTGGAAATATCATTATAGTGAAAATTAAGCAGTCAACTATTGACTTCAACCAATTGATTAAGGGTTTCCTCTCTTTGGCTCATGTTGACCAGTAGTGCGAAGCGTTCTAACAACCAGTAGGTAATTCAATGGCGGGTTATTGGTTGAACGTATTTCTGCGGACTAGAAGTTGGAATGTTCAGGAGTGTTGTCCCCACCAAGAGGAGGTTCTCCAATCACCCAGAGTACGATTCAACAATGTGTATAGGAAGCAAATTTTCTTTGTCACTAGTTTGTTCTCCGAGAGGCTCATAAATTCTCCTTTGTTTTACAGCACAAACCAGGCTCTTGCTACGTTAGCCGTACGATCAAGTCTGGACCTCGTGTCGCCCTCTTCAGGCTGAGACGTCTGATCAGGTGTAACAAGTACCGGAAGGATCTTACCAAGGTAAAATGCCTGATTTTTCATATTTGAAGAGGTCATCTTACTCTAAGACGAATTGGATTGTCTAAGGATCGGAGAACGGTGGTTCTATTCGATTGGAATCATACTCGAAGAGAAATAAGGAAAATAACTGTAAATTATTGCTATTAGATATAAATCAACACAAAACCCGTTACTGAATTCTACATCGAGCATTGTTTGCTTTCTGTACCATTTGTCACTTCCAACATAGAAGTTACAATATTTGTAACTTCAGTTTCATTGTTTTCATTTAATGAACCCAACCCTTAAGGGGGAAATAACTTCTTGTTCAAACAGCATTTCTGACAGGTCGTCATGTATATTTTGTATATCAAATCGAGGCTGAGGACCAGGCTTTCCATTGACGTGGTCCAGAGCATCCTCACCGTACGTTACTTCCTCCGTGAAGAGGGATCACACGTGCTCAGTTTCAGCCAACAGAGGAGATGCTCTCTCTGTTCATTGAGCATAATATGCTCATTGAACAGTGAGAGCATCTTTGGTACGAACATCTTTCCAAAGATGCTGAGACAGGGATTTTTTTGGTGGTTAGGAATGTATAAGGTTTTCCTTAAGGGTTATTTTTTCCTAGTCAGGGTTTTTTTAGTACAGGTCAGAGGGTTTTGAGGAAAAAGGGTTGGCAACCATGATATCAAGTACTCATCGCCTTTCGGTTCTGTGGCATCATTACCCATCACCCCTCTGTTGCTCTTTACTACTTCCTGAGCCCTTCTTGTAACCCCTGGTTCTCCCATGTTGACAGGCCGCCCTCAGGAGAGCCAGCGCCATCCTCAACTCCCAGAAGAGGACTCTCAAAGTGAAGAAATCCCGACCAAAGAAGTCCGATTGAGCTGTCACTCGTTCTTTTAAATAAATAATAAATTTCATTTTTTTGTTATTTTCGTCATTTCATCTTTAAAATCCACCCATAATATGGTTCATGTCCAATATAAACCATTATAACTAGGAATTCGCCAATGGTTTGTGGGGAATTATGAGAGGGCTGGGTCTACTTGCAAGTTAGAGGTACGTACTTTTCTGCTGCGTGATTTAGTTTTTCAACTTATGATTTGAGTATTTCAATAAAGTTTCGTATTTTCAGGTTCTGATGTCTGCTTGCACTCCAAGACTCCCTCCTGCTAGAAGGTACGTTTTCTACTGGATTCAATCGTTGCTGTACAATTGAAAATGTCTGTAGCTTGATAGTTGGTTCACTGTGATGATACTTTTTTCAACCACCAAGATCGCTGAAGTGTCTTGCTGATATCTTTACGTTGCCCAACTGATGTGAATCCAATTCCGAACGGTTATCGTTCACGTATTGTACTCCCATTGCTATATGGGTAACTAACATTCTTTAATTCCGTCGTTTCAGGGAGCTGTGGTGACAGTTGGATCCTCGTTTTGAAACATTAAATGGTGAGTTGTATTGCTCTCTCGAATCAGAATTTCAAATATTAAATGGAATAGTTTCCAATTGGTGCTTCAATGATGAAAGTTTTATTCAATTTCATGAAAATTCCGTGAGTGTAAAATAATCAAGCTCAACAGGACTGAAAGATGCACCTCTTCGTAGAAATAGTGTGGGAAAACTACATATTATGTGATGAATTCTAATAGGTTTTTGTCTTTTCTCTAGGCCAGCGGAAACTTCTCTCGGAGTATACTTCGTCTACTCTTCCATCATTACACACCAGGTAAACTTTCAATTCGTTAATTTTTATGTGAATGTGAATCATTGAGATATGGAGCGAATTTTTTATTTTAGTCTTGAAATCTAATGTACTCGCTTGTCAGTTGAGCCTCAGCCATCATATTCTTTGCATATTCGCTCTTATTTCTACATGTTGTCATGATGAACCAATTGTTCCAAATGAGTTTTCGTGATTAGAAAACCTGTTCCCTTACCTACACTGAAATCATACTCTACTCGAACAAGTAGTTTCTCTCCCTTCATTATCCATTCTAAATCGAGTTTTCCGTTTCAGAATAATCCAGAATCGCATATAAGCTGGCGAGGGTTAACATGAGGTGAGATCATTGTCTAAATTTAGAAATTTTCTCGTGTTATTATTCTCTGATGATACAATTGTTCCATATGAGTTCGTATGATTATAAACTCGTTCCCAAACCTTATCTGAATCACCTATTTATTCCGTACACTGCACGTCATGCATTGAAAAGCAATAATAATTCAACGCTTTTGGCTCCTTTACAGGTATTGCGGACGGGTTTCTGGATCGACTTATGGCACCACTTCAGGTGAGTTTGTGACCCAATATCTACTTTCTTGAACTTGATCTCTTCAAAGTATAGTTTTTTTGGTAAACCGGCTCTTGATGATTTTCGCCAGTAGAAATGATTTTCTAATTGCCACCAATTGACACGGACTTGAAACAAATCAGTTTTAACGTCCATACCCTGGTATCCATTCAATCTACAAATAATGTCGATAATTGTACACGTATCGGCCTCGTTGGGCTTGTTCTTGAATGATGAAATTTTCATGCACCACGCAGAAATTCAACTGTAATGTTAACATTGTGGTTTTGGTGATTGTGAGTTCTGACCATGGTTCATTATTCTATTTTATCTTTTCATGTTTTTGGCATTATAATAGTAAGTTTTGGTTGAACTTACAGATAATTGAACTGTGGACAAGGAAGTTTCCATTCCAGCTCGTGTTCTCAATTATTCTCCGTAAGTGATGAAGCCAATACATATTTAACAATGATACTTATTCCACATGATGCGACCTTTAATACCGCCCCAGACTGATGAAGTTGATGACGGTTATCTCTGATTATGTTATTTATTAAGTCTTGTCAACATCAGCGTCTTTCTCCTGGTCCAAGACTAACTTTGAGGTTTCATGTTGCAGGAATGCCTTCTGGACGATGCTGATGGAGTGCCTACTTTGAGATTGAACGGACAGACCTTTAGTGAGTAAAACCATTATGTTTTTTCTTGATATCGTTCTAAGTATTTATAAATTATGCGACCTTTACCGCCCCTGGCTGGACTAGTTGTCGAGTGGTTATGTGATCTGATACCGTTTCACAAATTCATGTGAACTTATATAATGGTTACCTACTGTCAATTAACAGTCGTGTGTAATTTGGTTTTCAAGTGAATGACTGTCTGGAGTGGAGGACCTTCACGATTTTCTTCATGCACTGGAGGACCTTCAATTTTCGGTATGCACTAACTTCCTATACGAAAGTGCTTTGAACACTATATTTCTCATGATGATTAATGCCGCCCCAGGCTGACTAAAATAACTGGAGAACAGTACCTTTCTGAAATGTCCCAATAATATACTTCGTATTGATAGCTTTGCTGTACCACGATTCTGACTTATGTTCAATTTTTCAGAAGCCGCCCCTTGATAAAGACCGCTAGAAACGCCTTGTGTTGATTCTGTGATCGTGATGATTTCGAACGGGCGGTCTGATCCCTTCAGCGATGTTATACGTTCGCTACTGAATCACAGAATACCACACGCTTTTCACGTTTTTTCTGCCATCTATGCGTTACTCTACGAGTTGGGTTTTCTACTCCCTGATTCACAGGTATGTTTCATCCGACCGTACATTCTTGAATTGAATGACTGTTCATGCTTGATCCCCTAATGTATTATTAGGCCGCCTTCAGACGATCCACTGACCGCCACGCCACTCCACTTTTCAGCCACTCAGTTTTTCTTTAATTTCCACCTCCGTCAACTTTTGCCCTCACCACCCATCCTTGTGCGTCTCCAGTTCGGGCAGTTTGACAACGACCATGGATGCGAACGTAGTCTTGGGGATATATCTGATTGCGAAAAGAAAAATAACGAGAGAAAGAAAGAAAAAAATAGGGTCCATTGGGTACATCCCTTGAACGCGTACCGCCTAGAGCGAGGAACTCACCGTTTCTTTTTGGAAGAACTTAGGAGTGAAAGTTGTATACTATTGTAGTGTAAAAGTAATAAGTTGTGCAAAATTTGTATAATCTGGAGGTGGTATTGAAGGGGAGATGGGGTATGATTGATAGAAGGGAGAAGTTGCTCACAAGTGGCGGACACATCAGGTGGCGTCACACGAGGTGTCGTGTGAATCGTCTGAAGGCGGCCTTAGAAGTCTTCTTTGATTTCAACTCATGATTTGGGTTTTGTTCGACAATGATTCGAAGTATGAGTGAAAATTTAGTTTGTTTTTAATGAAATTTACCTACCATGATGATTGTTGATAAGGCATTTGAAGACCGATTCTCATTGAGGATAAATTCAACTTATCTGATCCATTCTAACTCAAAATAATGCTAGGTTCTCGATGAATTTCCCGAAAATTTATGTCGGCCAAATTATTTCTCGTGTTACAGGTTTCGAACTTCTCCAAAATTACTACTCGAATTACACCATGTAAGTACATACATTTTCGGGCTTTAAAACTTTATTAGTATTTATATATACCTTGTATGTACTATGTGAGGTTTTCACAATGAGGATAACAACAATTTCCAGACTAGAGTCGCTGAACGTATTGATGCTAAATTGTTGCTGATATGATTTATCCGATTTAACGATTGTAATTGCACGTGCATCCTCTAATCTCTATGTTATTTCATCGTTTGTTCAGGTACCCTGCTGTACTGTTTGCTGGAGTAGAGCTCGTCTGAGAATCACCTATTTTACCACCTCGTCTGAGAATCACCACCTTTGGAAAGGTTAGTTCATATGAACATGATATGTTATGCTACAACTGTAGAACTCCCTTGCTTCTTATCTAGCCTTACAGTTCGTGTTAGAACTCTCTTAACTTGTAATCAATGTTGGTGGTAACATGGTTTGTATTCTGTACTTTCTGGTCTTTGAAAGCATCCTATTGGCGAAACGGGGTTCTCAATATTAGTACGTCTCCAATGATGAAAACAACCATATTCAGACTAGAGTCGCTGAAAATTGTGATGCTAAGTGGTTTCTGATGTTAAATGTCACTATTACATTTTTGGTAGTAATTAATATTGTCACTTTAGTCTTCAAAGATTGAATGTTATTGTTGCAGATGTGCCATTACTGCCTATTCTGATGCATCCTGGAACCACCATCCACACTCTGCCTACTGAAAAGTACGTTGAAAGATTTGAAACTGTGCGAATATACCTTAACTTTGCTCCACTTTTTCAACTTATGTTTTTCAAGTCATATTTGAACTACTTTTTTGAAAAGAAAAATTCGATCTATTGGTAAGTATGAACTGTACAGAACCAAATGAAGCGATGTATCACTGGCTCAATTTTTTATTGATTCGTTAACTATTTTAGTTTTTTGTTGAAGTTTGGAGCAATCTTTTTTTAAAGAACGGGAGGTCTTAACCCTTCGGCGATGGCATAACGTTCGCTTCTGAATCAGAGAATACCACACGCTTTTCACATTTCTTAAAACACCTATTGATTTCCCGAATCAAACTGAATAAACGTACTATCTTTAATTTATGTCGTGATCGTTTCAGGTATTTATCTGGCTTTATCTAGCTATGCAGCAACCTACAAGTTGGATTTGCAATATCTGGTGGACCTTCACGATTTTCGTTATGCACTGAAGAAGAAGAAAAAGGTTTATTGAAAGAAGCATTCTTTTACAATTACACCAACAAAATAAATAAACTGTTGCCAACATGGTTTTTTAAACCTTCCGGCGGGGGGTATTCAAAATCGATATAATATAATCTACATCAGTTCAGTTAATGATAATGCTAAATCAGAAATTAAATTCTCTTATCAACGTGTAGCGATAACGCCATGCCATCCGACCGTAACACACCAGCTGCGACCATCCTTCGCCGTCCAGCAGCCGCACCGCCTCATCCCCGGAGAGCCCGGACCTACCAAACGCCTTCACTCTGAACTCCGCCAGAACTGGACAGACGCAGAGAAAATGGTGTCCTCCCTCTCATGGGTGTTACACAAGGCACATTCATCGCTCCAGCCAGTCTCATAGGGTCCTCGTTATGCACTGGAGGCCCTTCAATTTTCGGTATGCACTAACTTCCAATACGAAAATGCTTTGAATACTATATTTCTCATGATGATTAATACCGCCCCAGGCTGATTAAAATAACTGGAGAATGGTACCTTTCTGAAATGTCCCAATAATATACTTCGTATTAATAGCTGTACCACAATTCTGACTTATGTTCAATTTTTCAGGAGCCGCCCCTTGATAAAGACTGCTAGAATCGCCTTGTGTTGAGGTATGTAACCTCACTGATTATGAAAGCGCAAATTCTGTGATCGTGATGATTTCGAACGGGCGGTCTGATCCCTTCAGCGATGACATACGTTCGCTACTGAATCACAGAATACCACACGCTATTCATGTTTTTTTAAAACAACGATTGATTTCCCGATTCAAACTATTAATTTATATCGTGATCGTTTCAGGTATTTTAATGACTTTCTCCGCCACCTATTCGTTACTCTACAGGTTGAATTTTCTACTCCCTGAATTACAGGTATGTTTCATCCGACCGTACATTCTTGAATTGAATTGACTATTGATGCTAGATCCCCTGATGAATTATTAGGATTCTTCTTTGATGATTTTGGTTTTGTTCGACAATGATTTAAAGTATGAGTGAAAATTTAGTTTGTTTTTGATGAAGCTATAATCGTCCGGAAGCTGTGTGACCAGAGCAGAGTAGATATGAAAAGCAGAAAATAACCTCCATTCATTAGGGGAGATGAACAGAAATATAACTTTTACTTGGTGCATTGAGAAGGTATACAAAACTTCGTGTAGATGTCAGGAACGACAAGGGATTTTTTCGACTGGCTCCATGCTACCTATTTTGATGACGTCACGACAACAAAATACTTTTTTGGAGCAAAGTTGCCTCAAATTTTAAAGTTACTCTGAATTCAGTAATTATTCAGTATTGAAACTCTCATGGTTGGAAATTGAATCTTACACTTTCTGTGAATACCTACCACTCAGATGCACTCGGAATGATGAAACACTTGGAATTACCATTTGAAAAATATAATGAAACCAATACCTTTGGCTGCTTATTTCCGCTGACTTGAGTGCACTGTCATCTTATTCAAGACGAATATTCACACCTCGTTATTCCAATCGACGTCATTTAAAAAATTTCAATTTTGCTCTATTTTCAGAGTTGGGACGATCCAAATCGACAACGTCAACTGGTGAGTCTTTATGTTTTATAACTGTTGCATTATCAGCATACAACCACTCAACGTCGCGTGGTGAACTTATGATGATTATTAATTTTTGACAAGCATATGTATGAATTACTTATGATCTTAATCTTGATCTGAATATACCACCTCTTAGACCGTTGTCTCGTGTATTCTTCTGTGGTTCTATGTACTTATTGCTGGCTTATATTCCAGGCGTTGACGCTCACTGAATCAAGTTCAGTTCTCAGTTCTTCCCTCAACAGCCCCGAAAAGGTGAGTCAATCTTTTCACTTATTCTCTGCTATTCAGTGTATTCTCTTAACACTCTGAGTGATGAAACTCTTGGAATTACCATTTGAAAAATATAATGAAACCAATATCTTTGGCTGCTAATTTCTACTGACCAGAGTTGAATGTTTTTGGTTCAAAACCATTTAATACGTCAATTAGGAAATTTTCCCCATTTGCAGCTTTCTCGATGGTCCTGGATTTTAATTGAATTTTCCCTTTTGATTTCAGTGTCGGGAGCGTTCAGTATCTAAAATCTGGTAAGTCTCGACGTTGATTATTATTCATTGTTATGGTGAACCTATGTACGTATTTCTTCAATATTGACCCACTCGTGATTGTTGTCATGATGAAAATATTGGAATTACCATTTGATTATCGATGAAACCAAACACCTTTTGGCTGCTAATATTTGACTGATACAACAATCGGACTATTCCTCTTCGAGTTTCTCCTTTTGATCTGAAAAAGAAAAACAGTTTAATGTACCCACAGCATTATGTGTTGGATTTCCTTCTATTTCAGAGTGATCCGAAATTATAGTCAACCATTTTTAACATAATATTATGGTGAATTGAATTTGGTTAGTAGTAGTTTTGAGAGCCTCTCTTTTGTAAACTCTCAAATCAAAAAATACATTCAAATCATTGAGCAACGATTGTATTAGATACCCTCAGTTTTTTAACCCTATTGATGGAATGAGAACCTAACGATTGAAGACTTCTCTTAATGATGATAAATCCGTCATGCACCACGCATAATCAACTTTGGCTTCTTGCCTTAGTTTTGATGATCGACTTTTCTGATACCTCGTGATTACAAATCCTCCTCTTAACCAACCTTGAGCAACAAATAACCAATTTTTCGTTGTATGTTTTCAGGTGGCGTTACTTACTGGGGTTTGAAGTTGAACCGACTGATTTGAACGAGGTTCGTTACATTTCAAATATCTTTTCATTCATAATCTAGGAGTGAACCATGTACAACCACTTATTATTTTATTGAGGTTCTGTATTGAAGTGATGATTGTTATCCCTGCCTGAAAATTGGTTGTTGAAAAAACAAACACATGGTAACTTAAAACGATCTGATCAATGCATACTATTACGCTCTCTCCCAAGATCTGCTCCTTATGGTTCGTGGCGAGCTTTATGTGCTTACTTTAAAAATACTGACGCCTCATCTTGTGCATTGATGCCTCGAACATGTCTCTCCATTATTTTCCTTAAGAAACCTCAACAAAATGAAGACACTTTGAGCGTAAAAGAAAGAAAGATAATTTGATGATAACATTTTGATTCCCTATTGAATTTGTGGTTGAGAACGTTGGATTTGGGTATGTTGACATATCTTGAACACATGTTCACTTTCTGTTCGGTCCAGTATTAGCGTTGAGGTAATGATTACAGCCCGGAATTCGTATATTTTGCATATTTCGAATTCGTTTTTTAATTCATTAGTGCCTTGTCAATTAAAATTGAAATGTCATATTTTTTCATATTTACATGCTGGCGCATTTACATTTTCTACATAATATTTTCTAATAATATAATATATTATTAGATTTTATTTTATTATTTTAGATTATTTTATTTTATTATTATTAGATTTTAATAATATTATTATATTTTCGAGAAACAAGCTTTAAAAAACTCCCAAAATGTTACTGTTCGGAGTTAATCGACCTGACCGGAATTCACTGATGATTGTTATCCCAGCCCTGTGAATGTACTGTTGAAAAAACAAACAATAGCAACTCGAAACTAGCTGCTCCTATCGTCAAACGAGTAATAATTCTAACATTGCCAGTAGATTAATTAGGACAAGTAATTTGAAACCGGTCGAATTTGGTAATCAGGTGCCCCTTTTCTGTACGTTTGTAGTCTGAATTAGTCTCGAAACGTTCTTCAAACCAACTTATTTGCTCATGATGAGGAATGTGTTTCAGTGATGATTTTACATTTTGAGACAAGTATATGTCTGAATTACATTGATTATCATTTTGGTCTGAATGAAACACTCCTCAACTATGAAAATAGGATAATAATGAATTGGGAAATGTGCCGAATAATGAGCGAATATTTCCAAGTTACTATTCACAATTTTCATTGTGATAGATATTCCGATTGTGAATCGATTGATTTGTGGTTTTATCTTCATTTTTCGGTGTTTCTAACATTGTTTCGAGGTTGGTTCAGTTCTACTCACTATTTCAATTTGTTTTGTGTCCCTCTGAATCACTGACAAGTTTTGAAACGTATTCATCATGATGACTTTACCCTAAACCTAGCTCTCTGAAAAGATTGATGACAGCTTGAGTCTGAACGTAATATGAAGACTAGTGATTAGGTTCATGAGAATTTATATCACTGTGGAACACTTTTGGAAGGAACCATTGAATCCTTATCAAGTTCACATTCTAAATTTAGATAAATACTCTATTTGCATGACTTTCCTTATAAATTCGATCGCAGTTTCGTGTACTAGGCATATCTTGATCAGTAACAAGTTCTTACGACTAGCTTGTTGCTATAATAGTATGCCATATCAAATCCTGTACAGAGTCACAGAATCTCTTTCACTTTGAAAGATGTTCTAGGTACTGTGTGCAGTACATCTTTTATCTTAATGTATTGGATAGGTGATTTTCAAGTTTGAATAATGTGGAAAATTAGCAATGGAGACGGAGTAGCTTTACGAATAGCTAGCACAAAGAAGGGTTAACGAACTTACCTATGGTTTATACCGAGTGCAAGTGGATGTAGTTAAATGATCGTTCAAATGATGATAATCCTCATTATGAAGAAAATGATTACATTTTCAATAAAGCCAAAAGGATTCTGATGATCCCTACTCACATTCACCTGTACATTTACGTATCCTTAGTACTATGCAGTGGAAATGACCTCAATGTCTACATCATTATAATAATATTATATTATGTGTGACTTTTTTTTTTTAATCATTATTGTGTTTGACTTGTTCCAGGTGTTCTATAAGCGGCCTGTCGGCTGGTTTTGAGGTGAGTTACTAATCTAGTAAACTTATATTGATGCCAGCTTGATTTCATTATCTATTTCTACACTCCCGATACGAAATCATCGGATCATGTGATGATAATCCTTCTATGAATGAAAATGATTACATTTTTCATATTAAGCCAAAAGGATTCTGAATATTTTACAAATTCTTAGTGTTCTTGTTATTGTATTTATTGAAATTAACGGAGTATTTCTCTTTGGTTTCAGCTCTTCAACTGCTATGAGCCCTATCACGTTCAGTGGACATGGCCGCGTCCTTCGTCTCTCCAATAATTCCACAATCCATAAGTGAGTGATTGATTTAATATCTGCGATGAGTTTCAAATGTACGCACCACCAAATTTCAATATGATGATATCTCTCGATGATAAAGATGATTAAATTTTCTATACAAGCTAAAAGGATTCTGAACAATTTCAACGTTATCACTGCATAGTTTCGTTGCTCCCTCCATTCAATAACATCTCATCTGTTTCAGGTGCTTCGACTGTAGAAAATTCGTGTGGAATCTACTGGATGGAAATCCTGATTTTGATAAGGTAAACCCCTAATTTCGTTTTTTGCACTTGTTACTATTGATTTTTGAACGATTAACTGCACAACCAAACATTTTAAATGCATTTCTTACTAACGTTTGTTTTATATGACATTCAAGCGTGTTGATGTTCATTTCCTTCCATTACATTTGCTAACAGATAGCTGTAGTTAGTTAGCCATCCTGTACATATCGTATACATGGATCGGAAATACGTTGGATTTTGGTCTCAAGAAGGTTTCAATACTCCAAAAACGTCAGCCTTGGCGAATAATTTCATCGTCACAAATCCTCATTTACCCCCCAATTTAAAAACTTTTTTTGTTTGTTTATTTTTATATATTCAGAAGGTAATTTTCGCGCATGAGGCCCTTTTTGAACCATCATCTTTCGAAAAAGAAGAAACGTGCCCTATTGTGAAATTTAAGGGGCCTTTAAACATTGAATAAAACTGGCCGTTGGTATAGGAAGCATCGGTTAAAATTGCAGTAAGATTCGTTAAAATTGCGTCAAAAATCGTTGATGGGACCAAATTTCGTCCATAAATCTAAATGTGTCGTCCTGTCGGCCAAGTGAAAAACACGAAATTTCTCCTTTTGTTAGCAAATGTGGTGGTTGTGTTGTGTCTACCGTTTTGGAATTTGAGTTTACAGCATGTTGAGTTGTGCATTTTGAAGTTTCTCTTTGATGAATGGAATGTATACGCTATGTTGAGTTTTCAACTAACAATGAAATGAAACCATATCCAGACTTGCCCTAACTGAGTGATGAAACTTCACTAAAATCTCACGACTTGTCATGTCGAGTTGTTTACATGACACAAATCGTATAATCGTATTTTGTTCTTTGTTTTCCAGACCCAAATCCGTACATTCGCACCAAAAAGAACATCATGGTGAGTTGCTGCAACCATTTCAGTATTTATCTTCGTATTATTGAGTTCAGTAGTAATTGATTTTGAAAGAATAATAATTGACTGCATTGTGTGCGTAAACATGATTTACTTGACTTGATTTGTTGTTTCGCCACGTAACAGCCTTAGTATCGAAAATGCATAAATTGATTTGTTTTTGGACGATTGTGGATTGATCTAACTGCACTTGTCGTGTGAATTTATCAGTACTAAAGTACTGCTGACTTTGCACCGAATGATTTAGTTAGGTGTGGAGTTTCCTTTGATGAGTGGAATGTATACGCTATGTTGAGTTGTTAACTAACAATGAAATGAAACCATATCCAGACTTGCCCTAACTGAGTGAAACTTCACTACATTCTACCCAATTTTGAATTGATCTTCTACGAATTATATTCTAACAAATTGCCACACTTCGTTTTCCAGGTTTTAGCATGACGTTCGTTGGTCATCGAAATCCCGCCTGAAGTTGCTCTCAAGGTGTGTTGATATGATTTGCTAACTTTGGTTTTGTCGAATTTTGTAATTTTATTTTGAAAACTCTTTTCTCAAAATATCATTTCATGGTTGAGATGGTGCATCCTTAAATTTTGAATTTTGCTCGTTACATGCACTTGAACGTTAGATTATGAAATTCAAGATGTTTTGTCTTGCCATGTTTTTATCGACTAATCCTGATCGGGTTTGATGGTGTTTTAACCTTCGATTTGAATTGTTGTGTAGGCTTTTCGTTTAATATCAATAATATATCATTAAGGTGGTGTTTTGTCCACCACTTTTTCGGTCCGTCCCAGTGTGTTTTGATGCTAATATGAGGATAGGTATTCCTATTAATCGAATTGCTAATAAGCTGATTTCACTGTATATTATGTGATCTCAATGATGGATTCGAACAAGTGAGATCCTTGAAAACAATCAATATCCCGACAATTTTGTAAATGATGAGTTTATTGCATGAATCGATGTCTGATTAACTGAATTCTCAAGGGATGATGATTTCCCCGCTTGGTTACTGCACTTCACGTAGTCAATAATAATAATAATGATCGATATGAAGTTTCCTTTGATGAATGGAATGTATACGCTATGTTGAGTTGTTAAATAACAACAGGGTTCGTGCCGGTCAGGGAAGTCAGGGAAGTCATGGAAAAGTCAGGGAAATATAAATGGGCACTGGAAGTCATGGAAAAGTCAGGGATATTGGATTTTGGTCAGGGAAAAATCTCAAATCGGGTGCAGAATTGCGAAAAATCCATGATACGCGTCGAAAACCCCTTTACCTTTGTAAGGTATGGTTTATGTAAACCACGTACTCAAAACTTTTATGTGTTTTATCTTGTGATTCTATCTCTTACTTTGTTTTAAGTAAACTTCGTTTTTTATGAATAAAAAAAACTTGTTCCTTATATTGTTTTTCTTCATTTGCGCATCTAAAATTTTCGATTCATGCAAAACGTTACTGTTTAAAGGATCCTGAATGAGGGCCAACTGGGCTTATAAAGCCATTGTCAGACCCATGGTCACCTATGCCTCAACGGTATGGTGGCAGAAAACCTGTCAGGCAACGGCTGTGGAGAAACTTACAAAACTCCAAAGACAGGCCTGCCTTGGAATAACAGGGGCAATGAGAACAGCCCCTACTGCAGCACTAGAGGTTTTACTTGACCTTGAACCCCTCCATCTCCACATACAGAGGGTGGCCTACCTGGGGGCCATGAGGATGCTGCAAGCAGGAGTAATAAAACACCCTGCCAGGAAAAATAGCCACGCGTCCATCCTTGACTTCGTCAAGGTAGACCCAGTGGCTTCATCAATCTCTGACAAAATGCCAGAGAGGATGAATTTTGATCTTCCATTCAGAGTAATAATAAAAGATCGTGATTTCTGGAAAGGAGGCATGCCTCAATTAGGGCCAGGATCACTGCTGTGGTTCACAGATGGGTCGGTGATGGATGAAAAAGCAGGCCTGGGGATAAAAGGCCCCAGATTTAGCCTGTCTAAGCCCCTTGGGGCCTTGGCCACCATCTTTCAAGCGGAAACCCATGCAATAGATATTTGTGCCCAGGAGATCGCCAGGAAAAGACTAAAGGGCGCAAAGATCTATATTCTATCAGACAGCCAGGCAGCATTAAAGGCCATCTCGGCCTTCTCCATAAAATCAAAGCTCACCTGGAGCTGCCTAAACTCCCTCAAGATGGCTGCCCATGGCAACAAATTGACGCTGCTGTGGGTGCCGGGTCAGGAGGGCATAGAAGGCAACGAAGAGGCGGATCGCCTCGCCAAACAGGCATCCACGTCAAACCCAATTGGACCAGAACCCTTCCTTGGCATCACGGAGAGCTTTATAGCCCGAGAAGTGGGGAAGTGGGTTGACAAGCAGAGAACAAAGCATTGGCAAAGCGCTCCAAAAATGAGACAAGCCAAGCAGTTCGTACGCTTTTCCAGAAGGAAAGCCAGGGCTCTCCTTTCCCTCAGCCGGAAGGACATAAAGGCCGTCACAGGCCTCCTAACTGGCCACTGTCCAGTCAAGTACCACCTCAAAAAGATGGGAATATGCAGGACAGATGACTGTCGACTTTGTGACTGTGAGCCAGAGACAGCAGAACACATACTCTGTAACTGTCCAGCGCTTGCATACAAAAGATTTAAGCACCTTGGTAAGGGCATCCTCAGTCCCTCCGAGGTTGCAAAAATCGATGACAACAGCCTGCTCCACTTCATCCGGGAGGAGGCTGTAAACCGTCTCCTCACTACAAATGTTGTAGTGTAGGAACAGGGGTATAATGTCACAATAGACCCACTTCGAGGTCTACGTGACCAAAGGCATAAGCCTATCAAAGCCCCCTTTAACAAAAAAAAAAAAAAAAAAAAGGGATCCTGAAACGTTGTGAAAAGTCAGGGAAAAATCGAAATTTTTGGTCTGGAAATCAGGGAAAAGTCAGGGAAATTGAAAATTGAAAATCGGCACGAACCCTGAACAATGAAATAACAACCTATCCAGACTTGCCCTAACTGAGTGAAACTTCAATAATGAAACTAAATATCAACGTTCTTTGATTTTATTGTTTATATCACCTGAAATGTCTTGAATTTTGTTTCACAGGTGGACGAGTACGAACGACTATCATCGGCTGTGAATGTTTGTGATCTTTTGAAGTTGAACATGTGGGGGTTCTGTCGAAATGATACCGCACGATTATTGTATTATCGTTGAAACTATAAAGCGAAATATTAAACTAATAAAGCGATTTGACCAATTGGTGTCTTATGCATTATCTGCCCATGACTATCAGTCGTCGAGAACAAAGTGATGGCTAAAAGAAGGAATCTCGGCTTCTCCGTGATTGTGAAGTTGAGAGGCAGTTACCAATAATTATCAAGTATATAAATTCATATTTCCCTGATCCTTAGTAGGAACGCAAAATGGCATAGTCAGGGTTGGCAATTAAAAAATGTATTGAACAGTGTTTAAGACAGTTGTTTTATTGCCAACCCCGACTATGCCATTTTGCGTACCTACTAAGGTTCGGGGAAATATGAATATAGGTAGATAGGTACGCCTTATGAGAAAATACCTGAAAACTTCCTGGTTCGATCGAGCCACTGCTAGTGATGTAAATCTATTGATAGTCCGAACCTATTCTATTTTTCTTCCTGTTCCCTGTGATATATTGAGACAATTAATCGAAAAATAAAATTCGACGTATTATGAGAAAGATGTGGGTCCCAAGAAATTGGCCAAATGTACCAAGAGTTACTTAAAAATAATAAGCGATAGTGTAGGTACCTGGTATGTGCAATCTCATATACTTACATAAAAAAATTTGTAAGGACAAATTGATGGAAAAAATACTTTTCCATCATTTCCTTAATTTTTTCCCCTCAAATGATATATTTTTCAAATAACTTCGTTGTTTCAGGTCGGAGAAAACGAATTTTAACGTTTCCGATAGCCACTGCTCGGAAAGTTCGTAGAGTTTGTTATAAAACCAGTAAAAGTTGTTGTTAAAACCAGTTTTCTCTTCGAAAACTTGCTCTTATAGCCATGCTGCATGACTGGATTTTTTTTTTTTTGTGAAGGTACAAATGAAAAAACATCAAATAATCCACACAATCGACCTTTATTTACAAAACTTTACATAGCAAATACTTGGAGATTGTAATATTATTGATATCCTAAACAATTCAGTACGGTGATTCATTACACCTATTTAAGGCGACCCTAATATACATTAACAACGGATTACATCTTGTAATAGACTGAAGGGGGAAAACCCCGTAAAACTGGATAGAAATGATAAGGTTAAAATACTGATATTAATATCTTCAATTTTTACGTGATCATTTTCATTTTGGACGAAAAAAAGGAGCTTCAACTAAAAAATTGTAAATCTTATTTACAGTACGAATTTGAATATATTTATCGGGCTTGAAGTTCCTTCATTCTGTTGAGGGCCGAACCGGCCTTGAACCAGTCGATTTGCTGCTCGTTCATCGAGTGGTTGAGGAGGATCGTGTCGGATTTCCCGTTGCTGTGTTTGAGGACGCATTTGACTTGCTGTAATGGACAAGAAACGACAAACTTGAGATGACAAACAGAAACTTGACAAACATTTGGAAATAAGGAGTTGATATGCAGTGGGGCACCTCAAATCTTCCAAAACTCGGATAGTTCTACTTTTCGTTTTTTTTTTTTTTTTAATTATTTATTAGAAAGGATGATAATATACCATAATATTATGTCAGTAGTTTCTCAGCGTTGGGTGCAATTTTGGAGTCTGACGAGTCAGCTGACTTCAGACTTTTAAATTGTTGCAACATTGGGAGGTCTACCAATGAGTACACCCTCCACCATAGTTCAGTAGGAACTATTGAGGTTTTCCATTTTTTCCATGTAAATCAGCAAAATGGCAAGTATTGTAAGTGTTTTAAGAGTTATCTGAATTTCAAAAAAATCTCAAGATTCCAAATAGGTTCCAGAATCCCAAGTGCCATCCCAGGGGGAGACGGTTTTACAGAATTTTTAAGCAAAGGAAGCTATTGTTCTAGGTCCAAAATGTGTATAGGAAAATCCGCTTTAGAACATCATGAGTTCACTGCCATGAGTCATTGGAGACGATAACTGTGATGATAACTATAATGATAGAATCCGTCAAGGCAATCGAAAGGCTGAGTTCGCAGATGGGCGGAATCGGGCCACTCTAAAGGGGGGTTTAGAGAGTTTGAGGGAGGGGGTAGAGAGAGAGAAAGCATGCTTTATTATATATATAACAAAAGTTCTAATACAATATGAAGTCGAGGAGTCATGCATAAATCATGGTCCGAAGACCGTCTGATAGAGTTCGCTTCACAATCCATCCTTCCAACCAGTAAACAAATATTCACATAATATTATCATAATATATATCACAATATATAGCATATTACGCTAGTTATAAAATATTTTCCCAAAGTCCTCTACTCTAAGCTGCCAAGCTACCCTACAAAAATTAACTATTCTAATATCACAGTTTCTTAACATATTCAAATACTCTGGTTGCGCAATTTCTCTTTGGCCTAAAAATCTTTGCCTGACTGTCATGTAGGCTGAACATGTGCCCACAAAATGGAACGCGTTTTCCGTCTCGCCAGAACTACACAATGGGCACGTCTGAATCCTGTCACCAAATGGATTGAGGGAGGGGGTAATTACCCATAAATGCCTGACAGTCTGTAAAACAGTCTGACATGTGACATCTCATTTTAATTTGTAAGCTGAACACGATGAAGTCAGAATTGCGATATCTTATTACGTTCTCAAACTGGAACACTTTGAAGATGAAGAAACGTGGTTGTTAGGTACCTACTTGAGATGTTCTTCACGGTTCATCTGCTCAAATATGACCACGGAATGAGATTTCGCAATTTTGACTTCATCATCGTGTTCAGCTTAGAAAATTCTATAAACTGAGGTGTTACTCGGCAGAAAATGGTTGAATGAGATGTTCCAAATACTTATAACATTTTACATAAAACCAGTTCTTCAAAAATTCGTTCTTAAAGCCATGCTGCATGACGGTTTTTATTTTGAGATTCTAATAATTATTTAGCGAGGCCTTTTTTTGACGGTTATAACAATTTCTCTCGGTTTTTGAGTCGTTTTAGGTCTTCAGAAAGTCGATTTCATCCTAAATGAACCCTTCAATTCGATTCAACCTTTCTCGACTTTTTGAGACGTTTCCGAGTCAGATTTCGGAAATGAGTCAATCTAACTCAATTTTCTTCCTTAATCAGAATCGTCTATACCAATTTTTCGACGTTTTTTGTTCGTTTTAGGTCTTCAGAAGGTCGATTTTATCCTAAATGAACCCCTCAATTCGATTCAATTCAACCTTTCGGACTTATACCAGTATTACTCCAAGCGTTTGATACGTTGTCCTGAAAACATTGAGAAGGCTGGTTTCCTCAACAATATCATAAGAAAGCAAACTTACGCTGCCAGGGGCCAAGCTCTTGAGGTCGATCAACGACACTTTGTCATCGGGTTGAACCTTGTCGTAGTCAGCGGGGTTGGCGAAGGTGAGAGGGAGGAGACCCTGTTTCTTCAAGTTGGTTTCGTGGATGCGAGCGAATGACTTGACGATGATGGCTCGCCCTCCGAGGTGGCGGGGTTCCAGAGCGGCATGCTCCCTGGAGCTACCTGCAAACAGAATTCAACCCGTTACTATTAAATTTCTTCTTTGACAATTTGTACAGACCAACGAAGGTTAACTGACCACCACAATGTATCAAAATTTGATACATTGTGGTGGTCAGTTAACCTTCGTTGGTGGAATGTAAAAAGGTTCCAAACGACAAAAAATCACGAAGTGAGTTTTCAATGTAAAAACGTCCCTTTTGATCTCCTCTATCATGTGGTGTGCTCTAGTGCCCGATTTTTGTGATAAAAGATAAGGAAAAAGTTCAAAAATCGGGCACTAGAGCACACCACATGATAGAGGAGATCAAAAGGAACGTTTTTACATTGAAAACTCACTTCGTGATTTTTTGTCGTTTGGAACCTTTTTACATTCCACCCACATTTAATGTCAAGCCAATGGGACACCTACCTACATTTCCATTCATTGTCCCTTATACGGCTCAATGATTCACAATTTCAACAAAATGATTTACTTATGTATTCTTCAATCAATTTTTTCGATTTAGGATTGAAAACTAGATTTTACAGAGTTTTTCAAGTAAATCGCATTGTAACTTCATCTGTGTTAGGAGAGAGTTGTAGTGAAGGGGGCGAAATGGGGAATTAGTCGTGCAGGTTGCCGACAAAGTTTCCCTTAATAATTTTTTCAGGCTCAAGAAAGCTGAGGATGTGGGTGGGCGCCAACGTTTTGAGGTAGGAATACAGATCCTTTTCCAGTATGCCGAGTGGACTATGTAGGTATGTTCTTTCTGTCCAACTAATCTATATGTATGTGATCTGTGGTTTGGGGGAGGTGGTTTCATTTTTGAGTGCTTGTCAACTGCGAATGAGCGAGCGCATTTAACTCTAATGATTGATCATAATATCATTATATGATATAATATGTCACATATTATGTGATTCTCCGATTTGACAGGTATCGGAAACCTTCAAAAAGGAGAGCTTGCTTCCTGCGAGAAGTTGGCGTTAGTTCCATCACTGAAAAACTGACTGAAGACGGGATAATCTCTTTTGTTAAAGTTTTGATCGTGAACGATGAGGCGACAATAATCAACCATCTTTGCACTTTGGGCACGCTCTGAACATACGGCCAGAGCCTGTCCGAAATCAGCACGATTTCGTTGACGGACGCCCATTTTCTGTCCGCAACTGGCAAGGTTCTTTCCCGATTGAACACCCCCCCCCCCTTCTTTCCCGATTATTGAGTTTCTCACGAATTATTACTCATTATTATCCTCATTTCTAAACTCACTGATTGGTAGCTATATTAAATTACGAACCTTCACCGTAGTTTTCATCTCCAAAAGCAACCCATTTCACTCCTGCTTTCCTGTAAGCCCTAGCAGTGTCTGGGACCGCTCCCCAATCGCCGCTCAACCTGTTCTTAACCTTGTTCATCTCCCCATTCTCAGCATTAGTGGCCCTGCGAAAAAGAAATAATTAAATGATACGAGTAAACGACAATGAAGTTCGACGTAAGCAGAACGAACTGAACAAAGGACATGGAGCACTTACGTGAGGAACATGTTGTTGGAAATGTTGTCGAGGTGGCCACGGTATTTCAGCCAAGGTCCAGCAGCGGAGATGTGATCAGTCGTACACTTGCCTTTGACCTGAAATATGATTTTAACAGAACATTCAGTCACTGTGGTATAGAAGTTATCATCATAGCCTTTCAATTAAAAACACTTGAGTGCACAAATGTGTGCGAATATAAACTGTAACTGCCCAACTTGTAATCCACCATCCGAGTGTCAGGTTGTATAATACATGAGGGCTCCGGATCCGGAGGGACCTAAAGACAGACCACTGTTTGAAGGGGTCCATCGCCAGAGAGCACAAGCTACGCCCACCAGTTGCGCAGTGGGGATGTGAAGTACAGAGGAAAGGAGGCCATGTTGGAAGGGGAGTTGTTATTGTACGTTTATAATAAAGCTATTCAAAGTAATTGGGAGTGATTATTCAAGAACCATGTCACAGGAAGAAGACTTGGAAGGAACATCACCCATTTTGGAGCCTCAAGGAGATTCTTCAACGTATAATTATGTTTTATAATCAATGTCACATTCAATCACGATCAAAATTGTAAGTCAGAGTTAATTTTGTGCCCTATTAACAAACATTATATTAGAAATAGTAAATGAAAAAAACATTGAGGGGAGGTACGAGTAAATTAGACAATCCTTCGACTACGAATCAAGTAATATACGTGTAGTAAGAAGATGTTGTAACCTTCGAATCGCCCAAAGATAACCTTTTACAATTCATGAACAACAGTCAAGAATAACAGCATCTTCAATTAAAATGGGGAATATTGATAAGAAGAGTAATGACCCCTGATATTGACGCAATGGGTACAATTTGCACTAGACCTACAATCAACTGTGTGATCGCATAACCGTGACCCTCGTTTATTACTGGGGAGTGCTTATGCTGTATAATAAGGAACTAATTGTAATGGTATGGAATTGTTTCAATCCCTCCTTTTTTTTCAATCAGTTATTGAGACCTTAAGATATATTAATAACGATATAGAAACAACTATTGAATCGTAGAGAAACATGATTAAAAATCTATAATCAGAAACAAACAGTTAACAAAAAGTTCGACAATTTTGAATATTATTTGCAACTTGAATAACAGCAAGCGGTTTTGTTTTAAATAGCGAAATCATCAATTAACAGTAATTACAACATGAACAGATTTAGGTATGAATAGAGCCAGATCTGATGAATAACGAGATATTACGGGTTCATGAGGGATACGTTAGCAGGTATTACGACTTCTTATGTGAGAAGTATTATGGTTTATGATGCATCCCACATATCTGCGTATTTGAATATTCTAGATTTGGTATTTTGATTCGATTGTACATTTAACAGGGTATTGAAATGATTGAAATTTCACCTTGATGAGAATGAGCATGTCCTCAAGATCCTTTCCGGTCCATTTGTCGAAAGGTTCGAGGAGCTGAAGACGGTTTGACTTGGGGTCAACGGTGACAGTTACTTGACCGCCCTCTGGGGGAGGTGCCTGGTAGGTGTCGACACCGGGGTCGAAACCCTTGGCGGGGAGTTCAGCACCGAAGGGGTCGGACAGTTTGAATTCTTTGCCTGAAGAGATCGAAGAGGCATGAGGAGTTGCATCATTAAGGCTTAGATGTACATTTTGTGATAATATAGGGTCATGTTAGTGTGGCAATGTGGACAGCAATCCCATTGGCCAACACAAATACGGGATACATCACCTCAAACTGTGGATATTACATCCAAACCACCAGATATTTACCAAATGCCAAAATTGCAGTGAGGCTACTGGAGCTACTTTCACCTTCAGTTTGGTTCATGTCAGACTTGGTAGTTTCTATCAAAATGCCAGACCAACAGGTCCCAGAATTCATGTAATGGATTCCACCTCCCTACATTCACCAGCAGAATCATAATATGATATTATCAATGCCGACTCCTGACAATACATGAAATAGTGCATCTACCGAAACAAAGAGGAACTTACCATCTTTGCCCTTGAGCATGTCTTTCCTGGGGTCGAAGTCCAGCGTTCCTTTGATGGAAAGGGCTGTCACTAGTTCGGGGGAAGTGACAAAAGCGTGAGTGGCCGGATTAGCGTCGTTACGCCCAGTGAAGTTCCTGTTGTAAGAGTTGATAATTGTGTTCTTCTCACCCTTCTTCACGTCTTTCCTGTCCCATTGACCGATGCAAGGCCCACAAGCGTTGGCAAGTACAGTGCCACCGAATTCGCGGAGTGTTTGAGCCTAAAATGTATCAGGTGTGAAAATGTAGTTTACTTACATTCAGAGCAACAAAAATCAATAGGGTGCGCGCAGGTTTTGTTTTTTTATTTCAAAAGAAGATGCTTAAAAAAGGGCAGAAACTGACCTCATGAGCGAAAATTACGTTCTCCTGAATTTATAGAAATAAAGAAAAAAAGGTAGTGTATAAATTCGCGGGTAAATGAGGATTGATGTGATGAAATTATTCAGCAAGGTGATTGTCTGACGCTTTTAGGAGTACCAACGTATTGACACTTCTTGAGACCAGAATTCCCACAACCGTGCGAAGTCAGCGGTCCAAGCGGCCCTTTTCAGGCTGTTTTACAGCTGTCCCGCGTGATCTTGACGAACAAAATACACTTTAAGCAGAATGAGTTTTGACCTGACAATTGATTTAAGGGGTTTTTAAGGACGTGAAAATGTGAATTTTCGACCCATGCGCACACCCTGTTACACCTATTCATCATATGAACAAATTGATGAGTACTCACAATGCCGTCCCTCTCGATGGTAGCTCGTACTTGTTCAGAGCCAGGAGTGACATTGAATGGGATGACGGACTTGAGGCCGTGGGACATGGCTTCTTTGGCAATGGAAGCACAGCGCGCCATGTCTTCGTAGCTGGAGTTGGTGCACGAACCAATGAGCCCTGAAAAGTACATTTTAAATACAGTAAAACTAGGAAAAGCGACAGAGCAAACTACGATAATTGAGGCGACAGAGGGCCAAACATACGAGGTTCTGTAATATATGCCAAATAAAAGGGTAAAACCCCGTTTACATAAACATACAGTATGGTAATAACTTTTATTCAACAAAAATAAACAGTACATTTGAAAAGCGATGGATTAGGTACCATTAAATTCGAACACTAATTCGCATTTATTTCCACGCAAACGTGCCGAACCACACCATCTTCCGCTGTTAAGGAGGTTTTGCACGCCTTGCTCACTCAATACTCCATACACTAGATAGTAGTAATTGAAACTCCCTCAAGATCGAGCAAAACAGCTGAAAAATGAAATACGTCCTCGGGGGCACAGAGTTAGCATATGAGGGCGATGAGGAACAGGCATCACTCATATGCTACGTCGGTATATAGGAACAAGGTGGTATTCGCGAGCCGGGCAAATTTCAGCAGCTGCACTTTTGCTGGTAAAACACCCAGCAGATGTCCAAATCTTAATAATATAATCAGCTGTTTGACTGGAGTGCCCTGGCACCAACATCCTCAAAAAAAAAAATTAAAAACTACTTACCAACTCTGATATCCAGAGGCCATCCGGCTTTCTTCGCGTTCTCACCAAGTTTGCCGATGGGATGGGCAAGATCAGGAGTGAACGGGCCGTTGACGTGAGGCTCCAAAGTTGAAAGATCGATTTCAACCAACTAAAATACAACACAATTTGTACCATTCGACCGAAGTGACAAATCATTATATTGAAGTGAATTAGGAAGCATACCCTGTCGTAAGGAGCGCCCTCATCGGGGGTGAGCAGCTCACAGAATTTTTCTGCCTCCTTGGCGACATCTTGCCTGTTGGTGGAGTCCAGGTAACTGGCCATCCTCTTGTTGAAGGGGAAGACTGACGTAGTGGCACCGATTTCAGCACCCATATTGCAAATTGTTCCCATACCTTGAAAGAAGTTCAAAAGTCAAAGGTTTCACAGATAACCTATGTATACTTATAGGGTTATGTTTATACTTATAGGGGTTATGTTTGGCTGTCTTATGTTTATGTCTTCCTTTCGATCTTTTATTCTGGTGTTTCAACTGTTTTAAGAACTATAATAATACACCTGATGATGGGCATAAAGTGCCTGAAATATATAGTGATTTAAAGTACAAAGATTGTGGAACTGAAGTCCTTTTTCAACCTACTCACATGATAATGGAGTTCCACAAACTCAGCGCTTCCACCATAAAAACTATCAAATACTTATAGGAATATATACTCGTACTTGCTATTGTGGCATTATGACACAAAGGTTAGTTTGGGATGAGAGTTTTCTAAATGGATTACCAGTGCAAGAAATGTGGTCGACGCCAGGTCCGTGGTACTCAATGATTGCTCCAGTACCACCCTTGACGGACAAGATTCCGGCCACTTTCAGAATGACGTCTTTGGCTGACGTCCATCCCTTCATTTGGCCGGTCAACTTGACACCAATCACCTTGATATGGAAAATAATACAGTCAGAATACCGTGTAAAATTGAACTTGATACCGTTTCTAACGTGAGAAATTCAAAACGTACCTGGGGGCACTTGAGTTCCCATGGGATGTTCGCCATGACATCTACAGCATCTGCACCTCCCACACCGATGCAAAGGCCGCCCAAGCCACCACCGTTAGGAGTGTGAGAGTCGGTACCGATCATCAAAAGACCAGGGAAGGCGTAGTTTTCGAGAATAATCTGGAAAAATAAGGAACCAAACTGAAGAGTAGCTACATTCATAAAGGACCCGCATGAAGCACTGATCTTGTAGTTCACTTCTCATGTCCCACACAATGCGACATTTCGATGGAGAGGATGGAGCCAATTTCTTAGCTGTACGATAGTTACTTTAATTGCTATTATCGCAATGTACTCTCAAAACCCATCCTCAATTGCATTACATGTGAGAGCTCAAACTGTGATTTGAAGACAACCAACAATAAAATATGGATATTACTCTCACCTGATGAATAATACCGGATCCAGGGTGCCAGAAACCGACGCCGTATTTAGCGCCGGCAGTCCTCAAGAAGTTGTAGACCTCCTCGTTCTGGGTTTTGGCTCTCTTCAAGTCAGCCTCACCGCCGACTTGGGCTTCGATCAAGTGATCGCAGTGGATCGTTGAAGGCACGGCGACCTGTTGGATAAATAATTACTCTTTAAATGAAACGGCACAAGCGATGGAATAAGTGCTATTAGCGAATTTTCGAAGAAAAAGAAATTTCCTTTTAAAAGAAACCTTTTATACCAAAATCCGTTCCAGACCACCCTGAATCCACTGCCAATAAACACCAAAAATTATATGTAATTATATAGGGATTGGATTCCTTTCCTCGATTATAGGTTTAAATCTCTTTGAGAGGAGTTTCTCAAAGAGCTTAGATATTATTGGTACTCGTAGATGGGACGGTAGGACTTTTGTCATGAGTTGGTTTGCCTGGCTTGGCTGTCATTATTACCTCTGCTACGAAGAAACGTGGTTGATACCTGAGATGTTGTTCTTCATGGACACAAGTCCTTCAATAAAGAGATTTTACATAAAACCAGTCATTTCTTCAAAAATTTGCTCTTACAGCCATGCTGCATGACTGCGGATTTTTTTTTCCTCTTGTTTTACATGTCACTGAAACCTGAGTAAACCTTTTAAGGCCAGGTTAAGTGCGTGCTGTCAGGAAACATTGGAAGAGACTCATTGAGACACAACTAAAGAGAGTCAGATTCAGCAAGTTAATACTGGAATATCAGAATAGCTCCAAATTCTGGATATACGAGTATATCAACAGCCAAACAATGGAATACCTGACTGGAGTGCTGTTTCTAGCTAATAGTTGAATGAAGAGTGAATAAAAATGTATTGTTTCACCTTAGGAAGACCTGAGGAAATGAACTGGAGCATGGCCATTTGGGCAGTAGCATCTTGCATAGCCACTCGATCAGGGCGCAGTCTGAGGTACGAGACACCTAAAACAAAGAAAAACCGGACAATTAAAAAAATGCATTAACACGACGAGCATAACAAATATTATACTCTCTTTTAATCACAGTGGATATAGTTTGATTCATTTGATATTTGTTCGTTTAGGTCGTATTGTGTTGGGTAGCATCAGAAGTTCCACATTCAGTAGTTTTCATCTCCTCTCATTCTACACGCTTTGACCCTGTTCTTGTTCGGTAATCGAAAAAAAGTATTTCCGATGTTTTTAACAATAGTATTATGAGGAAAAACTACAGGAGTCCCAACATTCATAAATCTCGCAATGACGAGATAAATCGATTATAACAACCAACGAAAAAATTACTACGTTCATTGCGAATAAAATTGCAGTATATCATGCCAATAGGGAAGAAACCATTCATCAACCTCAACATGATAAGTAAGGTCGTTTGTGGTGAAAGCGAGTTTGTCTTCGCCCACTATTCTCATAACATGGTTATAGAATGACGCCAATTAGGTAGTTAAGTAAGCTACTTAAATTTGGAAGCATAGAAAAAAGTTGCCAAATTATAAAATGTACAATTCACTTGCAGACGATGGCTAAATATACCATGACAAAATAAGATCCCCTTGAGTTCTAAATATATGAACATTTGGCAATGCATGAAGCTGAAAGGTGATAATTCACGTCCCTATTGGCTAACAATCGCTCTTAAGGTCGACTCAATGAGTGCTTTAGAAAGAATAATAGGATGAGATGATACTGAGAATGATTGAGTGGCAGAGTAATGGAGGTTGGTGATTGAAAGAC
Organism: Stenodema calcarata; assembly: GCA_963920205.1. Lineage (NCBI taxonomy): Eukaryota > Metazoa > Arthropoda > Insecta > Hemiptera > Miridae > Stenodema > Stenodema calcarata. The sequence continues at coordinate 18,351,358 of OY986061.1, read as the reverse complement.
CGAATTCGGAGACAATGGTCCACAATACTAATGGCTTCTTCGCTATAATGATGAAGTTGGCTAATGGGAATACAATTGAAACTTCGAAAACGAAAGCAGGTATATTTACGTACAGGGGAATTTTACCATGACCAGCAAATTTGACTGGGAATGTTCTCGTCACAAAAATAATGAAGTAGCTACCAGTCTAAGCAGTAACATTGACTTAAAGCAGTGGTTTTTTCGCTTGTAGACGTCAGTTCAGATGAAGTTTATTGAGACTCGAACTTGAGCACATATCGAGAGTTTTCAATAGCCTGGGTTTATAACAGACCATCGATCGATGTTCGATTAATATTTGACGTTTTCGTAGTGAAAACAAAAAACAGCTTGAATAACATGAAGCTTGATTACATGAAAAACTCGTTGAAGCTTAATTTGAGGATGCTCTCAAAATCGCAAAGGAAAATAAGCCCCACACCATTGGTGAATCCCTAATAAAGCCCTACTTAGTCAGAGCTGTAGAAATCGTGCTTGGAGTCGACAGTAGAACAAATTTAACAAATTTCACTGTCTGATAAGTGAAAATAAATACAGTGAAAAGGAACATAGATAAAAATTGGCTGGAGACTTGCAAAAACAAAATTTGTTTTTAATATTTGAACTACTACAAAATTCGCTATTTTTCGACCTGCAATGGCAATCTACGGATTCATTGGATTACTGGTTTATTGTCTATATGTGACGGGAAAAATATTGCTGATAAAAACAGAATATGCGTGAACACATAACCACTGTCGAATTTTCAGATTTCATACAGAAGGTGTGTGAAGTCTTATGAAATCCATTTGAGTTATCTCTGGCAAAACATGAAATGTGAATGAGGTCGGAAAGCCGAGCCCTCCCTTGGCGTAGGTTCAAAACTCGAGCACTGTCGAGAATAAATCACAGTCGCTGTGACTCTCTCTTTTTCATTACGTCTGACCGATTCTATTTCACGTCAAATTTCTCTAGGAATGCTCCGTCCTGTACAGGAGGTCATTGAGTAATAATTAGGTACCTACATATTTATACCTACAACATTGAAAATATCAACGAGTTTATTACACGAACGAAATTTGCACTAGTTCAGCTCTAGTCTTCTTGCACCTTCACAGGCAGGCAATTTCGTATTTATAACATATTTTATGTTTAATACATTTTAGAGCTTACAATGTCATACTGTTCAAGTTAACGAAACCTACGAGTCTTACATCGTGCGTAGACACTTGATATTTGCGATAACGTTGTTGACACAGATTCCATCCAGGTTTCATTCCCTTTCTCGCGTTTTCGAGTATCGACTCAGATTCCATTCTCTAAAGAGATAACACATATTGTTGATTCAGTCATGCGCTCATGACGAGGACAAAGGTCGCGTTAATTGAGATATAATCCTAGACAATCAAATATCGACGGTCATCCGGATCCGAAGATGAAATTTCCACACGTGACGGTTATTAAACAGTTTGTCAGTGATCTGCCGTACTGGTTGAAAACATCTAATGAATAAACGGGAGTGATAATTTTAACGATAGTCATAATATCTTGGTATATTATACCAAGGTGTGACGAAAGACACTAACGAGATAACATCAATTACTTGAAAGAATATTTTCAATTGATGGATGAATGGAAAGGTTTTATAATATATTTTATCATATTTTATAATATAAACATATTATGTTCAAGTGTTAGTAACCTCGTACATTAAAATTTAACGTACGAGTTTACTAACACTCAAACATAATAATATTATGTTTGAGTGTTAGTATATGTTATATGTTAGTATATGTTAGTTATATGTTTTATTAATAACATATTATGTTATATGTTTATATGATAAAACCTTCCCTTTCGTCCATCAATTGAAAATATTCCACATTTAGTCTGCCAGTCATAACATTAGTAGGGATTTTCTGGTAATTTGTGAAACACCATGGGAGCTGATGTCCGATCCTTGAATTGGATCATCAACGCAGAAGTCCATTATATAGACATTCCAATATTCCTCGCAAAATTTGTCCTTAGATGCCACAAACGTTTTATTAGGAGACAAAAGAGGTCGCATGGAGTGCAAAAAGAAATTATGCAACCAAAAATCACAAGCTAGCACTACATACTTCATAATACTCGTAATTTATTCTTTTCACAATAAGAATTTTTAAATAACTCTATTAAGCGATAATAACACGGTGAATACGAAATTCGAGCGAATAGCTCCCATTCGTGCATTACGTAGTTATCAACCTTATCTCTCCCCAGTGTAAATACACTCCAACACTGGAACAACCCTGATATAACATCAGGAAATAATTGGTTGTATAGTCGCAAACTCGAATTTTCGGACCAGAAAAAAAAAAATTAGCTAGGTATTCTAATTCGCGAGATTTTGAGAAAGGAGTGTCATAATATCATACAATTTCGAATAGTGAGGATTTAATAAAAATATTACAACAAAATACGTCAAGTTAGACACTTACGTATACGTACGTTATTCATGGTACTTAGTTCTTTTTCAATTCTTCTTGAAAAAAATCGATATTTTGGATTGAGTTCCAGCCTTGAAAAGAACTTGAGCTAATGGCCTAAATCATAATATGATAAATAATTAAACATCTTGATTCGGGAGGGTAAGCAGTCGACATTTGTGCAGTCTTACCACATTTTGCATCAAACTTTATAAAAGTGCTAGTTGTAATATATTTGTAAGTAAAAGCTGCCAACCTCAAGAAGCTAACAATTACCTACAATAAATCTAACATCTTGATGGAAGTAACTTAAGACTCACCTCTTTCGATATCTTGGTTCTTAGGGTCATCGAGATGAGAATACAGAATTTTTTCGGAAAGGGTAAGAGGACGGTTCAACCTGAAATGAAAATAAAAGGTGTTTAACGTATGCGAGGGATGAAAAAATTAAATGCATTGTGTAATGTGAAGGGAGGGAGATCTGAACTTATTTACAATCTAGTTTGTTAATTAACGGTAGTGTTATTGGACAACGACAATGCCTAATGTAAAATAACCAGCGTCGTTTTCACATGTGACACATGATCAATATTATAATATTAGCAGTAATATAACAATACATTTGTACTATATACCTATAATATATCTTTAACAATCACTTCAATGACGTTTGGCAAGCCAGGTCCCTAAACATTTTTTCTTCCTCTTGTTTATGTACTGATGCCAAAATGTCCGACATTCAAACAGTGCAACACCTCAGAGATCAACAACTCTTGTACCTTGCAACAATAAATATTGTTCCCCATGTTGGCATTTAAATAAGTAAATTTCGCCTGCGCTGTGAATAGTCTTTCCACTTAATTTTACGTAATTTTCCAATCACTCCCTGTGGTCTCATGTACCAAATTTCAAGTTATCTGTATCGCCACTAAGGAATGCCTCGTTCATGATATGAAATCTAATATCGACAGAAACTATCCCTGCAACTTACTGATCATAATGGAGCAATCCCTATCAAAATCGGTTTGGCCGTCTATAGAAGACTAACAGACAAACTTAATTAGAGCTTAATATAATATATGTGATCTTATATTATAAGATCACAGAAATTCATTTATTGTCAACATTTACTTGACTATGAATTGACTACATACTCTAAATGTCTTGTTCTTTGGGGGAAATTTCGAATATACTCGTATTTAGGAATGTTATTCACCAAATGTTGAAATCAGACAACACTGAGTTCTATAGAGCTAAAAATTCAAAATAATTGGTTGATTTGACGGTGAATTCCACTACATTGTTTCGGCGTTTTCTCACGCAGACGCTTTTGTTCAGGACAGAACCCCCATTAACATAACTCGTCTGTCGTTTGCATACATTGAGTAATCTTACGAGCTACCACCTAGTTCGAGCTATTTTTAGAAAGAGGCGTGACCAATTTTACAGTAAGAGAGGGTAACGAGGTGTCCTTTCTAAAAATTAAGACCAACCATATATAATATGATGTTGCCGGAGAGTTCTGGAGATACCACATCCATCATTTTAAAAGGGGCATAAACTAATTGTTTTCTTCGTCTCTTTTTCCCCGTTTTGCCCCACTTCATCATGACAGTAGATATACAGCAAAAGGATTGGGCAGGAGTTTGGGATTCACAGTGGCACCGACATAACATCACTGGTTCCGGAGTCAGCTTGTGAGGTTACCCTGACTTCTGTTTCTGCTTTAAACTCAGTAGGGGAGCATTTATTCCACTCTCTACAGGAAGTCGTACCAATTTGATCTTCTTAAGGAATTGGAGAGAACTTGATCTCAACAGTCATCCATCCAAAACCTCAAAAAAATTTGGTCGCATTTTAATACGTCTAACTATGATTTCAATAGTTATACTATACTCTTCGCTTACTATACTACTCGTCTTTAGTCTATAACTCTTCGCTTACCATACTACTCCTCTTTAGTCAATACTCTTCGTCTACTATACTACTCGTCTTGAGTCTATACTCTTCGTCTACTATATTACTTGTCTTCTACACTACTCGTCTTCAGTCTATATTCTTAGTCTACTATACTACTCGTCTTTAGACTATACTCTTCGCTTACTATACTACTCGTCTTTAGTCTATAACTCTTCGCTTACCATACTACTCCTCTTTAGTCAATACTCTTCGTCTACTATACTACTCGTCTTGAGTCTATACTCTTCGTCTACTATATTACTTGTCTTCTACACTACTCGTCTTCAGTCTATATTCTTAGTCTACTATACTACTCGTCTTTAGACTATCCTCTTCGTCTACTATACTACTCGCCTTCAGTCTATATTCTTAGTCTACTATACTACTCGTCTTTAGACTATCCTCTTCGTCTACTATACTACTCGTCTTTAGTCTATATTCTTAATCTACTATACTACTCGTCTTTAGTCTATATTCTTAGTCTACTATACTACTCGTATTTAGACTATCCTCTTCGTCTACTAAACAACTCGTCTTATTCTACACTCTTCGTCTACTATACTACTCGTCTTTAGCTTCACTCGTCGAGGCACTTAGTGCTAAACACATGATACGTTGAAAATCTAACCTTTTTCGGACGACCTGCAGGTTCTTCATGAGGCCTTCATAAGGGAGAGGGGCCTTGTCGAATTTGCTCATGGCCGTCGCAGCCATGGCGGGGCTCGTGTGGAGGCATCTTCGCAACCCCACAACACACGCCTCCTAAAGAGACGTCAATAATTAAAATTTAATTAATTTAATTGAAAGCGGAGGACCATCAATAGGAACTACAGCAGTTCTGGGTTAAGAAAGTTTTTCTAAACGCTACCTTGGAGGGTGTACGCTAATGACCATAAAACCGCAATGACCATCAAAACAACGTGCAAACTCTCAAATGGAGCCAGCCATAAATTCAAATAGTGATCATGGTAGAAAGGAACTGCTTGAGTCAATTATTATAGCTCCATGAAACTATGATTAGAGAAACAATGATAAGAGACATCTCTGCTATTTGATTCAGCTTTGAAGTCAACATTCTCAAAGATTGTGGAATTGCTAATTCATCCGTTTCATGACCAACGACCGTTTAAAAAACAATATTACGTAACGATATTCGAATGTACGAAAAATAGGCTGTACGCCTATCTGAATCTTTTGAAGTAAAACTGAATGAAATGTACCTTGTAAGCATAATTGATTCATGATCACACTGCCGTTCATTACATACAAAGTTGGAATAAATGTAATTCGCCGGCCAAAATAGAAATTAATAGGTAATTAATTTCTACAGAAGTACCTATGAATGATAACATTGTAGTTCGTTCGAATCAACTGTTAGCTATTATCATATCCAAGGAATAACCCTGGAATTTAGCTGACTCCTATCATTTCGATATAAGAGCTATTGGGAAGAAAATTCAAGTTTTCAATCTAATTTTAACTGCTCGAAAATTCACCTTGCCAAGGACGATTCAAAATGGAATTTAACTCATGCATTTCGGCGACTGCCGTCAGTGGAAATATGCACTCAAAAACCTTCCATTGATTCGTCGTTACAGAATGAGATTATTGTCGTTTGTGTTTATTAGATGAGAAATTTGTGTTATCTCAAAGATATTGTGAGGGTGGAGTAAAAGAGGATAATAGAGGTCATTGGGTTCGTTCCAATGCGTATACGATGTGGAGCTAACTAGGTACGAGACGGTTACTACGAAGTAAAAATGCCAGACTAGATAAAATTCTTTTTGTCTTTACCTGTTTGGGGATTAATTTCAGCACATAAGCCATCTAGAACTTGATGTACCGAATGTGTAGTTCTTGAAATCGACAGCTCCGCAAATTTGACCCAGATTAACAATTTTACACCACAAAGATAAACAGCAGAGCGAAAAAACCACTGCTGGCGCTGCTTCTCGGAAGACGGCAGACTGGCGAGTGATCAGCTGACATGGTACATATATCTCCCGCATGTTGTGACGTCACGATGATGGGAGTTGTGGTTGGGTTCGTGGAGGAAGTAATGACGTTACCAATCCCCACGATTTATAATTTAAATCGTGGAGATTATACTGAGAATATGCTCAGTATGTTATACTGAGAAGGACCGGTACTTTGATACTCATATTTGATTCATGTACCTTAAGTGTGAAAACCTACCTGATGGTTATATTTTGAGGGAAACCTCTGCAGTCATTCACGCCACTTTGTCAGTCACTTCCGTTCAAATCTCACTCAAGTCCTACTAAATTGAATCTAGTTGGCCATTAAATGCACAATTTTAGGAACTAATTTCAGCTGCCTGTTAATAAGCACGTTTGTAGTCTCGTAATTCGTTTCAAATTGGTAGGCAGTTGTAACTCTATCAGATGTGTACCAATAGTAAGTAGGTACTGGATGTTTCACTGGTATATTGTGTTTGTGTTGTTCATCCAGCGTTTCTGGATGTTAACTACTTTTTCAGCAATGTGCTACGCATGTTCTATCTTCTACAATCACCTCGACTGCAATACTTCCACCAGGAGAAAAAATAAGAATAGGTATAAAAAAGGAGGAAACAAACACGCAAATGGGAATCACTGGGGTCTTTAATGATTGTTGATAATAAATAAGTTATCTACATACTGCAAAAATGATAAGAAGTAAATAACCTCGAAATCGAGCAATGATTCACTTCGTAATTAATAAATAAAAATTGTATTTACAATAAAATATTTTAGTGTGCAGGCAAACAAACCAACACAAGTTAACACAACAATTTATAAAAATAAACGGGGGCTAGATTCGAACACAATGTGTTTTCATATAATCTATGGTACTTATACCGATGGCAATAGTTCAAACTAGTTAACGATTTTCCTAAGAGCAACGTGTTTCTGGTCGGACGATCAGAACGATTTTCCCATTAGCCGGTAATTCCATCATGCGGCGGTGGGCTTCGCAGGCTTGCCCCAGCAGCAGCTCTTTCCCGATGTGAGGTCTCAACCAGCCTTCTTCTACTCCAGCGGTGATAGACTGGGCACAAGTCACAAACTCGTCCTGCGGATTATTGAGATTGATAAGTCGATAACTACGTACTAGGGCGTCAGGTGGGGGAAATTGCAAGTGTATGATTTCGAAATTTGGATTCGTATGGAAGATGTGGCGTAGCCAGACTAATTTTTGTCCTGGGGCAAAATAGTCCCGTGAATAAGGGGGTTTACCCTACATCATGTAGGTAGACCTAGATTTTTGACATGTTATTTGGGGCTATCAGAAGATAACAAATCCAAGTGTTCGTATCCCGATCGCTGTTACTTCCTCTGCAATGAAAATGAGGAAGCATGTTCTTCAATTTTCCTCATTCGTAAAGTTGTCACTTTTTCGGTTTTTCTCCTGTAGCTTCCGGTTGCGTTTTGTGGCTTTTGAGTTTGAAATTTCCTACGAAATTGATCCCATGACTGTTTTTCGTAGGAGTGATCATTTCGGAGCTATGGGGCTTCTAAAAGTGCTAAAATCGCAAAATTTAAACTTTTTTCCCAATTCTCACTACAAAAACTCGGGAAAGAAATGGTCTCAGAGAAAAGTGTAGAAAATGAAGGCTGTAGAGAATTTAATTAGCTTTCTAACTCTGGTTTTGAAATTGTCTTTGGATCAACCTGTAGGAATGGAGCCACGTTTAAAGGAAAAACAGATATTTCGGGATATAGCTCACTGAATGAACGGATCGAATAAATAATAATTTCCGGAAAGCTGCAGAAATAACGTTTTACGCCTTTAATTGGGCCTAGAATGAATGTATATGAGTTTGCGCTTTCGATACCTCCGAGCTTCGCAAGGAAAAGGCGAAAAAATTGCAGACTTTTTTCAGTTTTTTGGCTGTAACTCGAAAACGGGTGAGTTTTGGAACATGAACACTTCGAGGTCAATAATTCGTCAATGAAACCCATATAACATCAAATTCCGTCCAGCGGTTTGGCCACCACATGCATTTAAAGATTGGCTAACCTGCGGTAAGTCGCACTTCTCAGCAAAAACACGTTTGTCGGACTTTTGTCTATACCTCACAAACTATTCGATCCAAAATTTCTTTTTAGACCCAGGACTACCACATTTGATCTAGGGTAAAACTCCTCTATTCACTGGACTAAAAGGTTTGATCTTCGGAGCAGTCTACTGGGGCAACAGTCTACTCAAGTTGCCAAAAATTGGCAGACGGATTATTAAAATTTGATAAACTAAACGGTTTGCCATCATCAGTCCATTAGCAGGGTCGTATTTTGTTTATAAAATACTATTCCATGAAAGATTCCGAATTAAAGCTCATTGTGAGATTCAGTCGAATATTTAGATGTAGGTACATGTAGAATCAACCTAAATCATTTAGAACTCAGTATTTGAGGATGAGAAAGGATTCTAACCCCCACATTTGTAAAATAGGTACTTGATACTTACAGGAGTTATCCCTATCAGGTTAACACCATGGATGCTGCCTTCAGTGTACACCAGAGATCTTGGATTTATAGTTGTAGGTGACACTGAAGAAGTCTTCATCGTGGATGCTCTCTTCGTACCAACGACCTGAAACAGGTGGAAAGAAATGACTGATTGAAGATAGAATTCCAAGGTGTTTCAAGAACTTTTCAGCATAGATGACCATAACTGTATACATGATTACAAAGTCAATATAAATATTGAGCACATCGTTGTTGACAATATTATATTTCCTTTGAGACAAAAAGTTTGTAATCCCTGAACCTGATTTTATGGCTCATTAGCCATGGTTTATTCTAAAGGAATAGCCACCTACAATTCCATGTGTTCGTGCTCGAAATACCACACGTGAGTGCCTGAATGCCCACAAATCTCAACGCAGACCGCATCCAATATAAATTTCGTGACAGGAAGAAGACCAAGGGAGGTCTCCCAGGACATATATGTCAATTTACCAGCGAACTGTAAGTCCTCCATATTTCCAGCCTCCAATTTTTCAACCTCGAACAGTGTTACTTCCTCCCAACAGATGTACGTAGGTACTCACGGAATGATGAGTTAACTAGCTCTCAGGCAATGTCAAATCAGGAAATCAGATACTCGATAAATTAACTATATGAATATTAAAGAGTTCGAAATAAAAATGATCATTACCGCTATTCGACCTTGAGGAGAGAGTAACATTAAATCAATTCCCAGGTTATGGTCCGCACAGTTTTCCAATATGACGTTAAATCCTTTATTGCTAGTTTCTGCGTTGGCTGTCATCAAATAGTCATTCTTGCTGAAAAAATCATGTTAATTATAAATTATTCTATTGTACCGTTACATTCAGTATTAACCAATCACTAGGGAGTGTCTAAATCATATTAGAAACCTGTGGTCTACAGCCATGTCAGCCCCAGCTTTCAAGATGGCTTCCCGCCCAACTGCACTTCTTGCTGATCCGATAACGGTGAGTCCTGAACATTCCAAGTCATTGAACTGCAACCATGAAACTATTTTCTTTGACACTAAATGTAGGTAGTACCTATTAGAGTGTTGCTTGAAACTTACCCATTGATTTCGCTATCTGAATGGCCGATATACCAACACCACCACTTGCGCCGTTGATAAAAAGTCTTTCCCCTTTTTTTATTTTACATCTGTAATACGAACAGTACTTTTAACATTACTCTGTGGTCGTTTTACTATCTAATATATGAGCTTACGTCCTTGAAACATCTTAAAGACTCACTTAGTTATAAGAGCCCTGTAGGCAACGAAGTAAGAAACGTAGAGAGTGGAACCTTGAGCAAAGGTTAGTTTAGGCGAGAGAGGTATAACGTATTTTTCGTCACAAACTGCGTATTCACAATAACCACCATCCCATGGGAGGCAACACGTCACTCTGTCACCTTCCTGTGAACAAAACAGTAACAGTATAACAAGTTGCATTATACTTCAAAAACCAGTCCTCCTCCAAAGTGAACAACATTGTAAATTAAACGTCATGGACGTAACATATTAGGAATGAACGTTGGTGTACGTACCTTGACGTTTTTGACATCACATCCCACACTGGTAACTATGCCAGCGACCTCCTTCCCCAGTATGAGAGGGAGTGGGGGTAATCGTGAAAAAGCTCCCTCTCTGATGAAAAGATCTACTGGATTCACGCTCGCAGCGTATACTTGGACTAAAACCTGCAAGAGGTCAAGGTGATATAAGTTATTAGGAATACGTTGGAGTGAATGTACACTTGCAGACTTCAATTATTAATAGAATGAAGACTGGTGGAACTGGGAACATGAAGTAAACCAAATATTGAGGTTAAGTAGTTAAGAGCCAGTGGAGAGAGACAACAGTTTATCAGCAAGGACTAGAAAGAGAAGCTAACCAAATGGAATGGATTTTACCATAAGACTGGGTAGTTTGGATCACCTCCAGACAATGGTGTTGCTCTTAGCCCTAGTTTAGGAAGACGAAACTCTAGCGCAAAATAATTTGAAGAATGTGGCACTTTGTGATAGCCATTAGGTTGAACTGTCAGATGAGGATAACCTCTTCATATTTTTCTGCTTCCATAAAAGGCGATGGTTTCCTAATTCTCACTCGTACCTTAGCCCTTCTTGAGGTGTCGTGTTCAACATCATTACTCCTAAGACTGACCATGCTGAGTGACTCACTGAGCAAATTAAGGAAATAGATTTGAAATGCCCCTATTTCGTGAGGAATTAGTGGATCTAAAACACTTCCCAATTGATAAATTATCAATTGGCATTAAATAAATGAATAAAGTCTATTTCGTTCTAGTGGTCTGCAATTATTTCGTGGAAGTTCTAAATAGCAGCCACGTCCTAAATGAGTTGAAGATATAGGTGATCAAATGGTTGCCAACAAAAGGGGTCTATCCTTTGACAGAGGTGCAGAAGTGGTGACCATTTGGGTTAATTCTCGATATAATTTTCAATGCGTCTCTAATATTTGTGGTCAGTATTTTCTGTGAAAGTGCAGATTTCCGAAAGTTGCCGAGGGGAGTGCTATTTTCAAGTATCCTCTATACTAATTAAAGGTCCCCATGGGTCTCCTCTCTTAAATACTCATATCGCTCTTGTAGCACAGCTAATAAAAACGTCAAACTTTGCATATGCGCATGTATCTACGATTTGTTTGGTATGTTGTTAGTACCCCAACGGGTGGTATGTAACTAAATTTGCAACCCTGAAAACCGTGTGCGAACTTCGTGGTGCTCGGAAAACAGCGAAATTTTGGCGCTAGTTTTAGTTTTTGGCCAAATAAGCAGTTTCACAGCCTCTTTGCGAAAATAGTTATCCGATCCTTTTTTTAAACTATATAAAAATCCCCACAATTTCAGTGGTAGTATAACTCCGTACAACAAGTAGAACCCGAGATAGAGCTTTGCAAAAACAGGCCATGTTTTCCAAATATTGGACATTTTATGTACGGTCATTTTTCTAGTTCGTACCGGCCAAACTACTGGTCCTACAAAAAGGTCGTGAGAGGAGAATTTGAAGGCAATTTAATACACTTTGATTTAAGACCAGAATGGTGCTTTTAGACCGAATTGTTTTCCCAAAACCCGAAAAGCGGGAAACCGGTATTCTGGACCTAACTTACTCGAAATGTGCACGGCGTCATGAAGAGGTTTTATAACATAGTATTATGCTTTACTTTCTTAGAGACCATTAAATTCTGCGTCGATGAACCCCAGAAACATTAAATTCGATCGAGCAGTTTCGCCGCCGCACCGGTTCTAGACTAGAAAAATGACCGTAACATGAAATTAGCACATTTTGGAAAAATGGCCTGTTTTTGCAGAGCTCTATCTCGGGTTCTACTTGTTCTACGGAGTTCTACTACAATAAAATTATAGGGAATTTTATATACTTTAAAAAAGGTACGGATAACTTTTGTCGCCAAGCTGGGTAACTACTTTTTTGGCCAAAAATTAGAACTAGTGCAAGAATTTCGCTGTTTTCCGAGCACCACGAAGTGAGCACTATTAGATGCATACTACCCTTAGGGGTCCTAACAACATATAAAAAGATCGTGGACACATGCGCATATTATGCTAAGCTTGCCTTCTTTTGACTGGGCTATTGGGAATTCAAGGGACATTGAGCCATTGGGAACCATTCAAGGAAAATTAACGGTAGTGGGTCACCAAATGTTTCATACTTCGGATCTGGAGGGAGACGGTTTCTCAACTTCGGCTAAATGAAGCTCTTCCGGACCTCCATGCCTGTTAATGATGACGGCTTTCATGAGTTCGTTAGAGCTAGAAATAAGATGAGGAGTTCATTGGATGCACACATACGGTGAAATATTATGAAGGTAGATATGATAATATTATTAAATTGGATCAGGGGTGTAATTCTAGGAATTCCTTCAGATAAGACACTAGAGACGAGCGATACGTTAAGAGGTGACCTTCTGAAAGTGAAATAGCCAGACACTTAAATGTAGCTTATTAATTAGTAGATAGTGACTAAGGTACTTTCAATTACTGGTAGCTATTATGTTTGATTAGAGAGTTTTAGGATCAACGAGTAAGTTATGGAGCAGGTAACCACCTAACTACCAACAATCCCCAAACACAGACAGACACCGGTGCAACTAGCTTACCTTGTTACAAGTATCTAGAGAAGATCGTTGCTCGCTTAATACTTTACCACTTCAGAGCCAGATAGAAATGCCTATCTACACAGCAAAAAGTGTCGTAGAAGGGAAACTTTCAATACATTTAAAAAAATGGTTCCCCATCCGCATTAGGCAATCACTTTCAGAACAACCACTCCAAGTACACAAGAATATTCAAACACTGCAAGGTCCATTGTGTAGTGTTTCAAACGATCTCAATCATATTAACGTTACAAAAAGTAATTTTCATCTCACCACAAAGAACGCCGGAATCGAAAAACGACTTGTTTTTCCATTTCTAGTTTGGGTCTCACAAAACGTAACGTCCGAAAAACGGTGAGCATGTTGGTCGTATCGGTCGTCCAGGAGTCCGAAGCTTTACTAAACTTAGTAAACTATAGAAAACTGACTATGATAACGAAGGGTGAGTAAATGAAGAGCCATATATATATCAGTAATATACATTTCGGAAAATTTTCATGTTGCTCACAATTTCACGTGACCGGTTTTTAACGAAGGTAAGAACTGTTTGTGAGGTTATAAGAAACCCAATGCTGCCAACTATACAGAAAAAATTCCTGGTTTAACGTCCATGCCTTCATCGTACATGCTCATGGAAGAATGAATTCCATGGTACATGCTACGAGTCAACATAATATGTTATGAATCAACATTTCCCATTCCTAGGGCGAACCACAAACTTACTTTTTGATTAAATCAAGAAGTACCTAATATAAATTTTATTATCTTCGATAATGAACCTTTGTAATCGCCCAAGAAAAAAAATTACGCATGTAATTCCTGTATGTAAAGTTAATGTTTGTTGACTTTGCTTCATTGTGTTTTATTCTCGATCTTTTGGTCCATTGATGCATACTGTTCACGGATTCCTGTAGTTTACTAGAGGCTTCCTCAACTGTGGGACCAACAGCCAGGATTGCTGTGTGATCTACAATCGTCGCTGTCACAGCTTCTGTTGGTTTTGGGAGATCCCTCGTGTATAGTAGATGGAGTACTGGCCCAAGGACGCTACCCTGAGGTACTCCTGCTTTTAAGTCGGAGTATTTTAATTGGGAGTATTCTTCGTCGTGTTTTACCCTGAAATGCCTTTTCCTAAAATTGCTAAAATCCTGCAATACTGTACAGGGAGATATCTTTGTAGATTTGATTGATGTCCCTTATGCCAGGCCGATTGCCTTCTCTTCGAAGCATTTCTCTATCACGCTGGTGATGAGGTGTACCTGATCTATCGTTGAATGCTGCATTCTGAATCCGAATTGGACAAAAAGTATTATTAAAAAATAATCAGATATCAGAAAACCAAGATCTAACAGCAGGTTGCACGTGGTTCTCAAACAAAAGACGGAAAACTCCAGGCGGTCCTACTATGAAACTTTTTTATTGTTGTTAGTGACAATTCTCCCGCCTTTTAAAAAGAAAAATCCTTTTTTAAGGGTAGTAAATCAGGAGAAAAAGGTCGAAATGTCAGAAAAAACTGTGTTGAAGAGAGAGCTATTTTTATATTCTGCGCATTTTGCTTCTGAACTAAACCCAGCAGCCATTGTTGTCAACAGCTTTCATGCTTTTTGAAGCTGGGATGATTTAGCTCACTTTCCACCTGGATCATAACGCGCTGTAATTTCTAGCGTGTTTCGACAACCCCATACTTTAAACTCGTTTTTCGATGGGTTATTACCTCGTTTTGACCTTGATCATAGGCATGTAGATGACGCCATTCTGAATCCAACGTTATCAAATACTATTTTTTTCCTCCAAAAAGCAATTTAGCTCGTTTTGCAACTGGCCTACTCAGGTTCTAGAGGGGAGATTTTCCTCACTCTCGCCGTCCGTACTTCGTTGATAGGTAGTTAAAGGGTTAATTTTTCCCATTTTGACGAAATTTCTCCAACTTTGATCCGCTGTATCTCGATTAATATTAGGTTTAGGAAACACGTTTCCATGTACATAATTGTTGCAAATGTAGCGTTCTATAAATGTTTATATAAACGTTTTGGTCAAAAACCCCTTAGTTTAAAGTTATGAGCGAAAAATCTAAACAAAACAAAAATATCTATGTTTTTCGGTCCTTCCCAAGTTAGCACAGGGTCCTACAATTGGGTACAACAGAGTCATCCCACAGCACCCTCAAACAACCTGTAAAAGTTCCATTACCTTCGAAATCCCCAGCAGATCCCTATTTCGGTTTTATCTACTGGACTACCTATATTTTTGCCCTACTTATTCAAAAATTTATAAAAGTTATTAAATGAACAATACAGAAAATTAAAAGTTATTGGTTGATAATTTCATAATGGTCCTTTATAACGTGCGTCTTTGAGATATTAATGATTTAATTTTCTGTTCTTCAAATAAATATTATAAATTTATTTCATTTTGGAGGAAATGATATAATCGTACAGTATCCACCCAACGATTTTTCAGTTATATTTAATTTTAGTTTTGAAAAAATTTAGCTAATTAGGTATTTACATGCATACTTGCATGAATCAATAGTCACATAACGGATGCTATAAATAGGTGCCTACTTCATTTGGCTCTTATTGTTTTAGGAATTATAGGGTTTAAATTAAAACATAATACAGCAGCTCACTATATTATCTACCTGATGATAATAAATGTATTTCAAATTCATACCAATAACAATTTTGTTCTTTTCAAGATATTAATTACAAAAGCGTTAGGTTCTTACAAATATCAATACAGTAAGTAGGTATTCTTGTTGATACGATTACAATTTTTTTCAGTTCTTATTGATTGCTGGTTTCTTAAAAACAGTAAATAGAATTATAAAAGATAATCTCAATAAAATAAGGTCCCTTAAACCATTGCATTTACCAATAAGGATTAGGCAGTAAATTTATTATAATTAAATACATAATAAGAGTTGATTAATAGACATAATTCTTAAAATATAATTTATTCACAGTAGCATGGCATCACGCTAAGTAGATAAAATTTTGAGTTATTTACCTGTACATAATATTTTTGATTCCTCTCTTCAAAATAATTGCTTATTCCAAACCTAAGCATCTAAACATTTAAAATTTAAACAAAACCAATCGAATTAAGGTTTTTTCGTTCATGTTTTTACCGTTTCAAAATCAGCAAAAATCAAAGGTTACTTTCTTAAACTTCTTTCATTCGTTTCAATGACATTAACAAAAAATATGTACGTATATATAAAAGTACGAATAAGTTGCAAATAGAGAACCAGATCTTGTACAGTACAGTTTCTCGAGTGCATCTTGTACAGTGTTATAAACCTCGATAAATCACCAGTAGGCACTTTATCATTAAATCATCATTAAAACATCATAGGATTAGAAAAAGTTGTAGTTTATACTAAGAAAGATACGTGAGGATAAGCAGTTATACAGGTAGATAGGTACTTGATAAGATTGCAGATAACTTTTGGGGAAGGAAAAAAGACAGACCGTCTCTAACAAATTCGGTAGGTACCACGCCAGTTGGTTAATCAGCCCGCTTATGAGAAATATCTCAAGCTCACCAGAAAAATATAACACAGATAGGGACACAAATGAGGATTCCAAATCATTCATATTTCCAAAACACCGATAAACACTACCCGCTTTTAAAACTCTACCGATAGTCGTCTTTCTTCACTACTCATCCTCTTAGATCAGCTTTTTATGTAGGTACTTCGTTAGTCCTGCACATGGTATTTTGAATGTACCGTTTTGTGGAATCCTCGGCATAGGCGCCGACTACTAGGAGCTCCCCCGTGCTAACCCCCCCCCCCCCCCCCCTCGGACAAAGTGCTATACTGCGGTTAGAATGCCGTAAGAACCCCTCACCTCGAAAAGTGCGATTTTCAGAAATCAGCTTCAAAGTTCTCAGTATGAACTTCGCTATAACGTCACTCCAGAACATTATTACGAACAGATATTTGGGGGTACATTGATAGAAACTCAAATGAACATAATATTATTATCGAGGGTCTCACGGCAACTTCCCACATCGTCATTTTTGACCAAAATGAGTTATGCATACCATTGGAGGCGTCTTCTCCCGGCGGATCGATCTAACTAAGTATAAGTTAGGTAAGTAGTAGGTAAGGTACCTTACGATTTATGTTACTGAATTACTCAGTTGCCGAAATGACGATGTGGGAAGTTGCCGTGAGACCCTCGATACATAATATCTATATTATAATATAGATTAAATATATATCTAATTTCAGTAACCTTTTTCAGAAAAACCAAATTCTGAAACATTAATTCAAATTCGGAGAAATCACCGGCGCATCGGAATGTCAGTATATTATATTCTTTTTAAACAATCTGCCCACTCTCTCAGGCCCCCCACCACGTGATCCTATAGCCCCCCCCCCCCCCCACCAATAATTTTAATAAGTCGGCGCCTATGATTATGGGTGAATAATTTTGCCACGATTTACTTTGGCTGTTATTGTAAATAGTGAAGTGTTTGAAAGATTTTTTTTTGTTACTATACTCATGGTGACCAAGAAAACTGAAGTTGGAAACGATGTTGAAGGCATGATGCTGATAATTGATTAATTGAATTTAGTCAAATCTTGAGTGGATAAAAGAAGTGATGTTGGAACTTGGAAACAACGAAGAGCGTTAACTCGATGGAGATATGCTATTTTTTGGGTTTGAGCTCTGAATAGGAATGGACTTCGTTAGGGGACGTGACTTGTAGCTTGGGAACGGTGAGTGGGCGGATGAGGGACTTGACGACCGGAGGCACTTTGGCCTGAGCTGGGAAGGCGGGGGAGGAAGCGCAGAAAGCCGCTGTGGTGATGTGCGTCACGAGGTTGTAGCTTTGCGTCTTGGGGCGAAGGACTCTCCTGAGCTTGGAGGCGAGACCGCCTCCGGAGGACGTCGGGGGTGCCGAAGGCGGGGGTATCAGCATTCCGCCGATCACCTGTAACAACGTTGAGTGCATGAGGCCATCTGCATACTAGAGGTGAATAGGTGGGTTTAGACTTGAGAGTTCTCGCAGCTTGTGCTCTCGGGAGTCACTATCGTTAACAACAGTCATGCAGCATAGCTATAAGAGCAAATTTTCGAAGAAATAACTGGTTTAATGTAAAATATCTCCATTAAAGAACATGATGTCCATGAAGTACATCTCACTTGACAGATCGTTTCATTTTTGGAATTAATGGGTTAACCATCCCCCCCTTCCCCCAAACTCTCCAAAACCCCCCTCAGCTTTTGGACATTTCAACGCTGAACATGAAGGTGAAGTCAAAATTGCGATATCGCATTGCGTCATCAGCTTAGAGCAGACTAACCATGAAGAATATATCAAGGATCAACCACGTTTCATCATCTTCAAAGTACTCAAGTTTGAGAACGAGATAAGATATCGCAATTCAGACTTCACGATCGTATTCATCGTGTAAAAACCTTTAGAATGAGGTGTCACTTGTCAGACTTTCATTTTTTGAGTGAAGAGAAAAACTGTTTAAAAAAAAGAAAGTGGTTCAAGGTATAGATAGAGAGTAGAAATAATTTAGGCGCGTACCTACCACTATTTAGTCCGCAAAATGGATCTTGAAGACGCCCAGCAATTTAGGAATTTTAGTAGATTTTATTTCAAGTAATGAAGTTGGAGAACCACCGACGAGCCACCCTCTGCATCAGCGAGAACGGAGGACACCCCCCCCCCCCCCGCCATTTCGACGGCCCTGCCACACATAGTTTTGTAATGCCGTTTCATTTGTGGAGCTTCGTTTTTCATGTATCCATGATATTCATTGAGGTTTACCTGAGGTCCTAACGAAGGGTCACTCCCCCATCTTCCACTGCTGGCGCCTTTCTCCATCAGCTTGCTCCGGCTGTGTCTTTCAATCATCTCCGAGCAACCGTAGCGGCCGCAGAACCTCGCCCATTCCTCAGCTCGCAGCCCTCGGCCATAGTCTCGCACTGTAGGAGAGGCTCCTGCAAGAGCACAATTAATATACAGAATATGAGAATATAACATACAGTAGATCTCATTTCCCACGTACACCAATGCTAAGCTACGTTCAACTTTCAAGGATCGATCTTAAGAAAATAATTTCTAGCATTAATATTGGTAGGATAATTTCAGTCCCACAGCTGACAAATAATGAGAGTTGCGTGTAGAAGGGTCTCATTAGAGGTTATTGCTAGAGGATACAGAAGGGCTGAATGTAAGCACACATCAAGAAGGTGGTGTAGATCCACAACTGACTTCCTTGTAATTAAAAGAGTTGATAAATGATCTCCACGGATTGTTTTGAGCCTGGGTGGCTACCGAAAGAATCTTCCCTGTCTGATGCAACAGACCGAATCATTCAGGAAGCTCTGCAACGTGTGTGGATTGATTATGACAGACGACCCGCAAAATCGGAAGCATAACCCGCCCTCATTTTCCATTCTAGCAACAACAAAAAAATCAGCTTCTTTCGACCTGCCATGCATTTCTTTTTGGCCTCACTCTTCCATTAGCGTCATTTCAGTTTCGGGTGATGGTGAAAGCTGAGAAATAGGTTGGGGAGCACGGCGAAGAAATCGCTAGACCTCTCTTTGTAAGGTGGGTGAAAAGGCGAGCTTTTCCTCTCCGATGCCCCCATGTTTACGGAACATTCATAAATCTTCACTTAGCTCAACTTGTGGGGTACCCCACCACCTGGCAACCGTTTTCAACGACTGCTCTTTTTAAAAGGTCTTTTTGCAGCGATTCCTCCCCCCCTCCACCACCTCTTTCCACAAGTTACCTTTCTTTAGAAAAGAACTCCTAGCACATTCTATTTGTCTCGTCCGGGAAAATTATGGTGGAAGCTGAAGGAAACTCCTGCTTTATTTTGGAGTTTAGCATTGTGTTTTAAGAAATCTACTCTCATATTTTCATGTAGAGCGGAAAGCTTCTTTTTCTGACACCATGATCGGCTTGTAAAATTAATGAACTTCATTTCCATTGCAACCAAATCAGAGGGATGTGGTTTTGCAAATCAACCTTCCAGCTTCAGTCACCCCGTGCGTTGCACAGGATTGTTCCAGTCGATATTCTGTTCATAGCCTCTCACTCCTTTTCTGTAAAAATTACAAGACCACTCTTGTCGATTTATTTTCGAAATTCTAAAGGTCAAAGAAGTTCTAAAGCATTCAAGTTGGCGAACTCCCTTGTTCTATAAGTGGTTTCAAGTTTCATTCTCTTGACGATGAAGTTGTTCGTAATTACTTAATTTCCCTCAATTTTATTTAGTTTGGTGGTACGCCAAGTTCGTGATAAGAAGACGTAAAGATCGAAGGGCACGGAAGTGAACGGTGGTAAAATCAATGCACCACAAGGAAGTTATAACAACAGGTGAAGGTTGGAGAAAAGGGGGGGACAACAGGTGGCATATTTGTAAGGGATTGTTATGCACTTTATCTGCTATCCAGTTTGGGAAATCACATTGACACTCGTGAATGTAATAAAAGGCGCACCTACCCACTTTATGAAACCCGATCCAGTATTAAAGGGGAATATCCAACCTATTGTATCAGGCCTACACCCTCGGAGGTGACGTAAAAGAGGCGAAGAATAAAAGAAGTGCTTTTCCTGAAGTGCGGGAATCGAGTCGATGCTACAGTGGGGCATGCACTTTGGATGTTTTCAGCTGTCGCTTCCTCAATGTGACAGAGGCATTATATTTCTGGCCTGACCGCGCCAATAGTTTTAAGGTGGTCCCTTGATGGCCCTCACTGTGGTTCTGCGGTATTTACTGCCCCCGGTTGAAGGATAAACGTCCTAAGTCCATTTTTTCAGTTTGTCAGTTGAGTTTTGAGTTTGCACATGGCCTGGTAGAGCTCGATGAGACACTTTTTTCAGCTAGGTTAAAACGTCCTACATTTTGTAGAAAGCAGTGAAAAAACGCTTTGTCCTAAGTCCATTGTCACCACTTTGCAGTCTAAACTCGGCTAGAGTGTCCTATGTGGAAAATATTAGGTTAAAACGTCTTACTTGGGGTTGAAGTCGGACTTATTATACTACGCTAGATCGTCCTATGTCCGACTTTAGCCCACGAGGTAGGACGTTTTAACCTAATATTTTCCACTTAGGACACTCTATGGATTGCAAAAGACAGGAGGGATAACTTAATTACAAAGTTGAAGGCAGTTGTTCTAGATTGTGGAAATCGTCTTCATTCTTCATTCCTAGAAGAATGCGAATTTGTTAATGATTTGGATACCTTAGCCAGTACTAATAAAGGTATTGAACCAGAGAAAACAGGTAGATAATATCTACTTAATATAAGGATTTTATATGCACACTAATCTTTGAATATGAGGTAAAAAATGCCTACATCAAGGACTCCTGGACTTTCAATTTTAATTCATGGACTCATTGAATGATAATTTATTGGAGAAAAATATTTTACATGTGGTAATAATAGTATTTTTAAAACTGAATGAAACGAACTTTTCCCTGTAGATCTATCTATAGGAAAAGTAACTAACTTGGTACCATATACGTTCAAGTCGTCCGATGTAGTGCATACTAGGTTAGACCGTCCTATGTCCGTATAGGTGCGCTAAAATTGATCATTATCGTCAAGGTAACTAATTGCATGGTTGAACAGTATGTGGATGAGTTGGGGGCATAGATATGAGACACGATCGAAGAAGCTGGGCATGAATTATTTGAACTGAGTGGATGGCAGAAGAAATCTCACACGAAATCGCAAAAATGGACTTAGGGCGTTCTTTCTTAGGGGGGCTGTTTACGCCTCTGCAGGAGAGTTGCGGTTTTCAAAAAAGCTTATGAACCCTTAAATTGCCACAAATCTCTTCGTCGTGCTTCAGTCCTTTAATAGGTCGTGGGTCATTCCGATTTCTGGTCAATACTTATTTAGATCAGCCAATAATACGTGCTCGGGGTCGTGACTTCTATACCAACCCATGATGCCAATGGAGCAGCACGCAATAATAATTATACAGTCAAATACAAATCGTGAGTTGCGTTAAAATTATGCCCGTCGGCAAAGACGGGATCGACCGCTCTTGTGGATCGAACTCTTATTGAGAGGAGGCAAACAATGGAAACTGCTTTCCGCCCTACCTGACTCCTTTACAGCGAGAGAGTTTATTATTTTCAAGGCAGAGATATCTGATTTTCTCCATTACGTATGAAAGGGTTCAAATACCAGAATGCGTTTATTCAACTTTTGTTGAAGCTCGCTTCAATCTAAAGAAAATAGTGTTCAAGGGACAGAAAAGATGTATCAGGTAATTTATTATAAACTGGTACCCTTACAATTGAACATCCCAAATAGGTCGTAACCGATACGTTGTAATACTATAAGGTGCCGAAACGAGCCAATCCCTCGTGCATATTATTCAGATGGTATCTTCACGTATAGAAAACTACCAATATTTTAAAGTTTTTGAATAAGAAGTAAAGCAGTAAATCTATACGAAATTGAGACCCCAATTCCTCGTAAGAGAACTTACCTGCGAACAGTAAAATTTTGGCACACTTGGTTCGCCCTTGAATGGCGGCTTTCATGAGAGGCGTGAACCCGAGGTTATTCCTGTAGTCCACCTCCAAGTCATGGGCCTTTGTCACAAGTAAGCTGACAACTTCAACTTGACCTGTGAATTGATACGGTTTTATCAAAATACAAGATGAAAAGATGTCTGAACGAATTATTACTATAATGGAATGTAACTCCGAAATAAATGAATACTATATTTACCGGCTTGTGCCGCGAAATGTAGGGGCGTGTTACCCTCGTTATCGGGAAGGTTGATGTCCAGGTCGGGGACGTCCAACAAAGATTCGAGGAGCTCGAGGCAACCATTTCCGGCGAAGTAGCTGGCAGCTGTCTGGAACAAGAGCAACCGAGTTGTCACAACTATATCTAGGAACTAGAGGCCATATCACTTGTATAAATGCCCATTCAATATAAACTATTTCTCTAATGTAGTTTAAATCAAATGAATTATCAATGAATGAATTAAATCAAATATCTGAGTTACCAACTTTACGTTTATCTCTATTTGTAGAAATGGTACACAGCATGGAAGAAGGAATCTCAACTTAGAGCAATCTCAACTTTCACATCGGGTAGGTACGGGGATTGGGTATCCATTAGTAAGGGATCTCTTCTCAATGTCGAATGACGGTTGATAAGACGATAAGTTTCATATTGATAATTTCGTGAAAGTTTTCTATGTGTGATTAGGTATTTATTTTTTACCCGAAAGTTCTTTCGAAGTATTGCACACTGCAAAGTATTTAAGAGATTATCTAGGCGTTGGTCGAATTCCGCCTAATGGTGATGGAGATTAGGCGCTAGGACACAAGGTTTGATTTTCCCATGTTACAACTACCGTTGACTTTATTGTGATTTATTTACATCTAGGTACACAGTTGCTACATCTTGCGGTATCTGGATCATCCAGATTGATCGTGACGTGAGATACCTATCGATACGAGTAAAGTATTGGATATCTAATAATAATATTTCTTTCGATAGTGCCTACTGGTATCGAATATGTTTTGTAGTGTTGTAGTATTGTATTTTATAGAATTATTCATACTCAATCATGTCAACGAAGTGCTAGCAGATTTTCAAATGGATTTACCTACTCCATGTAATAACTAGTCAGTACACGACTCCCCATCTGCATTCTTGGATGCCACCTCCTAGGATCATGTGGGTTTCAGGTCTGATGGTTGGCTGCACTATTCATAATTCTGTGTACGCCTTCCACTTGCGCTATGTCTGACTAGGATTTCAACATTCAAGACAACTAAAGATTTATGATGGATCAACTGATTCTTGTTGTTTTCACCTATATCTGGATAAAAGTATCCATGTTTGGTACGTAGGTTATTTAAGTAGCTGGAAGTAGGTTGAACCTATGGAACATTTTCTTTCAATATCAAGCATTTTTGGTGTCATTACTTATCTTGTCATATCTTGTACTTCCATGATATACAGGTATTGAGTATCTACTTCCTACAGTATCGGATAAAGTATTCAAATGGAAATTGAGCTACAAATAAAACAGGTATTCGAATAATGTCGAACATTTCTTTCAATATTTAGTAAGTCAAAAATTTTCAAAACATTAAATATTCAAGAAGGTATATTATATAATAGGCGTGCTATCAAAATAAACCTAAGAATAATTTAGGGTAGCTAAATTCATTCAAGTTTAACGCCTCGAAAAAGTACTCAGGGATATCGAATATTTTCTTTGGGTACCTACTTGAATACTATCAAATATTCCGAGTACTGGTACCGATACTTTTCTGGTATCGCACGTTACTATTGATCGTCAAGCAAAAACAACCTTGACCTACCCTATTGCCGTCTCCATTGTTGACTGATTTATCAAGATAATACACTAATCTACCAACTGAAAGAGATAACGCTTGGCTTGATGATGATGGTTGAACGTAATTTCGCTGAGGAATAGGATTGGGAATGCACTATAGTTCGACTAGTTGGTAACGGGCGTCTACGCTTCTGGTTAAAATCACGTCTGGTAAAAGTCCAGTATACCGCACTCAGCCCCGATTTTTTAAAAACTATTTTAGTATGTTACTATTGCGACCTTGACAGTAACAACATTTGACAATAACAAGTGATTGATAGAAATGTAACGTAGACAAGAGAGTGTGAGCGTGAATAAATCTAGGTATTCAAATACTTATCAACACACAGCTCTCGTCGGATTAGAACGATGATGAAGTACATGTATGATCCTACCATGCAAATCCCACTTCTTCAAACGGCTGCTACCATACTCTTATCCGATAAAGCCGTGCTTAACTTCAATCTCCATCAAGTATTTCTTTAGTTATTCATGTTAAGGGGAAAATTGTGTACGTGAGGAGAGACGCCCGGGAGCATCATTCTTTTTCCGTGTTTGCTATCAGAACCTGATTTGCTGAAAGGAGAGACTAACTAGTTTCCATCTAATTAGAGCGAGTTATCTGGCGAGAGGGAACGTTTTTCATTTTCAAACGGCTGCCACGCCACGTTGGATTATATTAAAACGGCTACAACACAGAGGAGTCGCCTAGTCCGCCACAGTGGATAACCTGTGATTGTATTGGAAGATGTGAGGTCCTCAGTGGGAATAACTAGAGACTGGAATTTGCATAATATTATTTTGCGTATGTCTTCAAAATGCGTATATCTTCCATATTTTACGTTTTGAGTGGACCTGATGCAGTTGGCGTGGTTTAAATAAAAAATTTAAATTGCAAATTTTGGTCGATTTTGCAGATTTATGCATATAATTGCCATTCTTGCATATTGTAGCATATTTATTCGAAATTGGGGAATTCCTCCATGTTTAATTCAGTTTTCAATTAAGTATTCAGTTTTTATCCACATAATTCAATTGACACGTTCTTCAATTCCTCAGTGGACTTTTGTCATTCCAGTTACATTTTTCGAAAGTAACCCACTTCCGAAGTAAGAACGGCCAAATCCTCCAAGATTTATTACCAGCAGTGGTTGGGAAAAGCTGTCACGTTATTCTTAGTTCATGTATGTTATTATTAATAATAACCTTGTATAATGAAGGTATCTTTAGTAAATCCCGGGAAAGAAAAGGTTCCATTCTGCGGCCTGTATCTAGGCCCGCGTTAGGGTTCAGCAAGTAACGAGTTTCGAAACGGGTACGGACATCTCTGTAGTTTGAAAGAAAAAGGTGGGCGGGGAAATTGGATGTCGTAACTTTTTCCGGCTGCTGTAGAATGATATTAAATATTTACGACGCGGTGTTGAGGCGGATTTTGACACTGAGCGTTATTTAGGGGGTTTGACTCTGTGATGTCAATATTTAAAGTCAATCGCACAAACTGTAAACTTAGCACGTCGATTTTGATATTCATTCGAAATCAGCGCTGATGGTGATGACGCGTTACAACAGCCTTCGCTTGAGCTGTGATGGAAAGTTTTACGTGATTGCAAACGCTTTTTCTCAGCAGTGAGGGGAGATTCCGTGAGCTCGGAAACCATAGTGAGGTTTATCCGTTTCCGTCACGCTTTTCAACACAGAATTACTACCCTTGATAGGACACCAGATGGTCTCTGAGTTGGAATCGCTCCAATTCACTACTATAAGGATTTTTGGGTCTTCTCATTATCCAATTGATGGCTACTACGTAGTTAATGAGTAAAGAAAGTGGTTAACATGGGATTCATGAATGATTGCATGAATCTCAACTCCACAACACAAGCGATCGCGCTCCATACGAATGTCTATGTATTAAGAATCTTAAGGGAAGAAAATGCACCTAATATTATATAGGTATAGCATTGTATTGGGATTATATGGAACAATAACAGCCCATTTCTGCAATATATGTCATCCGTAGCAATTTCGCCTCCTGAACACGAATTTGATATCAGAATTTTGCTATCACGTCACAGTTTTTTTCTAATTTCATAAAATAGGTGAAAATGAGTGAAAATCGAGGAAAATTCCATCCTGAAAATCCAAAAAAAAAATTATTTTCAAAACCGAATCCATATTTACGTGTCTACGAACCCATTCAACTTGAATCTACCGCTACGATTGTGTTAACCATTTTTTTTTAATTGTTAATGATTTTTGAAAATTCAATCGATTTGAGCCAAATTTGGTATAGAGGATTTTATTGGGACATTGAACACGAATCTGAAGTCAGATTTTCATAATTCAAGATGTCGGACCCAATTTGGCGGACCAAAACCCCTTTATATAGGTAAAGGTTTATAATAAACTAAGAGGGGACACCAGGTGTTTTGGGTTTCGGTCCGCCATACATGGTAAAAACCAAATTTGGCTCAAATAGGTTGACTTTCAGAAGTTTTGGTCCGCCATCGTGAATTTTGCAAATCTGACTTCAAATTCGTGAACAGAGTCTCAAAAAACCCCTCTATACCAAACGTGGCTCAAATCGATTAAATATTCCAAAATCGTGATTTTTGAGGTTATAATCAAGGCAAAATGCTCTAACACAATTCTCGCGGTGGATTCAAGTTGACTACCCAGCAGATACGTGAATATGGATTCGGATATGAAAATAAATTTGTTTATATTTTCAGCAGTAAATTTTCCTCGATTTCCACTCATTTTCACCAATTTTTTATACTTAACCAAATTCTGATATCAAATTCGGATATCATATATGGCATAAAAATGAACCTACTCCACTTTTCTTGTGTGGCTGTGTAATTTTAAATACTTCGCGTTTGTCCCATAACAGAACGACTAGTAGATGTTCTTCCTACCACATCTGGTTACTCGAACATGAGGTGATATAAAGTATGGATGTAAACTATTAATTGGATTTTCACGCTACGGTTTTTGTATTTCAGAGTTCAGACCAGCTGCAGGATTGTTCGAATGAATAAAAGCAAATAAGATGAATAAACAGTCAATGTTTGCCAGGAGGAATGAAATCAACGCTCAGACTACATGGTTTGGTGTGAAGTGAGTTAGATGGGTATTTCTAATGATTAATTGATTTCCTCTCTGTTGCATACATGTATTGACAACATAATAACTTTTCACAGCCCTAGAACGCTATCAGGTCTGAATAAAAACTGATTACATCTACTCCATCAACGTCATGTTTATATTCAGACATAGAAGAAAATGAACGAGGGTGAAAAAATATGGGTAACGAAAGGCGAACAAGTATCGGGTCGTACGAGTTATCAGATCCTTATAAATGGTGGTTATTACTGTGAATTCCCGGTAAAATCGTTGCAGAGGTTTTTTTTTCTATGATTATGCTGACCCCCGGGAGGCTCAAGACGTCACGCGGTTTCGTGTAGCCTAATCGGCGCCGCTCCGCAGGGGGGGTCAGTCGAAACATGCAACTTTTCACGCTCCGGCTGATAGCAGTTATCACCTATGCTAATCATTATAGTTCGTTTTAATGAGTTTTGAATTAGAGATGCAAATTGATTATCGATTCATCGGATAATCGATGCTTTGCCCCCCATTAATCGATTAATTGATCACGATTAATCGGTTAATTTTTATAGATGTTTAGCTACTGATTATTTTGTATTAATTGATTATTTTTACTGAATAATCGGTTTTCGAATACATCAGGATTTTGAAAAGCATAAATATGGTAGAAGGAGGCATCCTTCAACCATGGAGATATCCTGTCAAAGGTTTTATTTTTTCAAGGAACCTCAAAAAACTACTAGGTAGGATTTATACTTTTATTTATATTTGCTTTTATACTTGATACTTTTACCGGTTCTATAAAAAAAATTTTCTTTGGACGATTCCAAAGGTTCATTATGGAAGATAATAAACCAAAACCTATTTTATGCAATTTAGTCGTTTTGGCTATTCCCTAATCTTCAGCAATTCAACATTAAGCCGTCACCTACTGTAACAGACGAAGAAAACCATCGGATTTTTGGATAATGACGTTGAAATAAGTAGGTACATTAAATAAGTACATACTTACAATTATTTGCTTTCGATTAATCAAACATCGATTATTCAATGCTGAATAATTGGTCACATCGATTAATAGTTATCGGTTAATCATTTGGTCACATCGATTAATAGTTACCGGTTAATCGTTTGATGTTATAATCGATTATTTGGTTCTGATGTTGCATCCCTATTTTAAATACATGGAGGTGGGGTCCAATGGTCGGATTCTTGGGGTGAGTCTCAAAACGTTGGTGTGTTTAACATAATATTATTACAACCTCTGTTAAGCCTTCCGTTCCAGGTGTATTTGGTTTCATATTGCGCGACGGTAGCGTTTCAATGAGGTGATAGTGAAAAGAGGAACATCATCAACAGTTATGAATAAAATTTATATTTAATATTCCCTTTTTGAATTAAACCATTAATGAGATTTGGTAACTTGGATGCATCGGAGGTTTGCACAAGTTCATTCCCGACGCTAAATACAAGAGTTCATAAATGCCCCGTCCATTCACAATGTCCTACACTCGATGGGTATCAGAGCCTATCTGTTTCTGACAGCGGCTTTACCCGCTCCGGAAAGGGAGATTCACCTCATATTTCAAGCCTAAAACCACTTGGGTGGGTTCAAACCTGTCACCTACCGCTATCACTTGCCGGATGTGATCGTGTCCACCGATTCAACATGAGCACCATCATGAGTAAATATAATAATTACGTGAAATTAGTAAGTAAAGAGTAGATTTAAATAATAACCGGCCGACAACAACAGATTTCAAATCGGCTATTGAAATATTTACTTCAATCCAAGTATCTCTTCCCAAATGCGTGTTGAGCATTCTTACACAAAGAGTAGTGGAACATTTCCCAATAACTCCCTGCGCCACGGAGATTCTACAAGTTTGAGAACGGAATAAGATATCGCAATTCTGACTTCACCACTTTGCTCAGCGTTAAAAAATCTTTAAAATGGGGTGTCACTTGTCCGACTCTTTCATTTTTGGAATTTATGGGTAATTTTTCCCTCCTAAAACTCCCCAAAACCCCCCTTAGAGTGGATCGATTCTGCCCAGCTACGAACTTGGATTTTCGATTGCCAAGACAGATTTTTTGTGCAAATTTGAACTTTGTAGCTCAATTCTATAGAGAGTGATCGTCTGGAATGACACATACATAAATATATAAATATACATATGATTGTTGATGTCTTGTTGCAGTGAATTCAGGATGGTATGGAACGAAAGTTTGAACTAGGTACCTAGTTATCTCAATTCTATCTAGAGTTATAGTCTGGAATGACACATACCTACATATCTTTTCATATGAATAATATTGTGGTACAATATACCTATTTTTATATAGGTAAATAATATTTTGGTATTATGGTACCCTTCGGTCATGTTGTAAAGAAGGTCTGTGCGAAATTTCAAGTCGATTGGTTCTGTTACCCAGACTGCAGACAAGTCGTAGTGGGCAATATTAGCTTGAAATTTCAGTTTTATTGTTTCTAAAATCTTGTGGGTAGAGATAATGGGTTAAATGTTTTAAAAAGTCACTGTCTGAAGCTGAAACGAAACTGCGCAAAATTTCAAGTCAATCGGTGAAGGTGGAGAGGCTGTAGCCCTGACCGTCTGAATAAGAACAAGAGCAAGCCTCAACTCGAAATAATTGATTTTTCAGAAATCAGCTTCAAAGTTTACCAGTGATAACTCCCCTTTTGTTCACTGCAAGACAGTCTCGCAACTCCATTTTTTGGTTGGATATTGATTGATGTTCAGTTACGAGTAGATTGATGTTCTGGTGAGAAGGATTCCTCAAATAACAGTACCTATTTCCTATCGATTGACGGATTTGGAGGCGATTATCGATTATTTCTGGCTGGTTTTTCGAATGTTTATTAAATTAAAACACCTCGAATCGAGTTGAGGCGGGAACAAAATGTTGATGCCTTTCCAATCACATTTTTCCTCTCGGCCACGCACCTTCCACTCAATTTCGATCAGACGCACACCTCAATAGTTACCTTCACAATTAGAGGTGGATTTTTTGGAAGGATTTTGATGAAAAACACCTCAACAGATCACCAACATGCTGAAATCACTTATTGTAAGTGTCTAATACGCTTACAACACTACATACGTAAAGTGCCTCTCAGGCGCCATTTGAAACACCTCAACCCATCATCTGAAGCTAACGAAGGAAAAACGCCCCAACTCCGTTTTCAGCGTGTTCAGGCTTTTTTTCCTAAACAAATAACATAAAAGCATGCTAGTTAAGGTGTTTCAAACGAAGCGTTGAGGTGTTTCTGAGGCGTTTGCCCCCAACTTCAAGCTTCTGATTTTCAACCCTATTCTGTTTTCGGTTCATCAAGACGAACTAGAAGTTCATGTCAAGGGAATTAAGACCAGATCGATGTACATTCGACTACGAGTACTGCTTGACTGCTTGCCCATGCACTCACTACGGTTGTTCGTCTGTGTGTTGAAAAAAAAGGAAGTTATCACACGTTATGAACAGACGTAGTCCATTTAAAGCCCCGCCATCGGAGCAGCTTCTGAAAGACTGGCAACAATAAGGTATTATCGAGCTTCGCAACCCCCGCCCCAGAGCCTCTCACAATAGAGGAGTTTCCCGCCCCAGTTTTGCGGGAACAAAATGTTGATGCCTTCCAATCACATTTTCCCTCTCGGCCACGCACCTTCCACTCAATTACGGTCAGACGCTCACTTCTGCACACATACTGAACCCTTCACACACACCAGGCGCGGCGGCCTGCTCGTATTTCTTGCAGTTCTATCACTGGAAGAGGTCGTGGTTTTCGAATTTCATCATCCACTCAGGCCCTGTCCTTCGTGAATGATGGATCCCCTCTCGAACTTCATTTTAGGGCGGTCTAATAGATTGGATGAGTAAATAAGTAACTTTAGGGGATAAGAGTTGAAATCCGGAACCCGGGATATAGGTACCCGACGATACATACAACATTTTAGCATAGATCAGAGACCATCCACATAGTGGGAATCCAAGCAACCCTAGAGATTTAACCTACTGCTCTCCTATTGATCGTTGGTCTTCCTGCTCCCCTTATGTGTACTGAGTTTGGATAACAGTTTTCCAGAACAGAATCTTAAGGGATACGAAACATATGTCCCGTTTCTTTAATGATCGAAACTTGAAAATTTGAGTAGATACTACAGCTGAGACTGAAAGGACAAAATAGGGGTGGGTTCAGGGGGTTCATATCCCCCCTCCCCACAGAAATTCTGGCTACGTCATTGCCCCAAGGTTATTAGCGAATTTTCGAACAAAAATGGATTATTGCTCCAAAATTTTTAAAACTCGAAATCCCCACTTTGAAGGTGCACTATTTTTGTGCCTTCAATTGGTTACGTTTTTTTTCAGAGGTACTGTCAGCACGCTTCACCTGATCAAAATCCTAAATATTCAAAAATCCGCAGTAGCATTGATCCTACTTTTTCATTTCCTCGCATGAATCCACTACCTCCGTAAGTTAGATGAAGTTGGCATATTTTTTAGATCATAGTGGTAATAAGATTTTATAATTAACACAAACGACATTGAGGGAACTGGAAGAATCTTTTCTTTCCAAGATGACAGCATCACAGCTGATGTTTACCAAATTAACCAAATAGCCTTCTACCTACTTAAATACCTACAATTACCCAATAAGTTTAAGATTGCCCATATTTGAATGAAATGTTCCATACATCACATTTTACATAAAACCAGTTATTGACATTTTATGTCTTTACTCTGGCACATAACTCGAAAATCGTCACGAACATTTCTCTGATGATTTTCGCTTACAACCGATTCGTTTCTACGGAACTTTATCTTCGCCAGTTATCATCGTACAAAAATCGTTCACCACTCGTTGGATAGCTCTCGATTTACCTAACCATATTACGTTAACGACTGCGGAGTGCGTGGCCGACAAGCTGCGGTATGAGCGTGATTGTTTAAATAATTGTTTACACACAGGTGATCATTCTCAATAATTTATGTTGTCAACACGAATGCAAGCTTCATAATTTAAACTATAATTCAACGTTTATTACATTAATTAAAGAACTGAGTCTAATTACCAATTCTTTTATGATGAACACTACAATTAAGTATAACAACTACGCTAGTGGGGTAGGTGATGTAGCATTGTTCAAAGGCCCCTGAATCCTTTTTTTAAAGACATAAAATGTCCCAATGTGTTGCAGACTCGAATGCAAGCATTTTTCTGATGATTTAAAATTAGGGCACACCAGTTCACAAAATATAGAATATAATAGTGTACAATATAATATAATATAATATATTATAATATAATATAATATAATTTGGACTGTTATTACTTGATTGGCTAAACATTTCAGTAATTCAGTTAGATTCACCTTCTGTAAGCAATTTGGGTTGTTTTGAAATCATTTTCAACAATGTCTTCAATGTCTTATTAATGTCTTCAACTTATCGCAAGTTAAGTTTAACGATAGGTTGAAGACAATATCCTGCATACTTATGCATAATATCTGTATTTACATAGTTTTTGACATTTTCATGTCTTTGATTTGGCACATAAACTGAAACGGGAAAAATTTGTTCCCTTGATTCACCCTTTCCCTCAGATCACGTCAGAACACAAGCAACCGGTGGGCCACTACGTCAAAGCCTATGACGTCAGAGGGCTGGCTGGGGCCAACTAGTACGTCAGAGCCTAACACGCACGAGCGTATGACGTCAGACGGCTGGCAGGGTGCCAACTAGTACGTCAGAGCCTATGACGCACGAGTGTATGCCGTCAGAGGGCTGGCTGGGGCCAACTAGTACGTCAGAGCTTATGACGCACAAGCGTATGACGTCAGACGGCTGACAGGGGGCCAACTAGTACGTCAGAGCCTATGACGCACGAGCGTATGCCGTCAGAGGGCTGGCTGGGGGCCAACTAGTACGTCAGAGCCTATGACGCACGAGCGTATGCCGTCAGAGGGCTGGCTGGGGCCAACTAGTACGTCAGAGCCTATGACGCACGAGCGTATGCCGT
This sequence comes from Stenodema calcarata, assembly GCA_963920205.1. Taxonomy (NCBI): domain Eukaryota; kingdom Metazoa; phylum Arthropoda; class Insecta; order Hemiptera; family Miridae; genus Stenodema; species Stenodema calcarata. The sequence continues at coordinate 18,317,771 of OY986061.1, read as the reverse complement.
CAGAGGGCTGGCTGGGGGCCAACTACTACGTCAGAGCTTATGACGCACGAGCATATGACGTCAGCGGCTGGCAGGGGGCCAAATAGTACGTCAGAGCCTATGACGCACGAGCGTATGACGTTTTTCCTAATCCGTCGTTAATTTAACAAAATTGGACGTAGAGAGAATTGCTGAACCTTGGGACAAAATTCAGTTTTTGGATTTTTTTAATTTTCTGGGCATTATTTTTCGCCGTTTTTTTCAATGCAGTCTCATAGTGAATTTAATTGATTACCATTGGTGCTCCGAATTGTCCCGATATCTCCGTCGGTGGACCCTTCGAAGTGTCACATGGGACTTGAGTTGTGTATTTGTTTTGGATGGCACACAGCAAAATTTTATGAAAATCAATGTGGAGTGATCATAATGAAATGTTCCGGTATTTAGAAAAACAGAAGCAAATAAAGAAAAAATAATAATAGGCAAACTTTTCAACTCAAAGTGCCTAAACACTTCATTTGATTGGTGGAACAACAAAATGTTTTTGAATTTATTTGTAGGTGCCCTTCAACATTTAGGAACATACATTCGACAATTGACCATTTATCATGCCGTGACGTTGTGGCACTACCCCCTGGCACCCTGGTTATTGGTAAATATATTTCATTTGGTCCTTTTGTGTGTACTTATTATTTCTCGTAATCCACTATTAGGTACTCGTATTAAGAAATACGTGATTTTTCCTGAATCGTTCGAGGGTGATTAGTATAAAAATCACCTTTTCTTCGAATTGATTCAAATTTGACCTTCCCTATTACTTATGTATTGCTTGACAACGTGTACACAAGTTATACTGTACCAATTACATGGAGGGAACGTAATGAAAAATTACAGCTATAATCGAGGTTACTGCAAAATCAAGGTTACGCGTACTTTAGTGGAAGTTTATATAAAGCCACTGGGTGTCCCTGGCAGGATGACTATGATAAGTATAAGGATGTATTGACTAACATTGGCGCTCGGAATATGGTGTTTGTGGGGGATCTGAATGGGAGGGTTGGGGAGGAGCAGATTGTACCGGAGGAGCTGGTTGAGGGAACATCAATGGGCCCAAGTAGAAGGTCATGGGATGGGAGGGTGGATGTGAAGGGGAAAAAAATAGTGGAATTATGTGATGAGGTCGGGTTGGTAATACTGAATGGCCGGGCAGTGGGTGATGAGGAGGGGCATTATACCTATGTGTCGGGCACGGGCTGCTCTGTGCTCGATCTTGCTTGTGTAACAGGAGAGTTACTGCCAACAGTGAAAACCTTTGAGGTACTAGCGGAGATCTTCTCAGATCACATGCCAATAGCACTGACCCTGGAACTGTTGGGTCCTCCGGGGGGTTATGAGGCACTGCCCTTGCTACCAAAAGCTATATGGGATCCTAAGTTGGCAGAGGTATATCGGACGAGACTTAAAGTATGTATGCAGGATGCAGCAGTAGGCAGGAAGCTCCCGATCCAGGACGAGATTAACAGGCTCATAGACGCCATTAAAGAAGCGGCCAACTATAAAAGGGATGCTGGTGGTAGGGGTGGGTTGGGGAGGAGGAAGTGGTTTGATGGTCAGTGTTCCCGAGTGCGCGAGAGATCATTTGCACTGTTGAACCTATTACGGAGTACAGGGTCTATGGCTGTTAGGAAAAGGTATGTAGAGGTAAATGCGGAATACAAGGAGATATGCAGGCAGAAGGAGGTGAGTTACAATAGTGGCTTAATTGAACAAATCAGCTAATCCAAAGATGCCAAGGAGTTCTGGACTGCCGCAAATTCACTAAAAAATAAACAGTTCATTAGCGGTAGGGACGTGAGTGTAGATGATTTTGCGAATTACTTTGAAAAGCTGCTGAACCCTCCGGAGATTACGGAGCCCCATCAATACGCTGAGCCACTGGTAGAGGTGGACCTGTTGGATAGACCGTTTACGCTGGACGAACTGAGGAGGGTAATAAAGACTGCAAAAGCAAACAAGGCCCCGGGGAAAGATCGGATACCTGTCGAGTTTTTTAAGGATGCTCCCGAAGAATTTCTTAGGTTGGTTCTGAGAGTGTTCAGTCAGATTCTGGAGGATGGCAAGGTCCCGCAGAGCTTCAGTGAGGCGATAATTTTCCCCATTCATAAAAAGGGGGATCCAAATGAGGTAGAAAATTACCGAGCGATTTCGTTTATGGATGCGATAGCCAAGCTGTTCACAGCCTTGCTGGGGAATAGGTTGAATGAATGGCTGGCAGTGGATGGTGGGTTGGTGGAATGCCAGGCCGGGTTTAGAAAGGGTTACAGCACGGCGGATAGTATCTTTAACTTAATGAGCATTGCGAAGATCACTTTCAGAAGGAAGAAGAAGCTATACCTGTTCTTTGTAGACTATAGAGCTGCGTTCGATTCAGTGATGAGGAAGGATCTTTATTACAAACTCTTCAACATGGGAATATCTAGCCGCTTTGTGAATATAGTACGGGCCATTTATCAGAACACGACTGCGGCTGTCTGGTCGACCCGGGGGCTGTCGCGAGAAATCATGATAGGCTCTGGGGTGAGGCAGGGATGCCTGATGAGCCCAACCTTGTTTGCGATCTACCTTAATGATATGCAGGAGTATTTGGGAGGAGGGGTGTTAATTGGAGGTAGAAGAATTAACCTGCTTATGTTTACAGATGATGATAAATCAACTGCGGAGGTATAGTGATGAATGGAATTTAAAAATAAACACTGAAAAGTCCAAAGTTATGGTGTGTAGGGAGGGAGGTGGTAGGCTGGCAAGAAATGAAAGGTGGTATTATGGAGGTGAAAGGCTGGAGGTGGTTGACAAGTATAAATACCTAGGAGTATTGGTGACCCCTTCAATGTCACTCAGCCTGCATTTCAAGGAGAAACTGGTGGCAAGCAAATGGGCGGTGAATAGTGTATGGTCACGTCTGCTATCCAGGAATGACATCCCATTTGATAGGAAGCTCCAGGTTTTCCAGGCGGTATCACGGACGGTGATGTGTTATGGAGCCCAGGTTTGGGGATACCGGGAACATGAGGAGGTGGAAAAATTATTAAGATACTTCGTAAAAAGAGTCATTAGATTGCCCCAAACCACTCCGAATTATATAATATATAATGAACTAGGTCTGGTAAAGGTGTATGAGCATACCCTAGGGCTTCATTTGGGCTATATGGGTAGGGTCCTAGGCCAGTCGGATGATAGGCTGAACACTTTTTTGGCTAAACAGCTCATCCAGAGGAACGATGGGTGGTACCCAGCCTGGAGGGGACTAGCACAAACATACGCCGATTAAAGGAATGCCGAGTTTAGGGAGGTGCAGGACTTTAAGAGAATAAACAGAGAGATATTAAAAGGGTGGAAGGCTGTTTTTGTTGGGAGAGTGAGAGAGCAATGTAGGGAGTCTGAGCACCACTGTTTGTACGCTAGTCTGGATCACAAAAGCACTGGATACATGAGTTCAGTGAATGGATGGATGATTGGGAATGTTCTGAGAGCAAGGGGTGAATTGTTCAACTTGAACACGATCCCCAATAGGCCGGACCGACAATATGACTGCGCATTATGCAATCTGAAGGTGCCTGAGGATACGAGGCATTACCTGGCAAAATGTCCAGTGTTGGCGGAGTTTAGGGTCAGGTATCTGAAGAAGGCATATTTGTCGGATGAGGAACTCGTGGAGGTCCTGAATGGCAAGGATTGGCAGGGGCTACACCTCTATATTGTAAGCTCGCAGAGGTATAGGTTGGAGCTGCTGAGGGAGTTTAATTATTTCTGAGATGCAAGTGAACGATTTGGGATGCTGTTTGTGGGGTGGCGCGTAAATTGGGGTATATCTAACGGAATATGTGAGGGATGCATCTAGATATAGGAAATTTCGGATAATATATTATAATATAATATATAATAATATATAATATAATATTATTATGTGGATAGATTATTGTGCTCCGTTGTGATTTCTTCTATACCTTGATACCCTGAATTTGAGACTGAAATATTCTCTGTTAATTTACTTATGTAATGTAACTTTGAAATGTAACTTTGAAATGTAACACCTGTACTATATATACACATTTATATGTATATAGTTAATCTGCACTGTGGCCAACTAGACAGACGGCATTTTGCCATGTCGAAATTATGTTTATATATTCTATTTTGTTATTATGCATGTTTTGCAATAAACATTTCTTCTTCTTCTTCTTCTTCTTCTTCTTCGAGGTTACTTGAGAGGGGTGTGTTGGTTATTAGCTCGGTCCTCGTGAACCAAACACCAACAGGGTGTCACAGATGGGGCTAATTAAAAAAGTTTTTCCTCCTCGATATCAGGGTGTTACCGAACCAAATCCCTTACGGCCGGAGAAAACATTTTCCCATACTAACGAATATTATCACGGAAAGGTATTAAAAAACTCCTTGAGGGGAGATTAAAGTGAATTGCGATATTTTTCAACAGTGTAAAAATGAATACAGTAGAATGGGTTCTGCGTGTTGAACGAAGGTGGGTGTCCTGATTCGGTTAAGTAGTTGTCTCACGACTGTTACGAAATAACGCTTGTATGGTACGTAATGAACTCTGTAACAACTATGAATTCTATAATGCAACCTAGAGGTGGGTTTGAGCACCACAAGTAGACTAGTGAAAGGCAAAAGACACATGAAAGGGTTTCCAGTTCAAAACGGTTCATTTCAGAATTATGCCTTTGTTAAGGTAGTCGTTTAACTATGCGCTTATTAATCCAACCAGGAAGCTCTATCTATATAACTAAATTTAGAGACGATTTTCGTGTTCCTTGGGTATTTTCGAAAATTTTCAGTACAGTTACTCGTGTCGCGTGAAATGGAGTCGAACCATGCCGATTTTGAATTTGGTGTCTGTCTGTCCTTCAATCACCCGAAAACAACTCAATGGATCGAGGCCTCCTCCCGTATTTAAATGTTTCCGTGATTCGTTGAACTTGGTCTATTGTGGAGTGGCGTTCTCTGAATCCAAATGGGTGATGTGGAATCAAATAATTTCAGTAATAATCAGAGTAATTATTACTCTCTTCAATGGTCGACTTCAGTCGTTTATGCAGTAGCTTCTCAAATAGTTTTGACATAACAGGGAGGAGGGATACAGGGCGATATCCCTCCTTCTCCTTCAGAGATTTTCCCGGTTTGGAAATCATTATGACCTCCGCAACTTGCCATTGGGTTGGAACATGTTGCGTTGCAGTGTCATTATGGAGTAGTTTCTGCGAGGCCTTTTCCGGGAGCTCTTTCAAAATTCGACCTGTTATCAGATCATAGCCCGGGGCCTCACGAAAGTGGCTGTTATTATATTAAATAACATAAGTGGTTTATATCATTGTAAAAACTAGATTTCTCATTCTTTCAGGGATTTACTCAACTATCAAAAACTTGAATTTTCTTAAAACTTGAGAAAATGTATGTTTTTAGTAGTTGAGTACCTAAATTACTAATCCTTTACTGATGATGATTACTAATGCTTTAATGATGATAACATTCTTCATGGTGAACCTGTGAATCACAGATCTTCACGAGCGGTAGTTAAACTGATAAGTGTTTTGATATCTTTGTAAAAACTAGATAGGTATCTTATTCTTTCAGAGATTATTAATTTGCACGACTACTACAAAAGTTGAAAAACTAATGAATGGAGTTGGGCCGCAAAATCCTGTTTCCAAGATGGAAATCGCTTGCTACTAGGTCGTTTTGTCGGAAAAACACATCCTGAAGTTCGTATTTGTGGGGAAGACCGCTGTTTCATTGCAGAAGTTAAGAGCTAGTATAGAGCTAATTAAGTATAGAGGTAATTTCAGGTGGGATCTTTTATGAACTACTATTTGCTGCTCTATGTCATGCATTTTCTCTAGTTTCTTCAGTGTTAAAGACGAAACATATCTTTCTGCAGATATGCTCAGGATTTCTCTAAGTAGGATTCCTACTGTAGGAGATTGGACGAATCTGGGGTTAGATTGAGACCGTCCATAAGGTATGTCTTCAAGAAGGACTCGTACTGTAGGAGATTGGACGAAGCTGGGATTAGATTGAGACCGGCCGTAAGGTATGTCTTCAAGAAGGACTCCTATGTAGGAGATTGGACGAATCTGGAATTAGTTTGAGACCGACCGTGAGGTATGTCTTCAAGAAGGACTCCTACTGTAGGAGATTGGACGAATCTGGGATTAGATTGAGAGCGTCCATAAGGTATGTCTCTAAGTAGGACTCCTACTGTAGGAGATTGGACGAATCTGGAATTAGATTGAGAGCGTCCACAAGGCATGTCCGTGACTGATCTAGGCACTGTATTGGATATCTCACGTCGTACTACTACTTATTCCTTTAATTATTGAAATTAACGTCCAATGTCTGAGTTAATTTCAATAACACTAGTGACAAAACCCATCCAATATTTCGTCTTCCAGTTCCTCCATTATTGAGTGAGATATTCGACAGCACCAAATAAACGTCCGCCTATCACGAGTCATAACTCTTTAAAAGGTCACTGACGATACGAGTCTCGTCTCGAAAGACGGATTCACTGAAAAATAAAAACAACACCAACTCGTGCGTCTCGTCATTTGCATAATTAATCCCACAAATGAACGTCCAAGTGACCTTTTGAAAAGAAAAACGGGATTTGAACCCAGTTTGAAACGTACTCGAGCTACCTTCGGTATGATTATTCGACAGTGGAACCAATTAAATTCAGATTTGCATACATTAATTTATTGAAAGAGCGTATCGAGGTAGCGCCAGACCTATTAATTGCAACCCCACTTTCTTAACGTCGGCGTCGGGTCTCGAGATATTGCAAAAAACGGAAAATTGATAATTAAAAACACGTCATTATGGTCGCCGATACATTCGACATCTTTGGCAACATATGAAAAAAACAAACCGCAGAACACGCGTGTCAAGGCTCGGGCGCTTGTTTTTATTGGAACGCCCAATAAATATGTCAGAAAAAAGAGATAGATAAAAACTGTTTTATGGGATCACAACATGCAAAAATTTTGACGCTCAGTCAGTTTTTTTCATAAATCGAGCTGTGGGCGGTTTTTCCTAAGTTACTGTAATAAATTAATACATTTTTGTGCCAAAAATTAGAGTGGAAAACAAAACCTGTTGGCCCTACGGGCATCGCCAAGGGGAGCTGCGCCCATCCTGGAACCCCCTCCCCCCTTCTTCTTCTTTCGTTTTGAGCCATGCAGCTAAATTTCTGTAAGCATGGAACATGTAGTAGCCACTTGGCTGATCCGGGGCCTAAGTATCGTTAAGTCAAGGTCCTAAGGAGGCTACATACCAAATTAGAGCTTCATAGTGTGAATAGCATAGAAATTATATTTAATTTCCCCAGCCGTATGTGTAAGTCCCAAGTAGGCTACATACCCAATTGCAGCTTCATACCTAGTTGCTAGATGCTGTATTAAGAATTATAACATGGAACATGTTTTAGCCTTCACATAACTGGCTGAAACCGAGCGTCCGCCATCCTCTCACCCGACGCCAATTCCTGTGTTGATAGATACTTGAAATTTGGCAAGTAGCCTCCTTAGGACTTACACTCGAAGCTGCATAGGGTTGGGATCAGCTGAGTGGCTCCTAAAGCTGATTTCTATGCTGTTCACACTATGAAGATGTAATTTGGTTTGTAGCCCTCTTAGGACTTTAACTTGCTGCTGCAAACCCACAGTTAGCACCTTTAACTTGTGTAGGGTTAGTATTGTGGGTTGACAGCTCAGAGTGTTTACCTATCAACGAGTACATTTTGCTGAATCTTAAATTGAGCTCTTCCTTCGTTTTCTTTACATGAGCTTTCTACCTCAGCTTGCAGTCGAGGTAGAAATAACAAGGTACCTATTTTGCCTCAACCGCATAATGTAGGTACAGTTAGCAAGGAGGTGTTATACGATTGAGTGGACACGTTGAGGAGGTACTTATTTATATAACGTAACACAATTGGATGATTATGGTTATAAGTGACAACTGTGTCCGATCTTGCCATAATACAACCTAAGAATTATTAAAATGCACGTCCAGAAGCGTATGCAGTAGTATAAGTATATACACTCAGATAAACAGACTGAAGAAGAACAAGAACATACAAGCAACATGTTTTTGTTGTTGTTGTTCTTCAGTATGTTTATCTGATCCAGATGATCAAACACCACTACCACACAACCATAATATTGATCAAAGTGGTGTAAATCATTAAATTAACAGATTGTTGTTAAAGCTGAGTTTTTATTAGTCAGGAGTGGCGGAGTTTACTTTTGTTCGTTAGTCCTTGATCCACTGTCAAGCACAGGTATGTGACGCTCTTCCTTAACTCTAGGGATGATCCATCCATTGTCACTGGTGGGCAAGTATAATCTCGTTTGTCGATATAAACGCCTAAATTGGACATGGACGCATTAATCTTAATTTTCCATTCACTTGGCCACCCGCGGAAATTGTCAGCAATCGCCTGTATTGTGCCACACGCCTCCTCCCCCGTAGGGCTCAGTTAATTAATGATACCAATGACTTTGTCATTTGACCTACGATTGATTTCGATTTTAGAAGGACTTCATGTTCAAGCGTACCAATTATAGTTACTATACTGTACTGTACTGTTCCATACAACTTGGTGAATGTGAACGCTCCAATCGTGAGATTTAGACGAACGTCCAATCACAAGTTCCTACACTCTACGGGTTTGAAACCTCATTTTCCGCTCTTATAAGTCCTCGTTCGATTAGAAAAAAAATCTCCAGACTGGAGGGGCTTCGCAAGTAGCGAGAATGACAAGGGTGACTTAGTAGTGCATTCTGGTTTCCTCATCATACAGTCATTTTTTCTTCATGTTATTCATGGTTTTCCAGTAAAAAATTAAATGAAATAAATGTTTAGGTCCTCTACAATTCAGATGACCTTACGCAAATGCATTAGCTGGTTGTAAGTCCATTCTTCGTAAAAGCATTGTTCTTTGTAAGATTCGCAATCTATATTGAACACTATCGCCCACCGAGGAAGTGATCAGTGATAATGAGAATTCTCATCACGTGCGACCCTCGGAGAACCTCTGGGGACAGCCAGGATTTCGCCCTTCCAGCGACCGCAAGACTTATCCCTGACAAGAGTCACGGATATTTCTGCGTCCGGCGGGCTCTTTAAAATCACAGAGCCTTTCTTAATGTCTACTTAGAATTCACCTCTCAATCCCATTTCCTTAAGAAAATCCTTTTTTGTGGGTTTCCACCCCAATCGAAGAGTAAAAAACTCTGCAAATTGACACCTTGAGTTATGAAAAGTTTCAAGGATCATTGTGAGGTTGGTCCGAACCCGGAAATCAATTTTCGTAATTTCAGCACACCGTTGATAATGTACACTACTTGTTAATAATAATAATTAATCTACCATTTAGTGATCTGAACAGAAGGGTGATATATACAATGAAGATAATAAACCGTTGTGTCAAGAGTTTGCAATGTATTGGTTTTTTAAATTCGATGTTCTATCTACTTATCTTGAAACGTAAACCATCAAATTTTGAAGGGAGGGGAGGGGGGGGGGGGCTGTTCTTGGACGATTCCAATGGTTCATTATTATTCTAATTATCCATTATTCCAATGGTTCGATAAATCGAAGATACCTAATAAACCAAAATCTCGATGGTGTTATCTAAAATTAATTTCATTCCATGGACACGAGTTGAATCTTAGACCTCAAAAATTTGATGCTACCAAACGAGGAATGATTTGAATCAAGTGTTGCCCGAGTCACACTCAAGTTGATGATTTTTGGGGTTTATAAGTAACTTGGATTGATACTATCGATAGTACTACCGATTCCTTCACCCCTCTACAGCAAACGACAGTACAATTACGGGAACAAAAGATGAAGGGCCTGGAAAGTTTTCTCCTGCCTTTCGTGTTGATCGGCAGGCGACCCGTTTCCGTACCTTCTGCGATACGTCAAGCGCCGTTTGATGGTTCGCGTGAGCTTTCAAAACGCCTCAACTTCCCCTCGTTAGCTCCTGTTGCTCTTAAGAGCTTCTTTAGATCAATAAAATGATCTGATGCTCAGAAACAAAAGGCTTCTTACGTCATCCAAGTTAATCCGCAGTGTTGTCCAAACGTGGAATTTAGAAGGCATTTGGAGTTCAAACCCACACGTTTCCAATGTTATAAATAAAACATTACATTAGCTGAATGTACTCGTGCATCACCCCCACGTAATCTGACTGAACGAAGCAACTCAAGCAGGTGTTGTATAATTTTACCTGACGGTTAATGATTTGACTTCTACCGTAGTGGATATACGTTATACAGGATCCTGCTTCGTTATAAGTACACAGAACCTAATGGTGCTAATGGCCTTAGTTGACGGGTCAGAAAACCAGCTTGAGCTAGGTTTCACCCCCGGGAAAACTTTGAGAAGGGTAGAAACAGCTTAAGGGGTTGATATAGGTATTAAGGAAGAGTTATTTTGTTGCGTTGCTCTATTATAAAAACAGAGTTGTGGTTTTGACGCAACCTGAAATATACCCATTTGACGCCTCTTAAATATAATATATTGTAACCCTCGGGAAATTGTGTGGCCTACTTACGATGGAATGATTATAATGGAATTTTCAGTGGTTTCTTTTGGTCATTAAATGACTCTTGATGTCACAAATTTTGTGCAACCACTGGGATGATTTTTGACATAAGACTAGTCAAATGTGGGGCTTGAAACCCTACAGAGGTGAGTTGATTGCAAGAAAGTGTCAAGTACGAGTAGTTAGGAGGCCTTCCAGACTATTCACCTTCTCCATTGTGACAGATTATTCAAGCCTGTGATATCAACGTCAACATTTCGTGATATACAGATCCGAGATAACCAGTAACATCAGTCGATCATGCGTTTGACACATTTGAATTTCCCAATTCAAAGTCAAATTTACTGCCATAGACCCAGAACCGTTAAATCGTTTACGATTCGCCACACAATGAAAGACGCTTGGCGGCCAATTGTTCCTCGATTTCCCTCAAGTGATTTATTGGTCTTGAAATATTCCTCCGAGCTCAAGTTTGCCAAACGAGATTTCTCGTCAAACTTGTCACTGTCCTTCCCATTGAATACGCGGTAGCCGCTCGATCGAGTCGGTTTGTCAATTTTGAACGGAGCGTTCACTGCCGCACCTTGGAGTTGATGCAGGGCGAAAGAATAAGAGTAATTTCTACTTTGGTTTTTGATGTGTTCAAATTATCATAACAATGAAATACTTAGGTAACTAGCTGGGCTTTTCAAAACATTAGTGCACGCAGATAAGAAAAATAAATTTGTCTTTAGGTAATGTAATCGTTAACCAGCTTCTAGTTGATTCGTGAAATCTCTCGCTGCCAAAAGCCACCGTCCCTATTCATTACTCCATAGAACACACCATCATCAATATTTCAGACCAAATATCCATTCTACTACCAAAGCCTTTCTGTTCATAGTAAAAGAACATATACATTCGACGTTTACTCCAGTACTTAACGGATAAATTTACTGTTCTATTGGTGAATGATTAGCAATCGATACGTTGAATAGGGCCGGGAAACCACACTATAAAAAGCAATGTTTATAGAGGGAAAGGTGTAGTGGGTACAAGAAGAAATAATGGCAAATGGTCGTTTAAACTCAAACGAATTGTGTAAGGAGGCGTCCAGAACGTTTGTAATTCTCAACATCAACATAAATTCGGCTTTTACGACTGGGCTCGGTTAGATGTCTGCAGTTGGACGATAGCCCTACAGCTTTTTATTATCGCTTGTCTCGATCGCTCGACGAGAAGGTTTCTCTTGAAACTTGTCGCTCATCTGTTAGAAGGAGAAATTGAGTGACATCCATTTCAATTTATTGTAAATACCTGAGGGCGTTACAAAAATTGCATCAATTTATTCCGTCCTTCGTCAGAGATTTCTCACAAAATCCCGAAAGAAGTGCCGCAAATCGTTTTCCTTGTTCAATTCATGAATAGTATTCGGCGAGCTTCTAAACTTGAACTGTAAGCCCTCGGATCCTGATGTGAATCATCAATGCGCGGTGTGCAACTAGGGGGAGGTGAAATCGACTGAACATTTCATTGGGCGTTGTGCGGTCTTTAAAGGTCCCAGAAAGAGATACTTGGGCAAGGTAGTGCTAAGCACAAGCGACATAATAAATATATTAAACGGTGCGAATTGGGTCGGCTTGTGCCAATACTTTAATGCAGCCTGGTCGTACCGGCGATTTCTGGTCTCTGAATTTAATTACCAATAATTTAATTACCAATTTAATTACGAACGTTGATGGTTATACTCTTATAACGTTTAATGTCTTTCCAATAATGTTAAAAAAAAAAATTAAAAAAAAAATTCATAAAGTTTAAAAACTCTATAATAATACCAGTTCCTGTAATAAATAATAGGTTATAATTAAGCTATTTGTATAAAATATAGTAATGTAGAAGGCTGCGGTTTAGGTTTTTTTTTTAGTAATAAGATTCATAATATTCATGTATTTAATAGAATTGTGCACCAATCATGCGACGCCCCCGACAGACGGAATTTTCAACTACTCGACTCATTAAAAAAAAGCGTGGAAATCTTTTCAACCGATATGAATAAGGTCTACATAAATAAGCTGCGAGGTACTCTACAACTACTATTTAGGTTCCATTGAGAGCTAATTGTCAGACCATAATCAGTCCCAAAACAGCTGGGTTTTCTAAATGTGAAAGTTGCTGAAGAATGATATTTCTCAATAACTGACATTAAAATAATATTTTAATGTCAATTATTGAGAAACCCCTTCAAATGCTATTCCATTTTGTCTCGGAATGAATTCCATGCGACAATAAACCACTTGATCGTTGCCAGCGATGGATTCAATAACTTTCCGGCCAGCTTCAGCCACGCAAACGAGGGTGTCGTTGGTGAAGCTCGTAAATGGCCGAAGCCAAACAGATGTAACTAATGACCTGTGATTGATGAAGTGATTGAAGAACGATTCTGATCGGGGCGACTGGAATAACAGTGTACAGAAGGCTTGTAACAGCGTATAGAAGGGAATTTTGATTATTCTGTTTGATTCGTCCAAAATATCAGTTGACTCGCATGTCACTGTCTGTTTTAAACCAGACAATGTAATGCCTCCTACTAGGGTTATACCTACAGTGACCAGCAGTGGGTAGGTACTATTTTTGTAATGACTGGCTCAATGTTTTCCCAATTTAGCAATTGACCTTTCAATCCTCTGTCTGAACACATTTTCTAGTTTGATTTACCTTTAACCTACCAACCGTTATCTCATTTCGACAGGCCGTCTACAAATTGGAAACCTGAAATATAAGCTCCTGAGAACCTTTGGAATTATCGACCGATAAAAATCCAGCTGGTGACGTAATACCAGAATCGTGATGATCCTGCACAGAAGCTGCTTCTGTAAACTCTATAAAGGCCAGAGGATTATTCAGTAGTAATTAATCACTTCTTCTCGTGCTTCGCTTCTTCAGCATCAAAAGGTAAACAACCCGTAGCTACTGTATTGAGGGTTTGTGGACATCAAGGCATTGCCCAACAGTGAAGTTTGATTTCGATGATTGCATTAATAGGTGGCTGATCGCATTTGTAAATTATATACTTCACGCATATATTTTTTAAAACTTACAATCATGATCATATATTTCCGAGAAGTCGTTATGAGGCCTGACAGTTAAGAATATTTTCGTGGCAGGTTTGAGAGCTAGTAATTCATTGACAAACAGAAAGGTACGAGTAGTTCTAAAATGAAGCTGAAATAACATTTAAAAAAAATCTAGTCATGCAGTATGGCTTTAAGAGCAAATTTACGAAAACATTACTGGTTTTATGTAACACGTAATCAGATTAGAGCAGATGAACCTTGAAGAAAGTTTCAAGTAAGAGCCACGTTTCTTCATCTTCAAAGTGCTCTACTTTGAGAACGGAATAAGATATCGCAATTCTGTCTTCACCATCGTGTTCAGCGTACAAAAAACGTTTAAAATTGTGCCACTTGTCAGAATGTTTCATTATTGGACTTAATGGGTCATTTTTCCCTCTTTAGAGTGGCCCTATTCTGCTGACTATCTGACTATCTATCTGGCTATTCTGCTGACTATCTGAATATCTATGGTCGTAGCCTTTCGTTTGCCATGAAAGATTTTTTGGGCAAATTTGAACTTTTTATCTCAATTCTATCGAGAGCTGTAATGACACCTACTACTATTTGTACATAATACGTACACATATGATTTTTGGTGTCTTTTGGCAGCTAATTCAGGATGGTCTGAAATGGATTTTGGTATTAACTTTTTTCGGAAATTTTAGTTTTAAAAATTTGGGCTCACTCGAACAATAGGTAAAGACAAGAATACAGTGCCAGACCCTTTATTTTAATTTTACTGAAATGCAAAAGAATGTCTAAGGAAATGCAAAATACCGGGTTTCCTGTCATTTGCAGGCATTTGTTTTCATTATAAGAAAAACGTCTAGGGAACTTGATTTTATTCCGACTTCTGAATGTTCGCTCATTACCATTGAAAGTCTTCTGCAACCTTTCAAAATAATTAGTTACTCTAATTGACTTCGATCGACATTTGAACTGAACAAAAAAAAAAAAGTCGATGACAAATGAACCGCTCTACACTCCAACAAGAGGCAGTAAATTACTGACTACCTACTGGTAGGGGGAGATTCCTAGTATCTCTTGGTATGCGCTATGTCATGGGTTTCGAATCTTAATGAACGATTTGTGGGTTTCACCTTTCAGGGAAAATAAAGGTTTTAATGGTGGATACTCGGGCAATACCTTCACGATAATTATTAGTGGGCTGTAACGAAATTAAGACGTTGGGAAAACAGGGATCAGGAAAGTGCAGAGTAAATGAACTTCAAGAGGTCGTGGATTTGATTCCTACCTTAGGTGTATTTTTTAAATTTCTCCAATTCATTTTCCTAAACTTTTAAATAATAAATTATCGCTGTTGCGCTGAGCAGATTTATGGCGTTGGTTTTTTGTTGAATGGGGAAATCGATGTTTATGTGCCCTTCAGGCGTCGCCTTCACTGCGGTGAACTATGGCTGGAGGCCTTCGTGAAATATGTTGTGGGGTTATGGGGTTAATAAAGTTGTGACTTTTTTCCGCGTGAAACAATTGGTATGTAGTATCTTGCATATTGTACAATTTGGGTTGCTTTTGAAATCTTAGGAAATTTATACTTCCTCATAACAGGCAGTAGCTCCCTTGGCTCCTCTCATAGTTGTGTTGGTGTCATATCATAGCGTTTTCCAAGCCTCGTCATAATTTGAGCTGAAATTTTTTACTTATTGTATTAAATTTCGACTTTATCCTGAACCACTTTTCTCATTTTTACGATTAATGAGTTCATTCAAAAGAAAAAAAAGTTTAATAGTCAATTTGTCATTCTCCGTCCGTGTCCAGGTTCGACCTTCCCAACTTTGATGTCCTGAAATGGATTTTTCGAGGGTTAATCGAAAATTCGCGCCCTCACAGCACCCTTGCCAACCTTATGTGTTTCCTACCTTTCATTTTGTTTTCTTCAAAATAAATAGTATTCGTCAGTGGATAGGCATGAATAATCACTACTTATGGTTACCTGAGTGTACCTATTTTTTTCAAACAGTTTGGAGAATGTTTATTTTTTTCAACATTGAGCTTTGAAAATGTCGCTTTCTGGGAGAATGACCCAAGTAACTAGGTATTATTTCTTGTTGAATTATTCAAATTCCGGTGTTACAAAGCGCTCTTTAGGCCTTTAGGAACCGCACGCCCCACCCTCGTCGCCTCGAGTCGCTATTTATTTGCGTGCTGTCCCTCAGCCTCTTTCTGACGAATCATTGGTCTGATTAGGATTGATGAGCTGTCGGACAGTAGCTGTAGCAGTACCTGCTTGTACTCACCCTGCCGGTATTGTCCTGGACGTTGACGCCGGGGAGGGGCCCCGAGTGTAGGCCGTACTGGAGGATGTGCCTCGCCTCGAGGTCGAGCCCTCGGGACGCCGCCCAAACGAGGCTTCCCTCTGCCAGGCTGTCACCACTGCAAAAGTAAACCAGAGAAAAGTCAATTCTATAAACAAGAGAAAATCGTATTTTCACAAGAAAGGTCTGGGAGAAACCTTAAATATTATTTAAGATGATCTCATATGAATTCTATCATGAGCCCACAAATACTCCCGTTTTATTCAAACACACTCGATAAAATTAACTGGGGTCACTAGATATAATTTTACCTCATTACAAAAAAAGTTATTAAATGTCAACTAAAACACGATAGGTGTAGGATCGTAAATAAGTTACGCAAGAACTGGGTCAAGCTGACCTTAGCAACTCTTCGGAGAAGATAATCATTTCACAACAATAAACGTTTTCGCTTTCACTAGAGTTACCACCTCACAATCACTTCTTGCGGGAACGGAATCAGACATGTATTTGATAACTATAAGGTTTGCTTTAAAATGTATTTACAAATTTGTATTTACAAATAAAAAAAGTTAAGGCTCACATTTCTTCATTTTACTGGAGATTTTCAAATTGGCACAACATCAATTTCTGGAATTAATTGCCAATTCGAAGTTCAATTCGAATAAATAATGACCAATTTGGGAATAATTCTAGGGAAAAGAATAAAGTAAAATAGACCATTGGTTTATTTCGAATTCGCATTTAATTCTAGAAATTGATTTTGCGCCAATTTGAAAATCCTCAATAAAATGCAGAAACGTGAGCCTTCTTTAAAATGCGATACCGAACTCACTTCCATGAAGAACGTTTGCTAAATAGGTGGAAAACGTTGATTTTCACCAAAAAACCACGTTTTTCAGAACTCAAACGTCATAATCTCTCCACCAATTTCACTGTGAAAACCATTTTTCAATACCGTTGGGATGCTGAGATTTCCAAGTTTTTCTCGAGGAGTGCACGCTTAAAGAACCTCGTACTGACAGCGCAAAATACGAAAGAAAAAAAACGGTGATTTTTAAGAAATCCTCAGATTCTGGACTTTGACCATTTTTTCATCAATAAGTGCTGTCTATAAAATCGGATTTTATATCAGGGCGACAGCAAATTTAATGCTCTTTCCAACGGTACCCTCAACTTTCATTTCACATATTAACTTAACGGAGTTGAAGCCGTTTTACTGAGACAAAGTCAAAAACACGAGAAAAAAAAATCTTAAAAGTGAAAAAAGTCGGTTTTTTGGTTGAGTAATGAAAAAACTCTGGGAGGCACTTTTTGTTGCAAATTAGCTGTTGAATTGATTCCTTGAGTTTGTCCCATAGTTTCTGTAGACACCCTGTGTAGGGGACACCATGTACATAATCTTTGGCTCTTATGTGTCTGTACATAAATGTCTCTGAAGATTGAGATAAAGTGTTTCAGCCTATAGCTTCAGCTCCTACCAAACTATAATTTGACTCACTACAATCTTTGGGAATCCACTGTAAGTACAAGAGCTGGTCTACACCTGGTTGGCAGTCTATAATGTGAAACTATCCGCGACATCGTGATGTGCGACTTGACAGGAGACGTGAGATGCTTTCGTATGCTTCAATTTTTGATCAATTAAACTCAACTCGGTTCCAGAGCTGATTGGCATTCGAGGCCCCTCGCCCTGCAGACAATACAACCGTTGCGTAAAAACTTGAAAATTAAAATTCCTCTGCTCACTTGCCCCCTTCTCCCTTTTGTTGTCGGAATTATAAATAATTGCAGCGTCCGACTTGCTTTTGAGGTCGTCCTGTGGTCCCACTTCAGAAAAGGTTGTCTTGATTACCAAACATCGCGCGGGCTTTTTAACCAGTTTTATCTGGATCGAGATTTCAAGAAGATCGTTTTGATCGAACTTCGATCTCTTCCTCGGGATACTAAATTGGTATAACAGTTCAGAATTTTTGACAAAAACAGTAAGACTCGAATAAATCCTAGTAGATTCATTTTTTGAACACATTCAACCGACCACGACACAGTGAGAGTAAATTTAATGGCTCGTGAACGCTCACGGTCATTAAGCACTGATATAAATTGAATAAGACTATATTGTTCTAGTTCTAGGCAAAAAGTTATTAAAAAAAAACTACGTGTTGACATGATGTGACTATCAAGTGTAATTGCTCGGAAAATCATTCTGCTGAAACGTATATTCCGTTCAAAAGCGTTGTGACCCAATTGTGAGAGTGGCGGCCTTTAATTTGAACTGCTCATTAATCGACCCACTCCGACAAAGCAAACTAATTTTTATTTAGAAGGCATTGGACACCGCCACTTGAATCGTGCTTCGTTCAATTTTTTTCGGATGAGCGACCGGAAAGAATTGGTACCTAATTTATAAACGGCTCGTTATTTGTCCGGACACCAATTGGTCCGGAGGGGCGAACGACGTCTTCATGTGACGGGTAGGTTTGAACAGTCCAATTGAGATGAATCAAGAAAATAAATTCCATCAATTGAAAAGATGCTTTGTTAATTTCTAGAAATATTCAATCATCCGAAACCAGTTCTGACTATTCTTTGGAATCCCTACTGTTTCCTATCTATGAGGAAACAAAAACTAGGATGAGGTATACAAAAACTGGTCCTTGAGCTTCAAAAATGTATTGACCTCAATGGCGGTTATCTAGAGGAATAATGACACGTTTTGACACTCATCTTGAAAATTTCATTAAAATATATTCATTTTTCAACACATGTTGTACCTAACTTTACTCTCTGGACGTCCCTCGTACCATCTATCAACTTCTCCAATCATTGATTACCTGGCAGCTCATTTTCTATTATTAATACAAGGTTGAAAAAGTTGAGCCTCCAATAAAGTACCTATGTTTACCTTACACTTCATCTATAAATTGTTTTGTGACTTCATATTTTTCCACAGTACAGCGAGGCTGAAAAGGCATTGAGAAGGCAGTCGCGGCGGAGATGAGGACCTACCTGCATGACATTTTCATTGAACACACTTGTAAACCGACACCATCGCATGTACCGATGTATCCCTTCCGAATGTAACCACCCCAGCGAGCTCCCGTGAAATATGACATCAGATACCGCGTCTCGCACTGCGTTCGGTTGCATTGGCGAAACCCGTCTTACTTTAACCGGCTAACGAAATGAAAAACTTCCCGCACAAACAGAAATACGTCTGACACTGGTGAGCTCCGCGGACCAAGTTTCTATATAAGTCCAGAGTGACCATTCGGTAGGTTTTGACAACACCATCATCAATCTCTCTGCATGTCTTCTTGGTGTTTTCTCTCAGTGTTTTAAGCATTGGGGTATGTATACACAGCATTCCATCTCGACTCCCAGGGTTTGGTGAAACCACATTTTAAACACACTATCGTAGGTAGATAGATTTCAAAAATGGAGTTACGAGTTTGGCTATGTTGAAAAATAGCGAGAAAAAAAGGGTTTCTGTGAAAAATGGCGATTTCGTGACATTATAAAATAAATAGCTAATAAAATATATAGAGCTACTCTGGAGGTTGATTTCTCGCATTTTGCGTAAAAAGCAAATAAAGAGGCGTTTCAAGGCTCCTACATATAGTTGTAGGTGATTTTCTCGCCTTTATGGTTTGTATTTTACTTTCTGAAATGGCTGAAAAGCCATTTAAATAAATGTAATTTTAGAATTAAGTTATTCTCTGTTAAATAAAGGATGATAAACTATTTTCCATTTCTGAAAATCATCCTAATGAATTCCAATGACATCGTGTCACTTCTAAATGACTTGAAACCTCCAACTGATTTATAAGTCACTAACCCTGCTGTCATTTTTGACATCGCCCACTTATTATGAAAATGTAAGCCGTTTCTAGATGCATCTATGGAAAATCCGCTTTAATGCAAAGGGGTATTATATCAACACTTGGTCTGGTGAATACGAGCTATATCATGCACGAGAGTGGTCGAGTCCCGGAGAGCTCGTCATATTTCACGGAACGCCCACTTTGATTTCCAACCTTGTCGCTTGTATTAATAAACAGTTTGTTGTCAAGCTTCTTTCTTCCTCTCAACCACATTCATAACACAACTGGCGTTTTTGCCCAGAGGTTCCACTTCTCCACTTTTCCTAAATCAGTAAAAGTGGTATTTGCTTTCAGACCACGTTAGCTGCTAAAAACGCTGCTCTTTGAAAATATTGATTTACAACGGCTTTTAGCCAGTTGTTGAAACGAACCCGCACTCATAATTCAAATTTTCAGCTCATAACGTCCTTGGTATAGGAAATGGACCAGTAGGCCGTTTGGACGACGCACAGTGGGGCAAAGCCGAAAAAAACTCCTCCAAAAAGAAAATTAGTTTTGCACACTTTTCCCGATGGTTTATATATCATGAATAGTAGAATGTAACCCTGTAGCCGTTTTCCTGGAAGAATTTATTTTCAGCTTGGACTGAGGGGTACAATGCGGGATTTTTTGAGGCTTCGAAAATAGGCACTTATAAACATAAAGTTTGGAGTATTCGTGTGTGTTCATTTTGGAAGATAGAATTTCGAAATATTTTGGATGTGTTCCTGATACATTAAAGAAAATTAAGAACCTTCAACCCGTCTGAAACACCATGCCCTTCATGAGGGCTGAATTATTCAGTAATTAATCTTGATTTTAACGAGTGATCTCGGGTTTCTAAGCTTTCAAAAAAGGCTCCACCTTGCTACGCTCTGGCTGAGCAATTTTTCTAGTCTAGACACCCTAGAGAAGCTCTTGTAAAACTTTCAGCTGCAATCGTTTGCGAATCTGGACTTAGGATTGATTTTAGTGTGAACAACAAGGCTGATTCAGCGGCTTATTATCACAATAATTGTTATTTGGACCTTGGAGAGTTCTCTCTTCTTCTCAGCACCCCAAAAGTCAATTTTAATGGTCTACCCTCTACTTTTAGGGGCGATTGACCCACTACGTCAAACGAACGTCAATTGACGTGTAGTGGGTCAATCGCAATATGCCCTAAAAGTAGAACTTTAAAATTGAGTTTTATGTAGAATCGATTGGTAACATTGCCAGCTATGTATCTCATAAAGGGGTTGAGAAATAGTAAGTCAGTGGGTCAACTGACCCATGTGAATTAGGTGAATGTAACCGACTGACTACGTCAAATGTGTATTTATTCGCAAAGACCACGTGTGACTTTCTTTCAGATTTTTGAAAGTTAAAGTTTAAAGTTTTTATAGATTTTTTTCCCGGAAAATAGCCGTTTTGCCCCCACTGTGCGATATATGATCAAAATTAAAAATATGTTATCCAACCTCCTTTTTTGGTTATTGTTGAGTTTAAGGTACATGCTGAATGTGGACCTTTTGACAGAGAGGGATAACAGCGATATTGTTTGGGAGTATTTGAATTCACATGATTAATTTTGCTGTTGTGATAAGTGCCTTCAGACCTACACCCAAAAACATACCCATTACACTATTATTTGTCCTCAATAATTTATACTTCGTT
Organism: Stenodema calcarata; assembly: GCA_963920205.1. Classification (NCBI taxonomy): domain Eukaryota; kingdom Metazoa; phylum Arthropoda; class Insecta; order Hemiptera; family Miridae; genus Stenodema; species Stenodema calcarata. Next base: position 18,296,278 of record OY986061.1, on the reverse strand, counting down.
CAATCAGCCTCTAATCTGACACCCATTGCGCAATTTTTCAGCCAATTCCACTAATGGAGCTCGCTGAATCTACATACTTACAAATAATCCGAATAAAAAAAAGTCCTGTTCGAGAGCATCTAGAGTGATAAGCCGGTGAGGAACTTGAAAGCGTGACATCTCTCTTAATTAACTCCGAGACCCCACTAGATGTCTCAGACGAAAAACCAGCTCCTGCATTCGCATGTGATTTAAATTCCGCGTCGTCATCCATAGAGATGCTCAGCGAGCTGAAAAACTTCGGTCCCCCATTACCTGTCACTACCGAAGAACTGGTACCATTAACTCCTTCGTCGGCGTAGGTATAAGGACGAACGGTTTTTTCTCATAACTCCTATACAACGATGCCTGATTAGCTTTGAATTTTTTCCATGCCATATTTGATACCTTGAGAGATTTTTTTCATCGGCAAGACCTATAAACCACATATTCCGCCGAGTTATTTCTCACAGGATGTCACTTTTTCATGAAAAGGTCGCCATCAGTATGATTTACTGAGTAGCGAGAGATGCTCGTGGGGTTCATTCAGTTTATTCAGAGTCCTCCACTTCCAGAAAGGAAAAATATTTGACTGACAACCACTGTAATAACCATAATAAGAGAAACCTTTTTCAAATTACCTGCTTACCTCATCAAAAATTTATTCAACTCTAGATTATACAAAAATGACTGATTGACTTATGACTGTTCTAAGTAGCATGATTCAATGAACGAATTTTTGGAGTAACGTATAACTAATGCCGACAAATTGGTTCACCAGTGGTGACGTCTTAAACAGCTTCAGAACAAACTTCTCAAGATAGACCGAAATAAAATGCAACGCTTGTCGCCCCCAAGTATATTTTCGAAAACCTGGATGATTCATCCGAGATAAAGTTTGTTTACTACGATGTCGACGTAACGTAGAGTTATTTTCTGCCGTTTACGTCATAGGCTGTGTGACTGTTTAAATCAACTTTCTAGGAACTAAACCATATAATGGTTTAGATATACCAGAGGTGGAAGGCGTAATTAGAGCAATAGTGGCAAATATGCACAACAACATCACCATCCACCAGTCAACTGAATTTGAGAATCTCGTAGCGTCATGGGAACAACAGTCAACAAGACGTCTAAAAAGGACAGTCGACCTATTCGATATCTAATAATTATTAGATTCACTAACGTGGGTATGTAGCAGGTATATGGACTAGTAGGAACTCTGTTACACTAGGTTTTGGTTTATAGGTACGATTCGAATAGGTCGACTGTCCTGTTTAGACGTCTTGTTGACTGTTGTCGTTCCCATGACGCTACGAGATTCTCAAATTCAGTTGACTGGTGATGTTGTTGTGCATATTTGCCACCATTTGCCAATTATTGTTACTCTTATACTTACCTTATAATATAAGGTATATTATACCTTATAGAACGGGTCTGGACATGGGTGTACCCCTCTCAATTCAACCTCCCCACCACCACCACTCCCTAACTCTCTCACGGTGAGAGTCTCACCCTAAAAATGAGAAAGATACTTAGCTAGATCAAATTTCATGTCATCCTATAGCGCTTGTAAGATCATTTTGGATGTCAGAAGGAGGTCCCTTTAAAAATCGTTGCCGTTTTCAAATGATCTTTCAATGGCTGATAGTGAAATTTAATAACTCGAGTAATTCCCTTTACTATGAGGAGAGGATGATTCGTCGTGCCCCCTAAACGGCAGTTCCTGTTTAGACAAGAAAAGAATGCAGTCAAAAAGCGAAGCCTTAATCTTCCTGTTATTTACGTTCTCATTATGAAGAGAGATTTGCGTGGTTTTTGCACTACACCCTGATAACCATTGGTATCTATTGTTGTTCTCAACATTAAAATGTCTAGTGTACTTACGGTCACGAGCCCTTGAGATGTGGCAGCTTTCGAATTTTTCGCTAAAATTTTGCAAACTAAACGACCGCTGAACAATCCATTGATGCAGCAACTATGTATTCATTTTTGGAAGAAAAAAAACTAAACGAACAATCAAATAACAGCAAGGATATTAACAATCGATGGTCATTGTCATAATGAGCGGACAATTCAATTTTTCAATTGAATGTTTTACTGTTGATTAAATATTTTGTTATTCTTAATACATTTTTCATCATTCAATTCCAACTACATTCTTCATTTCTTGTGGGAATGTTCGACATGATGGTACAACAGGTATTTTGAAAACACCAACTTCCGCAGATTGAGAGCATTATAAGCCTCAATGGAATATGGAGGAAGACGGGCAATAACTTTGATAGCGTTTTTCTTGGAATTTTGAAATATCGTTTAGCGCCCCTTGTACCAAAAAGAGCCCCTTGTGAACTCACAGTGCGAATACGTATTACTAAAATGCATTTTAGTATGTGATGCATATATCACATGTGATTTCGGTACGTAGGTACCGACAAAAAGGCAAGAAACCTCTTCAATTGGCAAAATAAAGAGAATTCAAATTGTCTCCGTTATACAAGTACGTATGTACTGCTCATCCCACAAAACCTCATCACCATCTCTCGTATTGCCGTTAGGTCGTAAATTTGGTTCACTTCACAATTCAAACGGGTTTTTTGGTTTCTTCTCTCACGTCATTCGGCTTTGATCGATGGTCTATAAAAAAAATCGAATCACGAAGAAACAAATTAAGGAATAGAAACTCAGAGAGGTTTTTTATATTGAAATACCTACTACAGGTGCTTAACAATGTTACACCTGAACATAAAAGACTGAGGGACGTGGAGCTATCGAGACAACAAAATACCATAGTGTGATATGGTTGAAGTAAAATTATGGGAACTGATTGCCTCTTGGATCTAGTTGAGTTAGCTATTTACATTCGTGTTTCAAACTCCAAGATTGAATTTAAATAGTAACATGAGGTTCATTTAGCAGATTCATACTCTTCAAAATTCAATACTTTCCAACTGTTGCTTTTCGTTTTCTGGTGGTGAAATTTCGAAAGTAGCCCATAATTTCTCTGGTCTTTGTTACACAGATTAAATTTAGCAGACAAGTTATTGAAAATGCACTTGAGAGTCATGGTAAGCTGAAAATAAAAAGTAACATCAGACCTAAATCAGTAGGTGTCCTAAAAACATCCTTACAAAGACATTTTACTCTCAACTAAAACTTTTGATGGTCGGTTGTCTACAGTGCACACGAATCATAAAAGACCTATTACTCAACAGAGTTTGGAGCTGGAATTATTCAGCTAGTTTTAGCAACAGGAAGTTTCAAAGTACCTTGACTAGAAGCACCTCCCACAAACCCCAAGGAAATTCAACGTGAATAATATATTGTGAGGCAGCAGGTGCAGACAGGACTTGAGTAGGTAAAAATTGACGATTTATTCAGTCAATCAGCTCAAATTTAGATTGTATTGATTTTCGTACATGGTAATATTATGCTAATTGAGCATCATAATACATGTATGTAAACTAAGATTTGCTACAGTTTTATATTAAATGTTCTTAATGGGCTAGTTCCAATTGAAGTGACTATTGAAGTTCTGCCCGGTAAGCCCAGGCTGTCTTCCCAAATTTGGCAAGAGGCAACCAATTCACGCCATTCAAATCCGAACAGTATCTACTTAGCATCTAGAGGTCTTACATTGGTTCATTTCCAATACTTACGTGATCGTTATGAAATCTGTATTAGAGCTAAATTACAAAATTATAGCTAACGATTTAAAGACCTAAAGACTTATATAAGGTACTATGAAATTAATGGTTGTAAAAGGTGGTTGTCGGTAAATAAACAGCCATCTCGAGGTGAAGGCATTAAGTATGTATCCAGCTGTTTCTATATTGAGAGGTTCGCTCTGCTATGGATGCATCCAATCTTTATGTTGGAATATGAATATGCATCCGATATTTATAAATATTTATGAAGGCAACTCGAAAATGATGTAATCACGCATTGATTCAGTGTTCGTTGAACCGAGGTATGTCCTGTGCGTATAAAGGTCGAGCTACCTTTTGCAATATAGACACTTAGTAGCTTTGACTCTGTCTTTTTCTATACTATTAGAAAAATGTATCAAGGCTAGGCTTGTGTCTTTCCTTGATACAAACAATGTTGTCTCCAGGAATCAATGAGGGTTTCGGAAGGGTACTGGTACCTACTACAAAGCAGGGCTGATAATTTCAAAATGCCATAGTCGAAAAAAGAGAGAAATTTAAATAGATTTCAACTATAATTGTAAACCATGAGTGCCATCACTGTCCTGAGGGGATCAGAAATGCCCCACAAACCAAACAATGAAGTTATTGGCAGGACACTTTCAGCTAGCGGCCAGTTATTATTAGTCGTTATGGGTTTTCGGTCTTTTGGAACAGGGGGGAAGTAAGACTTGTTGCAAGCTCATGAATAATTGGCAGAAGTAAAGCTTGATCGGTTACTGGGGGATTTCGGATCCCCACAGCGACATTGGGGGCACGTATGCTATGGCTCGTGAACTAGACGTCTAGCCCTCCATTCACTACACAGGTGTGCAGGTTGGTAACAGATGTTGTTAGCGAGTTAGTTTCCGATCACCACATTGAAATGTAGATATTGCTTGGGAACTCGCGAGGGAGGTGGAATTATACCCGTACTTCCACCATCCGAATGACCCCACGGGAAAAGGTTTGTAATAAAATGGACGAAGGAGGTCGTATACTTACTTCCTGGAGAATCAGGAGTTAACACTCTATCAAGGCGATGGTATCCCGGAGGACTAGAAAGTCGCCGTTGTTAGAACTACACGTCGTAGACACACGAACTTGTTTGCACGTATACGAGATTTTGAAAATTGCATTTCTAGAATTATTGATAATGATAACCTATTCACATATACATTGCACAGAGAAGTAATACCGAGTGGGTATTACTATGTCTTGTGTGTTTCTGATAAGATTTCTGGAACAATCCACATAAAAGGTTCAACTCATGGAGCTCTCACCTTTCAGGCGATCGCTCATATACCTACCTAATATATTATGTACCTACCTAATTTTGATGTCACTGAAAAATCGTGTGATAAGTTACCTACGCGATTCATGTTTTTTTTTAAGGCAGTGGGTCGTTGAAACCACGAGAATACCTCCCCCATATCACCTCGACATACTTTGTAATGATCCATCACAACTTGATGAGAACCTGGAAAGCCTGTTCAAAAAAATGCACGCGTGCCATGTTATTTGACAGCTGGACAAATCGACTGTATCAGGTTAGGCCTCCACCCGCCTTCAACTTCTTGGTTGACTCCAGTTCTATAGTTATCTTCCTGACCTGCCGGTGCCTCCGGAGTCGTTATCTCCCTACTTCCATCTCTTTCTTCCCGCTTCGGGGTTGAGACTGGTAGAAATCGGTAGAGCGGGCGGTTCGTGACTCGCTCCCGTGGGCGACGAATCCGTCGGGTCTGACCCCGTCGAAAAGGAAGATCCATTTGAAGATTTATTGATGTACTTAGTTACCTTCCTATTGTGGATCAGAAATACTCATCGGTCTCTTGAACCAGTCGTGTCGAATACCGCGCAAGACTTTCGTTGGGCAGGTTATTTAATTTTGGCCACGTTTATTTAAGTTTCTATTCCAAGACGAAATCAAATCAGCTGGGTCGGTTTGAGGTTGGCCAGTGTTTACGGCGTTTCCCAAGAGGGCCTCAAGAGTGTCTATAATTAGAAACGAACAACTGGTGGAAAAAATTACTACGATCTTTTCAAACAGGCTGAGAAGTGTGTCTGGAGTTATAATAATTTACCATAACTACGCGTTTATTAGACGGAATTTGAAAATATTTACGAACATTCCAAAAGTATTTGCAAAAATGTATGTCTTTTACCTTGAGATCGATTTTGTAGGAAAAACTTGACACTCACCTACACTTCCCTAACTTTCACGATTTGATACTTCATCTGTCTGATTAGTGGTTGAATTTAGTTCATTCAATTTAGTAACGTTTTCATTTTTACATGGTAGGTATAAATCAGATTTTCTGTGGTTATAGCTGATGGTTGATTTGTACGAGTATAAATCCTATACCTAATATAGGATGATATTATCATATAATAATTATATGAGTGATGATAGCCACTACACTTCAGAATAGCTACCTAAACAATTATTAAAAAATAATGGCAATAGCTGGGAATCTTTTGGGGGGACATAATTAGAGGAACGTACAGAAAGTAAGGTTACATGTGTTATAAATCGAAAAATAAATATATTTAAATGAAATTTACAAGATAAGTGTCAAAACATGTCATTATTTCTCTAGATAATCGCCGTTGGGATCAATACATGATTGAAACCTAGGGACCAGTTTTTGTATACTCTCGCCGTATACGTTCAGCTCAACCTCCCTAAGCCATTTTCTCCTAGTCATTAGAAAATCGTTATCCACCCAAAAAATTCTTGAATTTATTGAAAAGATGATAATCCGATGGTGCCAGGTCCGGGGTATAGGGGTCGCTGAGTCACAATATCCCACCCAAATGAAACAAGCAGATCCTGAGTGAAACGGGTTTGAGGTCTAGCGTTGTCATGATGGAGTGACACACCACAAGTCAGAATTCCCCTCCTTTTGTCCTTACTTTTGTAGTGTCACACTGTATGCAGCAGGAATTATGGTGGTTTCTTTAGGCATAAAATCGACCAGTATACGATCCCTTTCCGGTCCCAAAATACAGATGTCACGAACATCCTCCCCAAAAATTGAACGTTTGAGTTTTATGGTTGATGGTGAATGGGTATGACGCCACTATAGAGACTGCCTTATTGACTCAGGAGTACAGTGGCACTTCCACGTTTCGTCACCAGTCACAATTGAGTCAAGAAAAGTTTCATAAGTTCCGAAAAGTAAGGAACTGAATAACAGAGCGTACATACGCTGACATCACCCCAGCGGTAGGTTGAGCGATTAGAGGACGAACTGTTTGACGCGTTTGGATGCTGTGACAACATTTCATAACCGACTGAGACGTTTGATGATTTGTTTTGACCGCTAGGAACCTCTCTACCTACCACTGGTGACAACTCTGAAAAACAAAATTCCCTTCGTCCTACACAGCGCTTGTAACCTTACTTTCTGGACGTCCCTCGTATGTATACTTATAAGTATTTGGAATTTATACCAGTTGAATACGTATGCACCGTCTAGTTAAGTCCCCTTGAACCCCCTTCCCCCCACAGTACCATCCTTAAATCCTACTTAAGTTCACAACTCGAAATATCAATAGAAGAGGCGTTACTCACTTCAATACTTCCGATGGCAGGTTTTCCTTGATTTCGTTGATGAAACACGTCCAAACGTCCATGGGTTCAAACACTCCGGGACCACAATGACCCCACATCCCACAACGAAAATCGGAATTGAGTGAAACCCGTCGACTCCGCCCACGAAATACAAAACAAACTTGTGAGCGCAACAGGCCGCCTAGACGTGATTTCGAATGCGATTGGAAACGACTCGGCGGTGAACCAACCTGTCTCGACCGAACCGAAAGAATGACTGACAACGTAATCCCGTTTAATATTTTATTAATGCGGTAAACCGTTTAAAAAAGACGATATGAACTCGCGACAAAGAGTGACGCTGGGGGTCTGACGCAAAACCCAATATTTAGGTTGCAAAGGAGACAAGAGGTGCGGTTTAAAAAAAAAAAAAAAAAAAAAAACTAACGGACGAGCAAAACAACGAAACGTACCATTTCTTTAATTCATCCTTCGGCAAACAAGGATAATCAGTAATTACCCACTTAAAAGGAGAACAACCTCGAGTGTTTATGATGTAGGGCAAACAGTGGAGATGAGAAAAATGAACCGAGAAAGGAACCTGCTTATTGTGTGTAATTTTCTTCAATTAATTCGGGCAAGATTTTCAAGAAGACATGGATTTCAAGAATCTTGAAATTAGCAATTTGGAGAGGCGTGATTTCATTGAGACTGGATGCCAAGAAAAATCTGCAGGTGTACCTACCTCATCCAGGACAGTATTTAGTCATTTTTAATTATCTCTCTCCCCCAAGGTCAAATTGTTTGTTATCAATAATTTTGTTTTTGTCATCGATAAACAATCTTTTTAGAGCAAGGACGATTTTGAAACTACGAAACCTTGCAATATATACCAACTTCTGCATTTAGAGACCAACCAAACCATGTGAAAAGTAGCCCCTTGTTCCTCCGCATATTTCCTCCAGAAAGAGTTAGAACCCTAGGGATTAGGGATGGGTGTCGATGAAAAAAACATCGATGTATGATAATAATAAGGGTGGGTAGGTATTGCAATATTTATTATTAAGGTATATAGCAAGTAAGTACCTATCAGGTTTAGGTAAGTGACTGAAAAAATTGAGCTCAAAAAGTCATTAAAACAAATATTAAACATCGATGTTGGAACAAAAAACATCGATACCCATCCTTACTAGGGATGCAAGATGGCTCTTGACTATGTCAGCAGCTTGGGCGCGGATATCTTCCTCCTGAAGATCTTCCCTCGATCGATCACTCAGGGACTTGTCTCTTTACACTGTGACTCTACTAATATTCATTCAAGTGGATTCTTACCACTATTACCTACCCTAATATGTACACTTCCTAATAAATGACATTTAGACCACTCAAATAATGCAACCTGACAGTAGGTTCGGCGATTTTCAAAAAAAGGCTGACCAGATTATTCAAGATTGTGATTGACGAAATAGCATGGATCTACACCTTTTGGTAATCCTAAAACCAAATACTCAAGTACTATAAGTCACAGTAAAGCATTGAAAATGGTAGTTCCTAGGTCACTCGACCCTCACAGTATCTAGCGCCCTTTGTACTCTATAAGTTACGTAAAGTTAATTTTCTGTATATTTCACTAAAATTAATTTTCTGTCGATGTGTTTCCTGAGTACATCGACAGCCCCGCTGCAAAAGCCTGTACGTTAAAAAACAAAAAATGTTCAGGGAACAATAAAAACTGTTTTCCAACAGTTGTTGTAATTTACTACAAACATCCATTGAGGAGAAATGAAGCGCTGTAGCTCGATTCTGTCCCAATTAGCGTGTGCACAAGGCCAAAAAACAAAAATTGTTCTTACAGGGTTTTGCAGCGAGGCTGTCGATATTCAGTCAGTTCATGACCTACTTGAATGTGCCTTGAAAAGTGAGTTTCCATCACAAAGGAGCTTCCCTCTCCCAAGTTCCTGAAGCAAATTCACACAAGACCACAGACGAAGCATCTACTACAAAAGCATTTTGTCTTCTCTGGAATCTACCTCCTCCTTTGACTTGGGTAGCTTCAGCTGGAATTGCGGTGTAATAAGGTCCTTTTGACGGTTTCCAACCTGTAAATACTCGTATCTACCTGTCTATCTCTGGGAACTTACCAATCCGCTCTGTACTGGAAGGCGCTCACATCAAGTCGCTCACTCTGTCTTGTAGGGCGTTTGAACCGTAACAAGACAATGTTGGAATGAAATGAAGGTAGATGGAATCAAATAATATGAACCAAAATTTTCGAACTCACCCATCACGTTCAAGATGAGGTTTGAATGCACTCTTACGGCTATCCAGGAGCTTCTTATCAGGTTTATAAAGTTATGATTGAAAACTGCAAAGGTCTCGGTTTCTTGTCTTATGTCCTCTATGAAAAGCAAACTGTATAGGAAGAAAAGAAATAGGAGTAGAAAACTGTTTGGTCAACGAGAACAATCGATAACGGAATGTACTTACGTTATGAACAAGTTGAATCGAAGTCGACGAAGCTATTATGGATACATTTAATGATGTTTTTGGCGCTAGGTTTAATTCGATACCTTCCTCAATGTGACAACTGAGTTCCCTTTAATCATAGACAGGAGCAAATGATGGTAACCTGATTTGAAATCGAACTGCAATTTAGGGAAGGCGAAAGCTATATTGACGTAACAGGATGCTACTCCCCTTCTTACGGGAGTGCAACAGAAGATAACAAGCTCGTTACTTTCATTTCTACTACATTAAGATCAAGAATCATTCAAGGTCAGTTTTATGCCATATCGTAGCTTCTATCCACTTGGTCGAGGTACACTGACTCAGGTCCTCCATAAATAACTGGTGTTCTTCCCTGGTGAAAAAGTTAAGGATTGGGAAATGAATAAATTATATAGTTACTTAGATAAATAGCAGATATATTCAAGTACGAAGTACTAATAGTGTAAGATCTTATAGTGACATTCCTATTACAAAATCAAGGAAAACAATGCAAGCTTCGAAAAAGATAACGTGGGGTATTAATAACGCCAGAACAATTATTTAGGGCGCATCATGATTGATGAGTTTAGAACACCGGCATCTTTGAGGGTGAGGGAGTCATCGGTGAGCTCTTTACTGGGGAAGGTGGTCAAAAGCTGGAAAGTAGAACGAGATAGTTCAGGCCGCAAGTTGACAAGATAGTGCCGAAGGTCTTGGATGGTGTGCGTGTGATTTAGAATAGCTTGGATTCGGGAGCCATCTGCAAGACGAACGGATATGGTCGTGGTGGGTGCGTTGTTATCTACAGTTGGTTTTGGAGGAAGTTCTACAGGTGTGTCTGGAATCGCCACAGCGGGAGCAGGGGTTTCTGAAGTGATCACCGTGGGAGTGACAGAACCGAGCATGTAGCCTGAACCGGTGAACGCCTTTCTGGTGGGCTTTGCAGGAGCTGGGTAATTTTCATGTCTGTGGTCTTCCATGTTCAAGTGGAGCGTTTCATCCGCAGCGTCTTCGACCAGTTCAGGTGGCACTTGACCCGATCGAATTTTCTTGAGGAAATCCCTGTCGCCAGGATCGGTGTAGGATCTGAGAGGCTCATCGTTTATGGTGAACCCATCGCGCCACAGCCTCAACGTTAATTCTCTCCTCTGACGAACAGGTCCAGATTCACCAACTGGTTGAGAGTCATCAGAAGTCATTCCGAGACGATAACCAATGCCTCCAAACTTATTTTGCTTTGGTGCTGGCGCCGATTCCACGCCACCAAGCTCTCTGACACTCCTGAACAGCTCACTGATGAGATCAGCACTGGCCCTCCCAGGCCCCAACACCTCTTGACCGCTGTGGGTGCTTCCACCAGCATAAAAACGTTGCCCTTCTTCTTCATCAGAATCTGATTCCTGTTTCTTCATCGAAGACAAAGTAGCAATTCTCGGCCTGTCGCCCGGTGCTTGTTTCTTCTTGCTAGTTGACGTCTCAGCAGCCTTTGGCGGTGGGACATCCATGAACTCCGGACTTTCTGATCTCTCCCTTGCCCTTTCAGGTGGGCTCTCTCCACTGACAGACTCGTAATAACTAGCTAATGCGTCTTCCAGATTCCAAACGGCGCTTTCCAAAAAGAACCGGCCATCTTCTGTAGTGGCCCCAGTGATTCCACAGAATTCTCTGAGGATCTGATCGTTATCGCTCATCCTTACCTAAACAACAAACACAACAATCACCAGTACCTGCCCATCATAAGGGCCAAATACAAATTTGAAAAATTAGCAGATAGCTGAGTGACTAGCTGATTAATTGAATAAGTATCCATTTTATTGTCAATGAATGAAACTACCACGAATTACCATCCATTCAAACATAAGACCAAAATTCCAGTTTTGCCAGTTCTACAAAAGTCTGAAGGGAATGGAGGAACTACCAAACAAGGGGGAAGCAACTACTTTGAAAAGCCCAGACAGAAGCTGCCACAAATTGGTTCAATTGAAGAATACGCAGACCGAAAAATAACACTCGACTACACAATTTCAGGAAATCCTATCGCTATGATCACAACACCGTCTTTTGGCAATGGATTGATGCTCTCCATTTAACCGAAGGAGTGGGGCTTAAGTGAGGAGTAGCAACTTGCTTTATTCCGGATGACCGATGGGAAATAGGAAGGGAGGACAAAGCAGTGCGAGGTTTGTAGATGTAGACTTCATTCTCTCGGCAAGATTCAATTACCGATCGCTGGCGTACGTTACAATCAAGTTACCTGTCTCGAGAGGAGGAAAAGTCTATTCCAACCCTCCTCGATACCCCCAAGTAGCAAAAATAGGGTTCTTCCGCGTTTGGCGGCGGTAATTTAATAATTGTTAATTGGATGAAGCCGTTTACTGAAGCTCCCATAACCAGCCCGGCATTACCGAAATCCGTAGGTGCTCTGGATTAGATTAAATTAAGAAGCTAAAAATAATCTTAAGTGGTACGTGATCCGCGTAAAAGGATGTAAGAGCGCAGGGGAGGAGTTTCTGCGAGTAATATTGATCCAAATATTGGGTATAAATAATGGAGGAGGAAGGAAACACACTGCAAGTACAAGGCAGGTAAACTATAATATTTTCATTCTTTTATGCAAGAGAAAGGTCCTAACTAAGCACGATGAACGATATTTTGAGTAGTTAAGAATGCATTGCTTTCAATTTTGTTTATATGGATATATTATAAAGTTACGTATATTGATTTCTGGTTTATAAATTGTAATCGGTTGTCCAAGTATAAAGAATGATGTAACAACCAGAGTCAATTCATTCAGTAAAATCCCTCTAATTTATTCAATCAACTTAGTTGGCTCAATAGAAGAAATAAGAATATCGGAATTCAAGTGAGCTGGAATTAGATCCAACCCATCTGCGAGGGACTAACGATTGGTACGACCTTCAAACAATTAGCAATCTAAACCATTTAAACATTATTGGATCATAAGAACGACGGACGACTGAGAATCAAATCAAATATTTCACTCTTCGAAATAAAAATGACAATAATTTACTTTAAATGACCCACTAATTTTCTGGTAATGAATAAATCAATTACAAAACAGGCACGAGTCGTTTCAATACATTTCAAAACTAATTAGAGAGTTAATTTACAATCGGTTTATCAATTGTTCAACTTCAAACTGCAACTCGACCATTATATTAATAATTAATGTTATTTTCCTAATGCTGGTGATTATAGGTACTGCAATAAATTGGAATTTGAGCTGCCGAATTTAAATATCTATCAACAATTGTTTTCCAAATCAGTAGAAAAAGAAAATACGTTTCAACTCTTTTCCAAAAAGAAACGCAAAACAGGACTTTTCCCAAAGCAAATTAAAAGTAGCAGTCAACAATCAACATTAAATATATCTGTCTAATATATCCCTCAGTAAAAACGATAATATTTTGCTGGAGGGTAAATCCCCCCTCCCCCCCCCAAAAAAAAACATCATTCGGATATCATAACAAAGTGGCCAAAATTAGCCTAAGTTTCAGTTTTTTATTCCAAAAATTTTCTTGGGTTGAGATAATGGGTCTAATCTTTCAAATGGCGCTGGGTCATGTTATAAAGATGGTCTGTGCAACAAATTTCAAGTTGATTGGTCAAAAATGAGTCGAGATGTGGATACCTTGGTAAACGGGGCGGAACGCTACCGGCGTGCCTAGGTGGATAGCAAGCAGTATCTAGTTTTCAAAGAAGATTTCCTGCCCTGACACTCTTTATGAAACTATGATTGAGTTTGGAAGGATCATTTTGCTCTGCCTCTCTCTCTACCTAACAGCAAATTCATTAGCATCAATCCCACCAATTCCAAGTTCCTGAATGAGCGCTAGAACGTCGAGTCCACAATGTTGCTCAATGGTTTGCAAACAGCCAAACAACAAAAATGATTGAATTGGAAATTCTACATACAGGTGATCACAACGGATACCATCCTGTAAAACTGTAGCTTGGGCAGTCCACATAAAATACCTGGTAGGCAAATGGCGAGTCAGAATTCGAACCCTCAGATACCTCCTGGACCACAGATCCACTACCTCTCTCTTACAAACGACAGATTTATTTAACACTCATTCGACCAATATGGGCCTATGCTTGCGGAATCTGGGGAGCCGCTGCTACTACACACATAAATAAGATACAAGTAACTCAGAACAGGGTGCCTCGGTTAATCACGTTAGCACCATGGTATGTGCGATGCAGTACCTAGCATACTGACCTAAACATTCCCTATGTACCCGAAGTCATCCAACACAACTATAACAACCTTCACCACACTATGAACAATCCACAGGAACCAAGCTTCAGAAGACGACTCAAGAGACGGATATCCCAAGATTTTTTATCACCACCCAGCGTAACATGATCAAGTAGCACAGAAAACCCTTCTTTAGATTCGACACCATCGCAACCCACATCCAACAGAGAAGCCAGTTGATGGACTGCACCCTCTCATCACGTCACACGCCAATTAGAGGACTCCTCTACTATACTTAGTTATATAATCATCTCAACTGCAATGTTCACAACAGAAGAATAAAGTTTTCTTTTAAGTACTTAAAAAACCCCCAAAAAACTGACAGTGATACGAATTTATCGAATTTTCTTTCTAACCACCTCTTTGGATTCATATGTGTTTTAATCGCAGAGGTCGTTTCAGCTGTTTGAATATTTGGAAGCGTGAATTGGGTCAAACACCAAATTCGTGAACTGCAGCCTATCCCTTTGTTGATGAATATTAGATATTTTCGACGATCAATAGATATTTTTGACACCGTAACACTAAAATGCAGCCCATTTTCCGAAATAGAAAATGGCTATTATCAAACTTATATTATACCTACATTAAGATCTATGGTTGGATTCAGAATGCCTCAAAACGGAATAGAATCGAAATATCATCTTGTTATGAAATGGCGTTGGGATCGATGAATTGAACCATGGATAAAGAAGGCGAAAATCAGTGACATCCACTCACCACAAAGGGAAACATCTTATCAAATGCTAGCAGAACGCAGTCTGTCTTATGAGAATGGGCATAACAATCTCGATATACTTGGGAGAAGGGATATATATTTTTAGACATAACCATTTTATCGATAAAACGATATAATATGAAGACTACATGGGAAAAACGAGGTAATTCGATTATTTCCAAAAATGAGTTAGCGATGGTTTTTCATAGATTTTTATATTATAAAATTTTTTATAATATTATGGCGGACATAACACGGTGGTCAAGTCAAAACAAGGGAAAAGCGAATTTAAAAGGCCCCAAATCGTATAGGTGACGTGAAAGCCTACCACTGTCAAAACCAAAATACGATGACGTTTAATAATTGAAGCGTTTCTTCAGTTAACCAGCTCGAGCTCAAAAATCATTTAGGTACTTTACAAATAAATGGTCGTTTTGAGTTTTAAGTCACGTTTCATTTCAGCAATAGTATGTAAGATACCTTGGTTTAAACCTGAATAGCACATAGATACCTCGTTTTTCTCCTGCTCAGCTGGACCTTTGGATGCTCAATGCTACATTACCACCTTATTTCCAACTTGAAAAAAGAGCATTGCATCTCATTCTACAGTGGACAATGAATTAATTTATAACTATTTTCAATTTCTTTCAAATTGGCTCAAGTGAAGAGGGAAAATTGACTCTCCTGAACATTTGTGAAATAATGAGTTACCCCGTTTTCCCCCTGTAGTCTTCATACATTATACTCAAATAATTTGAGTATATCTACTATTTGAGTATATTATAATTATTATAATATATTATAATAATTATAATATATTCAAAACGCCTCATCAATCCGTATAGAATATAACCTTCCACTTGATAGTATTTTGTCCACCTAACACCTCAAGTACTACACTAATATGACAGAAGAACAGGTTATCTTTCTCCGATTCAATGGTTGAAGCAGAAAAAAACCTACGCTAGCCTAGCGAACCATTTGAACACTGTGATGTTTGATAAACGAGGAATCGGACCACTCAATGTTCCAAATACTCGAATATTGATTAACCATCAAAATTTGATATTTAATATCACTCTCGCTGAATTATCAGCTAGCTTCATCGATGGTTGAGTATCTGACCTATGCAACTCAGATCATGGTCAATCGTAATGAAGAATGCGATGTGCCGGTTTTACAAGAACTTAATGCATAGTGTCGTAACTACCTACAGAACGAACAGCTTTGAATACTGGTGGGACGACCTACATTTGATTACATACAGAGAGATATTCACTCAACATTCAATCAAATTGAGCGAGGAAGTGTGTTTCTCTTCTAAACCTAGCCGGCAGAAGGTGTTATTGACCCGAGGTCAGGATACAGCCAACAACGCCACCGGAGAGAAATATTTCCGCGATCGAGGCGACGTTCCCCCACGCCCACAATGACGACAAGTTGCGCAATTCATCGACTGGATTAATACAATTCAAGTAACACGGCACCATTTCTTCGTAGAATAATAAAGTGCCTAATGAGGTTTGATGGAAGCTGAAAACGATCATACACAAAGATTGACCTTCAACATACGACTTACTCGTGAGTAGAAAACTGAAGTCCCAAGAGACGAACGAGTCGCTAACTTCAGTAGTGACTGCCGAATGTGTGATTATTGTAAGCACAATTCGCGATTAATCCACTTATAACATGAAAATGAAATGTGATTTGGAACGAACGAGGATGATATAAACAAAATTCAGTAGATAACCGGTGAATGAGGTTGAAACGCAGTGTTGCCGCATTGACACGGTGCAGTGGTGCCAACAGACGCCTATCGATCGATGTTTCGTGGATGCTTCGCCGCTCTCATCCATCCAGGAACCCTTTTTCCCGCCAGCTGGATGCTAGCCAAATAACGCTGATTTAGTTCCTGGCGGCAGGTACTGCAAGTTGAACACGGTCTTGTTTTACGACGGCGATTGAAGGAGTTGTCCTCGTTCTAAATGGCTTGCGGACGTAAGGGGGCGGAGCTCACGAATTTTATATTTTTTTCCTGTGAATGAAACGGATAACTTCAAAATCTTGATGAATATTGGATGATCACCGTTGCTAGTGGTTTGACAGAAAAACCGTTCTTCCATCAAAAATCCGTATAATGATCGTAAACACGATTGGGATCTACTCGTCACCATCAACAATTTGTCAAAATACAAATTACCTGTCCAAACTACCTGTGTTGTAGTCTAGTAACCACTAGACTACAACTCTATAGTTCTGGTAAATTTTCAAATATTTTGCTGATACTTAGCACCAGGAAATCACCTCAACCTCATGAAATATTGATCAATGTTCACTGCAGACCAGGGTAACTAGTTCTTTAGTGGATTGTAAACCAACTAGAACTACGTCGAAGGCAACTTCCTATCCAACCCTTTGACAACCTTTGTCCTTTGAGGCGGAGAGTCCCGTACGTTACCTTGGAGTTCCGCCTAATATACTTATGAAGTTAGCCTTTCCCCGAGGCCGCTCTCCTCCCTCTGACGGGCTAAACCTTTTTCTTTGGGGTTCATAAACCGTCTCATAAATATTCATCGTCTGTACTATCTTTTAACCGTACGTACGTTTTTCCTGGGAACTTTATTGCCGCCGAGTGGCACCAATGGGGGATAACGAGGGAATCAACTCACAACCGAACATTCCGCGGTGATGTACAGATGACAGAAGTGAATGAATTCTGATCTTTCGTGTAAGGTCACGGAATAAACGCTTTGTGAACAGACTCGAACGTTCGTTCAATGTCACATTTATGAAAGGAAATGACAGGGAAATAGGGAAATTACACCCCAATGAGTAACTAGCGTCTGGTCGACAGCAACCATGAAGCTTCAGTTGCTACAAAGTTACTTATCTACAATCTACGGTGAATCAAAAACCCAAACATCGATCCCACGTGATGTATGTACGATGTGTCGAAATATCTGGTCGCTTATTACACAGTGACTGTCGAAGGGTATCGATATAACAAATATTGGAACAACATATTGAACTATCAAGAAAAAACCATAATTCACTGCTGGTGATAACAAGTGTTGAGGATATGCAAAACCAGCATGACTGATCGGTCTTGAATGTGAGGTAAACCTTTGCGCCGGCCGTTTTGAACGATCGGAAGCCATGTATGAAGTCCATATGTTCATTCAAAAGACTCATCAAACCAACATTTCTTAACCCTCTGACGAATTTCACCATAGTAGTGGAAAAGACAGTGCACCTAGAAACTCAAAGAACGTGTGTTGGAGAAAGCTCGATATTATTACTCGTATATTGTAGGGCCTAGCGTACAATGTAGGCTAACTGGTCAATGGCGTCATAAACATTTCTGGGGGAATTTTTCTTAATTAACCTAGGACCGAGAATCTTTAATAACATAGGCAAAAGTTGTTGTCAAAATGTTAAGATTCATTCAGTTAATTTTCTTGTATTCACCTTCACACCTTCGTATTTTCTTACAGTGTCCATGATGAGTTTCCTATTGAAATAAACTAGTTACTACACTAAAATGTTCAGCTTATTTCATATTCAATAATCCCACTCTCCCTTGTTTAACGGGGATATTTAGTTCATTCGGGGGGGAGGGGGGATTGGCGTTCTGAGAACATGATTTAGCTTGATTCTTAAACACTTATCAAAACCCAAGTGCTACCTCTATCGTATCAACTGACCAGTAGGTATTCTGTAATGCCGAAATCGTCTACCTAATTACCAAAATTGTGTATAGATTCCATTTTAATGATGTCTTTCCGCGATTTATTCGATTTAATTTTTAAATTGACTTATTGCATTTCCCGCACCAATTCGTTCTACTTTGAACGATGAGACATTAATAAGGAATGCCGCACTCCTAGTGAGAAGCACATTGGAAGCTACTAACTTCCGGCAGGTGTGATATTGCATTCTTTCTCTATGCCGTGACGTACATTGGCAGAGATGTGGATATAACCTCCCGCCATTCTATCGAACGTTTCTTACATAATGTTATCAATGTTTTCAAATCCTGTTGTGAACTTCATACGAAGGCTCACGAATTAGATGTAAAATGAGGGAATCCATATGAAATCGCCTCAGTCCACTTTTTCTAGATTTTGAGCTGATGATGCCATCTTGTGGCATTCGAAGAGTACTATCGATTGATGTAAAGCTTTGGGCGCTAAAACAGCCTTAGTACCTACTGTTAGAATGGTGACTTTAGAAGAAGAACCGCCTCAGTCCATTTAAATGGACTTCCAACCTCATGATATTTTACAAAAACCGTCGTTTTTTGGAAAATGAATCAAGTCACCAGTGAAACCCAATTCCAAAAAAACAACGAGAAAATCGAGGATGGTGCAGACTCTGCCACCTACTCCATTGTATAGTGGACCAATTCAAATAAAGTCAGCAAAATGCGCTGATCTGCAGCATCTAACTCAATTCCTTGAACGCCCAGAAGCCTTCTTGAACCCCATTGAATTTTTCATACCTATAATTGTCTGGCCGATTGATTGATTAGGTTTGTATTCGTTTAAATTTTTAGTTTGACCAAGTATTCTTTGTCCATATTGTGCTTCGAAAATGGTACACTGCATTGAAATTTTCGAAAGGGGTTGATGTCCGTTGTCAGCCTGAAGAGTTGAAACTTATTTACCTGAAGTCTTAGGGGTGAAGTGAAGTTATCGGAGGATCTCCCCAAAGTAGGTCGACGGGCCTACCAGGCTTGTAATTCCAAATGGGCCACTTTGTCGACGATTCGCCCCCTCGCGTCGATGAGCGAATTAAGGTTGTAAAGCACGAGTCATTAGGCGGTGTGGTGAAGCACAGGTTGGAGCTGTAGCTCTCTGACAATCAACGCAATCGTTTACTAGCTCTTTTCGCCTTGACTTTGTTCGTCAGAATGCTATAAGAAAAGGGTTTATGATCATAATGATGAAATTCTGTAGCAAAATCCTAAATTTGGGGGACAACATTTTTTGTAAAACCAGTAAAATGCTGGTTTTTACATGAAACCAGTTCTTTTGACATGAAACCAGTTCTTTCTTGCTCTTATACTGCTTATTTGCTCATGCTGCATGACTTGGGATTTTCTTATGTGGAACACGGGTTTATATCATTACGGACAGAAACCAAACATAAGAATGCTGTAAATTGTTCCCGGACCAGTTTATTATATTCTGTATAGATCACCCTGGTTCAAGTCCTTATGCCGAAATTCTCTATTGATTTTAAAATCTGTTGTCCACAGCGAATGGCAGTGAAGGTTTAAAGAAAGAAAAAGATTTTCTCTTGGCCGATTTCAAAGGGTCATTATTGAAACTTATAAACCAATAATAATACCGACAGCTTGATAATACAAGTGGCAATCGGGGGAACCCAAATATTATTTCTAACCATTACATTACGTGGACACGACAGATCACGAAGGGGGTTTCAGTGGTTTTCAGGAATCACGTTCCATTGTTTACAGGGGATTTGATTAATTCCGTATCACGCAACCGCAGGGCTCTGAGAGCTTAATCCAGCAATTTCTCCCATCGTATGCTCGCTCAGCTCTGGTTATGCCTTTGATCCGTTAGTCGCTATTCAACTTCAATTTAGAATAAAACGAGGTTTCACTCCTCTTCTCCAACCCGTATTCGATTGACATGGATGCCATTTCAATCAGTGGTCTTAACAGATCATTGAGCAAAAATTTGTAATAATAGGTATAGAGAATTTCATATTTTTTCTTTATCTGGTTTTTAGCGAATTATCGAAGAAAAGGAAATTGTTCTCGGTCCACAATTTTTAAAACTTGAATTTCTGAAAAAATGTTATATTTAAAATACAAAAATCCGTTCCAGACCATCCTGAATTCCAGCCGATAACTCTCGATAGAATTGAGATAAAAAGTTCAAATTCGCACAAAAAATCTGTCTTGACAATCGAACGGCTAAGTTTGTAGATGGACAGAATCGGGGCACTATAAGGGGGGTTTCAAGAAGTTTTAGGGGTCAAAAATTACCCGTAAATTCCAAAAATGAAACAGTCCAACAAGTGACACCTCATTTAAATTTTTTTCTAACCGCTGAACACGATGGTGAAGTCACAGTTGCGATATCTTATTCTGTTCTCCTCAAACTGGAGCATTTTGAAGATGAAGAAACGTGGTTGTTATTTGAGATGTTCTTCACGGTTCATTTGCTCTAATCTAATAACAGAATGAGATATTTCAATTCTGACCTCACCATCGGATTCAGCGTTGAAAATTCCATAAAGTGAAGTGTTAATCGGCATAAAATGGGGGAATTATTACATTTTGTTTAATAACAATTTTTGTTGTTTAATAACAACAAATAAATGGAGGAGCCATTTTACATAAATCCAGTTATTTCTTAGAAAATTTGTTCTTATAGCCATGCTGCATGACTGTGGAATTGACATCATTATTAATGTTTCAGGTAATCATCAAATCTGGATAGCAGCATCTTATCTGATGATTAATCACTAACTCCGAGGGAAACGGAACCTAAGTGAACAGGAAGGCAATGTTTCACAGGGAAATTCAGGTCCTGAGCCGACTTCTGGGTCAGCGAGTTTTAAAGCAAAGTCATTTTTCATGAAGCCAACCTAGGGTCCCCTCAACCCTTCACCCTTACTCCTTAGCTATCCAACCTTCTGTTTAAAAACCCTGTAATTTCACGAGTTGGAGACTTCTCAAAGGCTTTCTCTTTCACCTTTCGCCCTTGTATACATTCACAGAATACAAGTTTTTACAAAGGGCATTCAAGTACTGCAGTACTGCAGTACCATGGTATGATTACTCCTCAGACGTTTTGAAGTGGCTTTCACCTAGCATGCAGCTGTACACTTTTCAATTCACTACTAAATTAAAAGAAAAACCAATTACGATCTATTGTATATCACTAGGAAATCTATCAACGTAAATTTGGAACTAAATATGTCACAAACCAAAATTTTTTACATACGTAAATATATTTGGCTCAATCTCTAGGAATTTGCTTAATCAAATTTTTTCATTTCTTTGTTTATTCACAGTTTCAAGGTTTAGGAAGGTAAATGTATAATAGAATGTAACCCATTAGCGTAATTTATAGTGATGTCGAATAATCGTTGACAGAATTATTTTATTCAACTGAAGCCGTTTATATCATTTTAATTTCAATAAACGGCTACTACAACTGGACGTGGATGTTTTTCGTTGAAATAAAAAGTTAGATGCAAAGTTCAACCTAAATTAATTACAAACATGCACTACAGCTGGCTCGCTCGGGTGGTTATCTGATGCGGCAAGAAAACGGGAGCAGGCTACAAGGGAACCTGCCCATAGCGAAAAAGATAAGCCGTCCCTGATATCGACAATAAATATTCTCCCGCTATAAATCCGCCCAACAAGCCATAACTAACAACCAACAAAACCGAACGCTGGGCTTTCGGGATGGGGTTGAGATAAAACCGAGACCAACTCGGGAAGGCGGCAGGTACGAAAGTCTTGTTCGGAGCACTTACAGCTGGACCAGGGGCAGTTGACACAGAATTTACATTCGAGCCCGATAGCTTTTGTGTTGTCTCACAGGCAGGATCTGTAATGTGGGTCTATACAGGATCTGTATGTACCTAATGTGGGTCTAATCATTCTAAATCTAAAATTCAGGAAGTAGAAATTAATTCTAAGGACCTGATTATCGTCCTCAATCAACCCCTATTTGAAACAGATAGGTAGATAATCTTCTTGCTTCTCATTGGGCAAACTGTGGTCTGTAAAAAATTTCAAGTCGATTGGTCCTGTTACACAGGCTGTAGACTCGTCAAAGTGTAGACACTATTAGCCTAAAATTTGTTTTTTTTGGTTGAGATAATATTATATTTGGTTGAGATATTTTCGGGTTTATTCTTTTAAAAGGCTCTGTCTCAAGCTGGAACAAAGCTATTAGCAAAATCTCACGTCAATCCCTTGCCACCTGCAGATAGAACATACAACAGTCTCAATGATTCAATAATTTTTCTGCGAGAACTGCGCTACCGTTTGTTCGGAGAAGACCTCAAGTCGTGATCTCCATAGATTTTGTCATACATTCACCTCATGCTGCTCTACAAAGGCTTCAGAAATGTCTTGTAGTTTGCCCAAGAGCTTTTTGTGATGGAGATCAGTCAAGCAAGTTTTACATGCATTGTAATTGAATATTGATAGAACTTACCAAGTTTTGGAAATGTCAAAATGCCTTTTTCAATTTTATTTTATTTCTAGCTGAGTGAGCAGCTACGAAAGGAGAACATGAACTATGAAGTGGGGGTGACCGTCTTCATTGTAATGCAGAATGTCGGTGTTCGCCGAGGGAAAGTCTCTTGCCCTCTTGGTTCTAATGCTAATCGCAGGAAGGTTCAGGGTGGTCCGTCTCGTCTTCTGCCTTGAGTTTGCCATCTTCTATACACTCTTTCTGAGGCATGGAAGTCATTAGAGTGGCGACTGACTAAAGGGAGCTCTATTGCCCTATCAGTCCCGGACCTCACGCGGAGTGAGGGACGACATTTTTAAGCCTCTCTCCTCGCTCGTCACTCGGTAATATATGAGCTTAGCTAATAAAACCAATCTACGAATGCTCCACGAGAAAAAAAAGAACTGCGCTAATAAGATTTTGGTTCGTTTGATAATCCGACGAGACTCTAATTGATTGTGGCCATTTTTAGAGTTGTCTACCTTGATCAGCATAACCGAAAGGATCTTACAAGCTTAATTAACCTCACAATATCTGATATTGTGAGTTCAGTTTTTGATCCAGTCTCCGAACAAAGTAACGATATCACTACTCATAATAATTCTAGTTAATTATCTAGTTCTATTACATAACTAAGTACAGTAGTCCTTCGGCAGATATGGGACCAGAGCACTGCCGGATTACTGGAAAATATCGAGGAAAAACGCTGAAGTCAACTCATCTTCATCAGGGTCGAGAAAACAATACGCCTGATTACCTAGGGACCACTGTACTTTTACGTGCACAACGTCTTCTTGATATTGACACATAGATAAGAAACCCCCTATCGGATAACGATACAAAGCCTACGGAAAAGTCAAGGAAAAAAGAAATTAGGTACTATTAGGCACTCAACCAAAAGAACTCGTATAAACTAGCATTTTTTAGTGAGTAAAAAAAACTACACTGGGAAGTTTTCCCAATATTACCTTCTTAAAGTATAACCTAACCTACTGTGGTAAGTAGCTACTCCCTCCGTCGATATCATGTATTAAAAGCAGCCGTTCATTTTTGAGTTAATGAAAACGTAATGGTGTATGTATGTAAAGAAAATATTGTAGGGCCGAAATTGTTGAAATATATTTGATGGAGGTAGGTATTTTCTTTTCTGGAAGTTGTTCGATACCTTCTAGGTGTGTAACCTACTCTGCAGGTTTAGGTACTTGTATGTGCCGGTTAGAGAGATGAGCGCAGCTTTCAGTAATGAGTTCAGTTTTCAGTAATGGTTGGAAACTATAATTCAAAATCAATCAAAAGAAACGTAATAGTTTTGAGACGAACCACTATTGGTCCACTGGTGCACCTCACAGCTATTTGTGTAATGAGTGCGTTTTGATGTTCTACTCTTCAAGCGGTCATCAGGTGTGCAGGTTAGATTCTAGTTGTTGATTTTATACGTTTACTAAGTAAGTGTTTGGAATCCCGCACGACGAGTGCTATGCATAGTCTCAGGGAAATATAGTAACTTAGGTAAAAAAGACAAAAAATATATTGCATGCATATCCACGAGATACGATAAGTTAGACACAAGACTATTTTTTTAATATTTCGGCGAACATGCTTTTGTCAAAATCTAAAGAAGCTGGCCGTGGAGAGGCAGGCTCGAGTTCGGGAGTAGCTGATGAGATCACCGGAACGCTAGTTCGATATTCGATTGTCAAAGGGGCGTCGATTAATCGATTCCTAAGATTTTACATTCTTTCTGGAGAAAAAAGGTCCCCCCCCCCCAATATAGTATTTTGCATACTATAATATAGTACAATATTTGGTCATCACAACACACAAGAGGTTCTTTATGTACAGCCGTATGCCTTTTGGTATCTCATCAGCCCCAGCCAAATTCCAGAAAACAATGGTGCGCAACATCATACTTGACATACTGGTCACAGCTCAGGGACGTTGCAATATCAAAGCAGCTCTTAAGGATGCGCTCAACAGCAGATTCGATAGTGGGGAAGGTAATGCGGTACATGCAAGAAGGATGGCCCCAGAAGAGGCCATTTATATTATGGGACCGCATTTTTTTATAGTAGGTATATTTGTCTCAACATATAGTTTAATAATATATAATATACATCGTAAACTATGTCTGGCAACCCTAGCTATGTAGGAAACTGCAGAAGTACCTATGTATACTCGTAGTTGGATGTAGGTAAGAAATTGTGTGAGAGACACGGGAAACCCACGAGCTGATTAAGTGAAATTTATTCATGAGAATATATCAATGTATCCGAACGTAGAAGGCGTCGTTATGGATAATACACGGTCGAAAGACCAGACCCGATGTCTGACCCCTGGAGACGGTCTGGTGGCTCTTGAATAGCAGCTCGTTAAGCGAGAGTTACAATTAAGCGGGTGGCTTTACGCTGATACGTGCACACGAGAATGAGAGTGCAAACTTTGTGGAACCAAGAAGTTTCAACGGCTTCGAATAATCTTGGATCTTTGGGGAAATGCAGACTAATAATATTATATTATAACGACCTCGAAAATATTAGTAGAAGTGTGTACGATTCCCTGTTCTACAAAGTGCACGAGTACAAGGAAGGCATCTGCAGAATGTGGTTTCGTCATGTCTGTATATAACTGAGGTTGAATAACAAGTAGGAACTGGCGATATCTTTCAACTACTAGCGTAAGTATAATCGAGAGTAATAGTACATGAAATGCCCCATACAATGAGCGGGGCTAAATGAAACGAATAATTGCTGTTGCAATACGCAATACTGAGAGATTCTACTTGAATAATTCAAGTACCACACACTTGATGAAGTACCACACACTTGATGAAGATAAGAAAATGTAATTATTACATTTTCTTATCTTCATCAAGTGTGTGGTACTTAATATGTATTGTTTGAACGATTTAGCCGGGGAGTGAGCTGTCATTGCTGTAGTGGTATTTTTCCTTCAGGAAATTAATAAATGCGGACCCATTTGGGAGGTAGTATGGTCTTTAAGACGGTGCCCTGAATTCCCATTGTATCAAGATTTTGTCAAGGCCTTAACTGCCTATTCACACATAACCCAATATTCTGGTCCAAAAATAGTCAAATAGGCCTAGAGCCTAAAAACCCTATCGATTTATCCGAAGCTTCGCGTTTATGCTATCAGACCCGTGGAAACCGAAGGGAAAGAATGTCGGTCATCCATCATCCCCCAAAGCTTTTCATGTGTCACAATGAACAAAAGCCGGAGAAAAACACCTGTTGGCCGTCGCCGCGTTTCAAAACATCAAATCCCCCCCCCCTCCCCTCCCGGGGGGCTTCGACTATTTGTATTCACGAGTAGGACACATTTCAAACGCCACTGCCGCCTCTTGTACCGGTCATTCGTGAAAAATGTACAGCCGATGATGTTAACGGTTTGTCAAATCACACGGATGACTTAGTTACAAAACGCGGTGTATTGTTCCTACCTTTTTGTCTCCGATACGGTTTTCAAAAATATGGATTGAGTGGGGTTTTCTCCTCGATCCACTAATCGTTGAAATAACTAAACGTGTACCATTTTCAAGGTGAAGCTATCGATTGTTTTAATAAGAAGTTAAATGGGTTTTGAGGTTAAAACCTCAGCCAAATGCAGAGTATTGACCATCGTAGGTGGGTCATTCTCATGTATACTCGTCCTGGCGGGTGCGATACCCATACACCTGCTGGCTGCAGAAAAGAAGCGAGTGTATGAGCGGAAAGACGAAGGTCAGAGACCCCGCGTCTCCAGGGAGGAAAGAGACCGCACAATGGAAAGATGGCAGGAAATGTGGACCGGCGAGCTGAGAGGGCGATGGACTGCTCGGTTGGTCCCTGACATCAAGGTGTGGATGCAAAGGGGGCATGGAGAAGTGAACTATTTCCTGACTCAGTTCTTATCAGGACATGGACTTTTCTATGCCTACTTGCACAGAATGGGAAAGGTGGATACTCCATCGTGTCAGGACCCTCACATCAGAATATGTGGAGAAGATGTTGAGGACAAAGATGCTCCTTGAACGGGAGCGGCAACGAACGGAAGGCGAAGAATCAGAGTGAAGAGGACTCCCGAGGACTCAGTCCGAAGTAATGTGTTAAACAGTCCCAGGCAGAGCTCCAACACGGGAAAGGTAGGTGAGGTTTCAGTGAGGTTTGAGTCCCACATAACCTGGAGGTGCGGTCCTCTCCAGGTATCTTACGAGATCCAAGTCCACCTATGGTTCTTAAAGATTTCCTCACCAGCCTACGGAAAAAAAATCTCATGTAATTTGACCATTTGGCTTTTCTGGACCTGCAAGATGGGGGAACAAATAAAGCAACTTTTTGAATAAATGAATAAATTTGATCTGGAATGTTAGGTACTATAGATGTTCAGAATAAGAGTAGTAACTATGCTCAACTGTTGAGCATCAGTTGTCAGTTGTAATGGTTTGCTGAGTTTTCCTGGTTCTCGAAGTTTGGGTTCGATTACCTACTCTGGGCATACCTAAATCGGTGAAAGCAGACCAGGATACCCCTCTGGGTGGGCGTAAGGGCGTTACAGGGGCAACTCAGCAAACCGTTCATCACACAGTTTTTTCAGTAGGTAGGAAAGGAAATTTTGTCACAAATGTTACCGTAATAAAAGGCTGAATGGAGCAAAATGCTGCATGGTACACGTCTTCGAGCTCTGAAAACCATTCAGCAAACTATGAATTTGTGAACTAAATGTAGGATAACAAGACAAGCTGTCGCAAATTGATTTAAATCTATTTATTATACCCAAAAACGGTTATGGCGACCTATTCACGGTAACATTCGTGACAGGTGCAGTCTCGTGAAAAACTGAAGTCACGTTAATCAAGTTGAATAACTTATACCTACAACAAGAGTGATTTGGATAGGTCATCTCACCATTGTTGTAAGTCCACCGTTGAGGCGTATCAGAATTTCAAATTGCAAATTCTTAACTTTGCATACCGCAAAATAACAAAAAACGAATCCCGTGAAAAATATTCCACCGTCCCGAAAAAAGGGAGAAAAAACACTCCAGGTCGATGGCGCAGCGACGAATAAAGAAATGCACAAGGTCTGTGTTCGGTGATAATAAACGCTGCCATTAACGTTTCACGAATTCCAATGGAGGAAAAATGCAGATGTAATCAAATACACACGCGGACTCTGGGGTGCGAGAATCGTACCTTTGGTGGGAATGATTTTATCACACATAAAATAACTTTATACTGCGAGAAACCTATTTTCAATGGAATCATTGATTCGTATCAACTGATTTAGAGCATTGTTATTTGTATTTCGAGGGTGAAGTGGCAGCATGACCTAATTCATTTTCCCTGATTTTACAGGAGACACGAAGAACTGATTCCACGCTGCAGCAGGTTGCAATTCACTATGTGGAACAGCTGAGATGTGTCATGCTGATATCACACTTGAGATAGGCAGTGCTGCTACAACTCGTTTCCTTTGTTTTGTCCGGCGAGAAAACGCTGAAACTAACGTCCCCAATCGATTCGGCGATGCATTTGCTATACGAGAACCACCTCTAACTCGTAGAACTCAATTTGACCAAAAATTCGATTTATTGTATTTACGAGAACACAACTATTTCCACACATTTTCACGCTTCATTATTTTCATTTATGGAGGTTGAACTTATTGGCAGAATGATTAAAAATGTTAAGAGCGAATACAATATTATTATTGAGAGGAGTGCATAAGGCAAACGAACCTGGTAATTCGCCAACATTCTCGAGAATTTCTTTGTTGCTATACCTACTTCTGATTTAGTTAGGGCTTAGTTAGGAGACTATTCTACAATAAAAGTTTTCTCTCGAATTCAATTCAGGTGTCCGAGTTGAACATACAGTTTGCTCGTTAGAAAATATAAGAACTCCTGGTCGATTCATTCTATGGCTTCATTTGTGACTAATAAATTAAGTCAACGTTTTAAAACCTGATTCAGAGATTGTCGGGCTGTGGTCCAAATACCGGAAATGACTGTTTCCCCGCAGGAAGCGGCTGGCAAAGAATTGAGATGAGTCTTTCACGGCTAGAAAAGGAAGTGGTCGATGTATTAAAAGACTGGATGTTATTTGGTACTTTTACGTCGAAATTTTTAAAATGTAGGGGACAAAATTGAGTAGAAGAACTTGATTCCTTCCGACCAAATCTGGTTCAGAACAAAACAGTGCGATCTGTGCAATCAGTGATTTTTTCTGAATCCGATTTGGTGGGATGGAATCAAGTTCCTCTGTTCGAAACATGAAATTAACCTCATGTTTAATTTCTCAAACAATTTGGACGTTACTGGTAGCAGTGATATTGTCTAACGGGTTTGGATATTGTATAATTTGTACAATTTTGACAATTGCTTCAAAGTGTCGATTCTGCAGCACTTGGCCTTGGGTGAATTTTCGGTTTTATTTGTGTTTTGATCATTTTTCGTACCTAGAAGAAACAAAAACAGTTGGATCAAACATTGCAGTACCCACATTTATTAACATTAAGTCTTAGCAGCTCGAAGTATCTCCTTCTAAGCTTTCAGTTCTGATGTCTACCAACTTGAAAATGGAGAAACCCATGGTTGGCAACCCTCGTCTGAACTGCAACCCTCGCCCTTCTACAATCTATTGTTATTATTCCACAATTTAAGTTCTACAGTATTTTAATATTCACATTGTAAAACTCCTTTTCTTCACTGTTTACAGGTTTAATTTTTCTACTCTGCACGGTTCCTTTCAACAATGTAGTACATATTCATCATCAGTACTCACGTTATGTTGGAAGGTGGGGAGGCATGCAGTTTACACAACGTCAGTGGAACCTATCACTTCATCACGATTATGAAGGGACACCTAACGTGACTTACTTGACATCGCGTGCCTTCAACCTCCGGATTCGCCCTCTTCACCTTTAGTTGTTCTTTGTTCAAGAATATAAAACTTCCGCCTCCCGAGAGACCGTGTAAGAGCCCTTTTCGAGAAAAATTCCATTATCCCAACGCCTCGAAAAACAATCGCTGAACACAACCAACATTCATGGAGGTAACTGTTATTTTATAAGCTACTAGACGATACCCGTTCGTTGCACGGGTCCCCATGCATTATCGCTGTCTCAGCTAATCTTACATCCTGTCAATCACTCCCCCGTGGTCTCATGAGCCTGTGTACCGAATTTCAGTGCCCTAGGGTGAACAAGAGAGAATTAAGCTGGATCGCTCACAAAACTGATCTCACATTCTGCCAATCACTCCCCCGTGGGCTCATGAGCCTGTGTACCAAATTTCAATGCCCCTATTCATAATTATTAATACCGGAATGGTTGGCAACGGAGAGAAGTTATCGAGAGACTAAGCGTGTATGCGACAGAAACCATCCCTGCAACTTTCTGATCACAATGGGGCAATCCCTATCAAAATCGTTTCAGCAGTTTTTTCTTTAAATTTTGGAGATCAGAAATTGCCAAAGGTTTTTGTTTTACCTACATAAATGTGTACTCGTGCATAATTTCACTTCAAGTATCCAATACTTTTCTTTATTATGTTAATAAATGGCTTTATTGATGTTAGAACGATCTCGAATGTTAACGATCGAATCTTGATAATAGATCTATCCATTATTTAGTTTGCATCAAGCCTCTACTTGATTATGAGAGAACCTGGTACCTATTCACAATCCTGGTTACATTTTCACAATGGACCAATTCATCAACCTTCATCAACTTTGTATTCACAAGCAACTTTCAGAGTGTAGAATATTCATTACATGCAGCCGTATTATCAAAGTTCTATGCAGTTTCATACAATTATACACTTCAAAAACCTGGGAATAGTAAGGTTTTCATCATCACCGGACATTACATAATTATAGCAGTTATTCAGTCTACTAGAGTATCGGCCCACAAGTTGAAGGCCTGAGCCCAAGGTTATTCCCGATTTACAACTCCCGTTTTCTAAACAGTCGGAATAAGCATAAATGTAATGTGGAATTGAGTTATCACACGTTGCCCGTTTGACGTCAGTAACTGAAACAACATGGAACGTTAGTCTGCTTTTTTTTCTCCCAAAGGTGGATGTTTACATGCCAAATTACTTCTGGTGGTATTTTGATTGTTCTTTATTACCGAAGCTTCGGTGTTCTGTTGTGTTTTCAAGGTCGAGATTCCTCTTGCGAATTCTTTGTGTTTCGACGTGATGGAATGACTACAAATTCATAATCGAAACTTTGTCCCGTTGCCACGCCTTTGGATTTCATAATTCTTGAAATCAGCAAACGGGAATCGATTACGGCGAGCAATAACTCGGAGAATGATGTCGCAAATTTTCAAAATTTCAGTTTCGGAATTTAATGAAAATTAAGACTTTGCCCAGTTGCCATGGTGTGAAAAATCAAAAAAGTACCTCAAGGAGGAAGTTCTCCTGATTTTTGAAATTTCGAACATATTCGTCAAATTTGTGGAAAAATGGGTGGAATCGCCACTTTCTCCGCCTTTGCCCAGTTGTATCGGGATGGGGAAAAAAAAATTAGATTGAATACAGATTCTGAACCGTATTTCAATTCTCTAGGATGATGTTCCCTTCATTTTTTGAAATTTGTTGCATAGCGGTCATATTCATCAACTTTGTGGAAAAATAGGTGGAGTCGCCGCTTTCTCTGACTTTGCCCCCAGCACACGCCTATTTGCCAAGACTTATAATAAATTCAAACGTTATTGAAGACATCAGAATCGATTTGCTATACAGAAACGTAGTTTTAAATCTTACGGGTTAACTCTTCAATTCTTGATGCCTAATACTGAAATAAAGGTGTTTTTGTCAATTAAAGCTCTCACTGTTATGGTCCTACAGCCGACCTGTGTGACGCGTAGTATGCGGTGCCTGTTGCACAGTCTAGAGTTGTTCTTCGCTTCCTGTTTCAGAGGCGATTGTTTACATGTCTACCGATGGGAATGTCGGTGTCACCACAATTATGTGTTTCATGAGCTGATTGTGGAATGGCTTAGATCGCGGGACAAAAAGTGTGTGAACCAACAGGACTATGAGGTCTCCGAGAAGAGCGCATGGAACAAGTTGAAAAATTGTCTGTTGCAATACAACAGACGGATTCGGTCAGCGGTAATATACTGTAACCAGTGGCGTTGCTTAGTATAATTCCAGCGGGGGGGGGTTTGGAATATAGGTACCGCTAATTAATTTCCTAAAATAAGGTGTGATTAGCTTGAGAGGTTTAATCAAAGTTGAATGTAAATTTAAGAAACATACTTATCTAAACTTTATTTGTCCAAGTCAAAACAATTTCAATATTTGATGGATTTTCGCGAATATTTCAATTTTATTTCAAATAAAAATATATTTTTCTTGTACCACTGATTTCCCAACTGTCCCAACTCGTGGCAAGGAAATGTCCAACTTTTCTCTTTCCCAGAAACACCTTAATCCACAAATGAATTTCCCAAGTGTCCACTGGTTACGTTGACACAGTGTTAAGAGTTGTATTATATATTTTACCCATTTTTGAACCACCTGTCCATCTCCTATCATCTTGCAATCAGCAAAGTAATTTTCGAAGGGCTTAAGGTTCGGAAAATTGGCCATTACCAGAAATAACTTCCAGAAATGACTTCTGAATTTATCCACTGGATTTGCTCATTGCTATTGCAACAGGGCTTCTGGAGATCTCACTTTTGATCTATTTCTGAATCGATTGATTCTTATTGATCATTTTGGAATCGATACATTGATTTTCCATCTAATGATTGATTTTTCCATCCTGTACATAATCCGGTGATTATCATGCGCCAAAATCTGCGTTCCAGTTACAGTAACCTATCAGAGACTCGCAGCCATTTTGATCCTGATCTCGTTACGTCGTTCATTTGAATATAAGTGGTTCAGGAGCTTTCGTGATTGATAGAGTCATAAAACAAGTCGACGCCCTTAATTGTTGCTTGTATCACTGACTCCTATCGCGCCCCATAAATTTTCATTAATTCCGGGTTTCCGCGGTTAATTAAAGGATTCCGTTCGGAGTCATATCAGACTGAGGCGGAATAAAATATCGTCGACGATGGGTGTCGATAGGAAATGGGGTTCTTGAGCAATTGGTAGATTGGGTATAAGTCAGAATATGTGTCAAGGAGGTGATCGAATTATTATTTGAATTTAAATGAATTTTTATCTTTCAATATTCGACCCACGACACTAAAGATTGGATGACCGGTATTATAACAGGTAGAGTCCATGAAAAGAAACTACCACGATATATACATTTTACCTAATTCAAAGTCAAGATGTACTCTTTCCAACTTCAAGATGTATCCACCTAAGGTTATAGAATCAAGCTCGAATTTTTAGTTAGTGGCTAGATACTCCAGGAGTTGATTAATTCCTACGAAACCTTGTAGGAAATCGTTTACTGTCAAGTATGAGACAAAAAATGAATGTTGAGTACTAATGAAGTTTATTCTTGCACATTGAATATTATTATACTGGCTGTTCGAACCACGGGAATTTCAGACTGGAAAATCTGGATGTGTGGATATGGAAAGCCTGGAAAGCTCATCAATACAAAACTAATCAAAGTTTGGTTGAAGAGCTTCTGACATCTTCTATCGTAGTGTACACCGTGGATGTTTACTCTGCGATCCAATCTATACGGCTTCGCGTGACTCTGCGTCACACTTCTGTTTCAACCCGTAGGAGGGCGTAAGTGGTTTTAATGAACATACGAGAATGCGATGGCCGCTTAATGGATTCTGATCACTCTTCAACCAACAGTTCGATTGACCCACATCGATTCATCTAGCATCGATATCGGGGTAGGGGCTGAACTGGTCTTTCGCCATGTTTTTTTCCCCGTACCAAACCCTCGTTTCTTTAAAATTTATTGTCTTCGCGATAACCAGGCGTTTTATTTTTATTTATTTGGCGGAGGCAAAAAAATTTAAAACATTGCGTGTTCATCCATCCAGGGCAGACTTGGTGAGGTGACGTGGTGATATAGAAGAAACAGCTTGGAAGAAATTTATCGACCTGTGAATAAATTTTCAAGCTATCAACACGATAGTATACAGAGTGTCCCATTATTGAGTCACCAACCTTTCTAATGCCTCAATTGCTTACTCGGATTGAATTGCAAAGAAGCTATAAATAAATACAACCTGTAGGAGGGGAAATTGCATTAATGTGTTGAAGAGTTGATTGGATAGATGAAATTATCAATCAAGTCCAAATAGGCCATGCTGCTAGTTTATGTGGTACTTAAAGTCTTATGGACTTCGGTTCTGTAGTACATACGTTCTGTATTTTCCTGTTTCGGAATCTGGTTCTTGATCAGATTCTTTCATATCCGTCAGTTTCTTCTTTAATTTAAATACCTACGTTCTGAATAATAATATTATTCGACAGGTGCTATTTATGCGTTACGTAGTTATTCTATGCATTGGCTATGACATGTACACTGAAATGTGGATGTTGGAAGTTCGTAACAGACTATCCTGTTTGATGATATAAATATCCCCAGATGTAGATACCGTCAAAATCTGAACACGGAGTCAATCCACGTCTTAACACAATTGCTCTTATTACCAATTTCATAAATCATTATCTCTCTCTTATTTGAGTTGCACTTGAGAAGTACTTATCACCATGAATGAAACACTTCCATCTAAATCATTCCAATTTAACGAGATTGTAATATCGTATTTCTCACTGCAGACAACTAATTAACGAAAATACCAAGAACATAAAATATTGTTTGGAGGTTGTTGAGAATATCCGAATGCCACATTTACGTAAGACGGCCTATGGATCGTTTATGCCCAACGATAATATAAAATACCCATTTAAGGGTAACAATCGACTTCAAAAAAGGGCTTGCACGTTCTCAAGATTGTTAACAGCGTTGTAAATCTTGGTTTTATTGACCCACCTGAGAATTGTTGCAACGCTTACGAAACTGCAATGCATAGAATTCACAGTTGGATGTTATTCAGTTTCTAATTATTGTATACTTGTAGAAAAGCTCCAGATTCAAAACACCTGCGAGATGGTGTAATTGGAAATACGAGAACAGATTGAAATACATTAATAAATTATTGTGGTAGATTTACCTAGGGCGGTTCTCTTTACAGTTCATGTATCACGCCACGGGCCCGGCATTAAGCGATAGGGTCCGGATTTTGATGTTTACCTGCAACAAAAGTGGATGTAAGTACAGAATTAGGTAATACCGAAAATAAACGTCAAGAAGTAAATCAATGCTTCCTCTAAAATCAAATCTTCAAAATCGGAATCTAAATCGAGATAAATCAAAATCTTCATAATATGAAATCTTCAAAATCTTCATATTATGGCAATTCTGACTTCACCATCGTGTTTTAGCGTTAAAAAAAAATGTTAAAATGAGGTGTCACTTTTAAGACTGTTTCATTCCGGGAATTTATGGGTAATTTTCTCCCTTAAAGTCCTGTCGATTACCAAGTCAGATTTTTTGTACAAATTTGAACTTTATATCTCAATCCTATCGAGAGTTATCGTCTGGAATGATGACATGTATAAATAAATATATGTATATACACATAATATGACATATTATGAATTTTGGTGTCTTTTGGCCGTGAATTCAAGATAGTCTGGAACGGAATTTGGCATAACAATTTTTCGGAAAATTCAGTTTTAAAATTTTGGGCCGGGAATTCTTCCTCTTCGAAAATTCGCTAAAGACATCAGATTGGCGTGGTGGTAACGATATGATTTATTCCTACTTTAATGTCTCATATAAAATTCATCAAATGCCCATAAAGGACCAGGAAATTGTAGAATATTCACTACGAAATCGCAGAGATTGCAAAACACCTTCGAACTTGACTGATTTTGATGGTTTTCTGTTTCAGGTCGTGTCAAGTGCAACAAAGATTTTCTGGATTGATTTCTGGAAACAATAATGGAAATTGAAGATCACATCGTAATACCACAACGTCAAAATCGTCAATACGCTTTTTTGGCCATTTTCGTTTGGTGTTTTGTTTAGTAGGTACCCTGGGGCGAGTACGACTGAGTACCACCATGCCATGCGGATTTATGACATACGTAAATTCAAGATTTTTTGAAGGTGCTAATACGAGTAGTTTCTAATAAACTGTCCTTCTTACCAAATACGGGAAAATTGAACTTTCGATTTTTTTCCGTAAATAGTGCTAATACGAGTAGTTTCTAATAAACTGTCCTTCTTACCAAATACGGGAAAATTGAACTTTCGATTTTTTTCCGTAAATAGTTGAAGTTCCACTGGGAACTTTCCGGAGACTTCTCTCACCTCTTTTTTTAAGATTCGGAAAGTGATTTTTTGTATAGAAAGTCTAGCGCCTCTAAAGATACGACTTGGTATCGTGACGTGGCATCTCTGAGAGGTGTCAGAACTGTCATCCCCTCATCACGATCATTCGTTTTACGTCTAACACATTCAGAGATCGGAGGAGCGCCGGTTAACAGAATCTTCAACACGTTTCCAAGGGTGATACGCATTTCAATACAGACTTTTGCAGCAATTTTGTACAGTTTGGCGTATGTATAAGAAGTTTGGTAGTTTCCTATAAACATGAAATGATTTACCTAAAAAGGTTCATTTGGAGGATCTAAATTCATTATTAGGCTGTTACGTACTATCAAAAAGTATCACTTATTCAAGCTTTATACAAGTAGAATTTAAACGGATATCATAAACAAATATGCATGTGAGAAGGGTTTACGATAACGATCTACGGTGTGATTAGTTTACACCACACATAAAAACGTATCTTTGAAATTATTATATTCAAAGCTCAAAATTTCGGAATATACTCGTACAAACGATAAGATCCACCTACATGAATATTCGATTTGGCAATTTTCAAGTGAGTAGAAATCAGGGCTGTTAACGTTACTTTTAAAACGTAACGAGTCAAATTACTAGCGTTACCTGACCTTAAGTAACTTAATGATGATGATAGATGATAGATAATTCTTTATTGCCTTTCGGATAACATCCATAGCAAAAAAAACCTTAAGTAACTTAATGAGTTACTTTACGTAGGTAACGACAACTTCCACATTGACGTGAGATTTTATCCGATGAAGATGACGCACGGGCTGCCGCTTGACAGTTCATTGATTGTCTCGATTTGAAGCTCATTCTGAAAATACCATAGTGCATTGACAACATATTAGCACGTTTTTCTGAAATCTTTGGATGATTTCCCGGTTTGATTGAGCAGTACAGCCCCACAGCTGCGCTCCATAAGTCCAGACCGGCTGAAGGATTTGGTTGTACAAAGTAAGCTTGTTCTGGACAGACAATTTGGACCGTCTACCCAACAGCCAGTACATTTTTCCAATGTTCTTTTTCTTGACGTGGCCTTACCACCAAAGCCTTGCATCGAGCGTCATATCGAGGTATTTAGCATGTGGTATCACTTTGCCATTGAGATAAGCCAGTACATAGTCAATTCTTTTGTTGGTGAAATCGACATGCACCGACTTGGTTTGGTTCATCTTGATTTTCCATTGCTGAATGCCGGATATTGGTATATTAATACCAATACTCGTAATTTGGTCATAGATAGGAGCAGTATTCTTACGATTCGACTCCTTTTTTCGACAAATTCTAATTAAGTCGGCCAATAAGTTCGAGCTGCTTGATTACTTCGAGAGACCAAACAAAGTTACCTTTCTGTAGCTATTCGGCGCAAAGAGACGGGTTTCACAATTTCTACAAATCCCGAGTTAATTAAAGAAGGCACGTGTCCCGCCGTTGTTTGTTCTTCACGAAAGTTCCTTCATCCCAGTGTGCATCGACCTCCCAGTAGAAACCTCGACGGGTTCTGAACTTGACTGTTTCGCACCTCAATATTCTCTATATAAATAGCCACTAACTGCCGACACTGACTCACTACAAAAAAAAATCCCTCTTGAATATTTTGGACCGGCCCCAAATTTCCCGCTGTTTTGAATATTAAACTACGATCATTTCTTCCTGTAGCCAACCCCATCAAAGACGGCTTACGACGATGTTTGATCATTTTGTTTCTATTCCTTCAAAAAAGGGACCGTTGAGGTTCTCATTTTCGCAGTTCAAACAAAACGGTTTTGTAATGAATGTTATAAGGCTAGTTTTAAGTCGTGTTTCTCAATACAAATCGTATTTACGATCAACTTGAAATTCGGTGTGGATCTTGTGGTGTGGATAATAGAAAGCCCTGAATGTTTCAAGTGGCTAGACATAAAGGGAGCTCAGTTCTAAACTTTAAAAACCCGATTTTTCGCCCTTACCTTGTTCTCTTTGTTCAGACGGTCAAGGTTACAGCCTCTCCACCTTCACCGATTGACTTGAAATTTTTCACAGAGATTCTTTTCAACTTTAGTCAGTGCCTTTTAAAATATTCAAGTCGCGAGGTCTAAAGGGGGCCTAGTTATATAGCTTCAAAAACCCAGTTCTTCTTCTTATTTATTTAGGCAAGTTATTAATTTATAACTTTGTTAATACATAAACCAATTTGATTATAGCATATCTATAATAGGTACGTTTCTAACATTTCTATCATATATTTCGGTTTATTTAAGTAACGTGAACTGAGCCAAATGAGAGTTTATAGAGGAACCTCGATAGAATGGTTAATAGTTTAACTTGAACATCTTCTTGTCAATAGTTTCAAACACTTTCCGGTCACTAGGTTTGTGGGACTCTGAAGGCAATGAAAACAGGAACAATCGTACAGGACTCGTTCAATACAGAAAACAAGCGAAAATCAATCGCCAAGCGCCACACGTTTCAAACCATGTTATTTGTTTCCCACCTCGCAAAACGAAGAGAAAAAGAGTCGTGAACTGAATTCGAAAAGCCGTCGGAAACTGGTTCCCTTGTAGGAATCTCATTGTGGGACCTCTGATTTGCATAGATATTATGCTGCGCGGAGAGCAAACATATGTAAATAGAGCCTTATAGAGTTGTATGTGCGTGCACGGCCCAGGGATTCCCCCTGACACACTGGGCGATTTCGGAAGAACAAAAGACAATCAGCAGTCAATAACACCAAGTTTTCGTCTTATGAACGGCGAAAGATTCCCGAAGGAGAAATACGGTTTATGAACTTCGTTTAATTAACAACTATTACAGGAAATGACTTTGTTCAGTGATCATTTCCAATTAAGTAATTGTATACACAGGTACTACTGTTCAAAGTATACACGAACAAACACCAGCAGTTAAACCAGTTCAACTTGATTTAAGGTCTTCTAATTAAGAGTGAGTTCGGTTAGTGGTACCACTTTGTCGAAAATAGCTGTATAGTATAATTTCGTGTGTGTTGATCATCTAATTTAATTTCTGGTTTGTTGAACCCTCTTCCAGTATAAGTCCACATTAGAAACAAACATCTCTCCGATCAGTTTGGCAGTGCACGTCTACACTCGTGTCACAATCCTTCGATTGAACATTCTGTTGGATATCACTGAATGTTGTCAAAGCCCAAAACAAGGTAACTTTCAATGAAAATTACTTAACCAAATTGTTTGTGAGCTATTGTGAAACTGATCTGAATAGTTACCGCTCTTAACAAGAAAGAAGAATTATCATCAACAGGAAAATTTAAAAACTTGGAAATAACGAAAGTAAAATTATAGACAGGTTTAATTTAGGATAATAATTATTGGAGTGTAGGTCATTTTGGCACAACTAGGATTATTAGTATTATTATATTAGAGTAATTCAAAGTAGATGTAGTAACTTACCTAAATTTTTTTCAGTGAATACCTAATACCAAATAAATTAAGCGTTTCAGATGCATAACTTGTACTACTAAAAAGCAGGAAAGAGACCAGCCTGGATGGTTCACAGGACCTTAGGCTCAGAAATCCACCATCATTTTGGAACTATCATTGTGTACATAGACTGTACAAAATGTTTGTTATACATATGTATCGTGTACTGTTTTCTTGAATAAAAATTGAATTGAATTGATCTGCAACAAAACATCCGATTGTACTCAATGGATTAATATTTCATAAGACCATTGTTAGTCGATTTCGATTCAATTTTTAAAATTCTGCCTTTGGAAACATTATGTTGTCAAATATTGATTTTATCCGTTAAATCGATACGATTTTGATTCGTTGACTCCTTTCAATAAGGTTACTTACTCGTACTTTCTCTGAATTATGATCAAGGGCACGGTTGATACCACACGTAATAACTTCTGGGGACCCTTAATGTTATTTCCCAATGCAACTGTACATTCTTTATACTCCAAAAGGTCTAACTTTCTCTTTCGAAAACCGATCGTGTGGTAGGAAAGGCAAAGAAAGCAATTACACGACGCACGATTTGGTAGGTAGTGGGATAAGACAACGAGTCCCTAATAAATCTAAATTCTGCTTAGGTCCCTTGGAATTGGCACGAAAAGTCGAGAATGTAGCCAACTAATAAGATTATAAATAATGCAATATAAATTAACGCTGATGAATTGATTTTTGAGCAGCACAAAGTGTTTATTATTCGAGGGAATTATTAATATCGAATCTTTTATCGAACCTTAAATGGACGAAACTAAGATTTTTTCGATTAGGATGCACGATTTCCTGGTATCCGGTGGAAAATGACAGAGACTCGTGAGTCATCAGCAAAAGCAAGCAGTACGAAAGTCAGTGGTGCAGAGGGAATTCTTCATTTCCAATCAACTTCAAACGAAAGTTGAGCCGATAGGTTCAAAAATACAGTTAAGAGTTGATAAATATAGACAGGTAAGGCGCAGATAATGGTTTGACGGCGTGCCAACTTCTTGTCAGACTATACACAACGACCTGGGTTTTTCTACCTCATCACTTTAGGAGGGGTAGGAAAAACTTAGGTAATAAAACAGTCTGTTGGTATGATATACCTAATATTTATTTTTCAGAGTTCGAATCGTGAACTGGTCATAAGAAACTACCAGATGGACCAGTTTCTTGGCACAACCGGTGAAGTCTAGTTGAATGTACGTATGGAATTCATTATCCCACTATTAATGATAATCGATTCAAAGCGTTATTGCATATTTATAAGTAAAACGAACTTGTTCGTATAATCGCCGAACAAAATTAACTACTTCACATTTGAGATTCATCATTATTCGCCTTATTCTGTTCGAAACCTTACTAAATCAAAAAAATGTTGAGCAGCATTAAGGAGAGATACTCGTATTGTAGATCAAAAAGTACTTTATCAACCGTTGTAGATTGATCATAATATGTATATATTTATGTATGGGTTATTCCAGACGATAGGTAACTCTCGATAGAATTGAGATAAAAAGTTTACATTTGTACAAAAAATCCGTCTTGACAATCAAAAGGCTGAGTTCGTAGATGGGCAGAATCGGGGGGAAAAGGGGGGTTTAGGGGAGTTTTAAAGGGGGAAAAATTACTCATAAATTCCCACAATGAAAGTCTGACCAGTGGCACCTCATTTTAAAGGTTTCTCTACGCTGAACACGGTGGTGCAGTCAGAATTGTGATATCTAATTGCGTTCTCAGACTGGAGCACTTTGATGATGAAGAATAGAGGTTATTACTTGAGATGTTCTTCACGGTTCTCTCCTCTAATCTGATTACGGAATGAGATATCGCAATTCTGACTTTACCATCGTGTTCAGCGTTGAAAAATCTATAAACTGAGGTGTTACTAGGCAAAAAAATGAGGTATAAGTGTTTATAGAACCAGTATAATGGAGACATTTTACATCAATCCAGTTATTTCTACGAAAACTTGCTCTTATAGTCATGCTGCATGACGGTGGATGTTTTTTAATTATTAGGTTAGTA
Source organism: Stenodema calcarata (assembly GCA_963920205.1). Classification (NCBI taxonomy): domain Eukaryota; kingdom Metazoa; phylum Arthropoda; class Insecta; order Hemiptera; family Miridae; genus Stenodema; species Stenodema calcarata. The sequence continues at coordinate 18,254,466 of OY986061.1, read as the reverse complement.
CAGAAGTAGGAGTTTTACGAAATAGTGTTACAACTGATATAATTGTCATGAGGTATATCAAGTTAGACAGTACTGATTATAGAAACCTACCATCAGATGCTGGGTAAAGACTAGAAAATAATGCTATTACAGCTAGCCGGGTAGGTGAGGTACGTAACTGGGTTATTAGATGTAGTATCAACGTGACCTATATTGAAATTAGGTACTGCAAAACCACCAAGATGTTAGATTAGCTCGCCATGGTTTTTTTACATAACGTGGTGAAACCCGATACAACTCAGGAGCTGGCGTTGAATTAATACGACGGAGAACCAAACAATGGAATCTAACATTGAAAATTAAGTTATTAGAAAATTAAAATTTTGCTCTTCCTACAGGTACCTACATTGTCATTCAACATTAACAAACATTGACGGATCATCGAAGGACTAGATTTTCCAGTATTAAATTCCTGGAATTCCACGAGTAAATGTTACTCATGGAATTCCAGGTTTGTGAGATTGTGAATATTCATGATTTATCCAAACTGTCAGCCCTAATTTCCCTCAAGTTGTTGATCGCCTTCGCAGTGTTTTGTCACCAGTGTTGATGATAGCCAGTTTATCTTGAGAGGGATTATAAACAGTTGAGAAATAATTCAGGTTTTTCTTCGAAGTAACGTTAAAATACTTCGATCTGGTACTTCGACCTTCATCAAGCATAATCTCTGCTTAATCCTTTGTCGCAGCGGACTTGCAAAACCGTCTAACGGATCTTGGAAATTGTCTCACTCTTTCGAATTGATAAATCTCTAACTGTAAGACATGTTTCAACACGAGCTACGTGATCCAACTACTCATTCCGCTCTCGTCCTTCGTCAAATACCTACCGGCATCTTAGCGATCGTTTTTTAGTTTAGTTTCGTTACAAAAGGCGACGCAGCTTGAAATACCGCTTTAGCGGTGGGTCAATCGAATTTTTCTTCTGAAGATAAATAATAGTAGAGTGCCTTTCACTGAGAGTTACGATGTTCAGTGCACTTCTCTGGGTTGAGCAACAGAAGTTCTAATAATTTGAAGCCATGGTTGCTCAGGTTGTCACATTTTATCACGGACAATTAAATAATGTAACGATAAATTACCCTAATTTCATCATTTTCAATTGTATTTTTTTATTATTAAAATAATTATTTCAAGAATTTCAATAAATTCCAGTAACAAAATTTATTTTATTTTTTTAGGGGGGGGGGGGGGAGACAGCTGCTCCTTGCTGGGTACGCCCATGGATGTGTGTGTATTATTAAATAATATACACACATCCATGGGCGTACCTAGCAAGAAATTTCATCTTATTTGCAGTATCCCTCCTCTACCCTCAAATCCCTCTGTTCAGTTGACACAATGGAGGACCAAATAATCAACAACCGACTGTCATATTTTGAACACTGAATGGAAATCGCGCCTAAACAGCCTTCATTGAGATTCGCAATGAACGTGTAATTGGAACGTTCAAATTAACCTTTTGGCTCTCGATTAAACTGGTAACTTCTACTTTGAAATAGTTTCGCGGGGGCAACTATCGAACGATTTCAGAGATAGGACAGAGATGGGGATATACCGGTGGGAGCGAGAGAGCCTGAAATGCGGGAGCGATAAAACGAATAACTGGTCGTGCGCCAAATCTCATTAAAGTTTGGCGCGGGGGCCGCAGAGTGCGCCAAAACTGCCGAAAAGCCTGAGAGGTCAATGAGGAAATTGGCCGTTCGTCGACTTCATTTCATGATCGTTCAGGGAACCTGTAGAAAACTTTGGTGTTTCTGTGAGAATTTCGGAGCTCTTGTCGTACTTTTGTGTTTTAACTTCCTGTAATTGAATTCCCCGTACTTACAAAATACTGAAATAAATTCAGAAATACTATTCGAGCTAAGATATTTTGAGAATGCACTAGGTAAGTATTCCTAAAGGGAGAAAATGCCACATGGTTCCATAGCCTGTAATTGGCTTTATGAAAATTCAAATGTCAAAAATTAGCTTAAAAAGTGATTTTGATCCCTGGAGCAGATCTTGGACCAAAGGAGTTCAATTCCTTGGATGACTTTCACAGATGCACTGGTTCACCTCAGTGCTCACAAAAGGTGGAGCATTCGCATTTAAATTTAATAATAATTGGATGAAATTAAAAGATTTTTGTTCTTGGATTTAAATTTCTAATGAATCCAATATAATTTATAAGCGCTTGATCATCAAGATGTCTTAAATATATTAGTAACTGGGATTTCGAGCAAAATACCTCCTTTTAAGTACCTTTTTTTTTAAAAATATTTATTGTCTGAGACCATTGAGGTTTCATTTTTCATTTTTATTGAAACTGAATAATCTCCATAACATGTCGTGGGCGTTGGAGTCGTCGGTTTTCCGGGTTTGGAAGCCCTCGTTAACCAGGGGGTTGAGGTGGTTGATATTTCGTCGTACGAACGAACTGCAGCAGTTGTTGAGGATTTCAGAGAGCGGTTCCAACTTGAGGTCGTTATAAAGCGTAGTGTTTCTGACGAGTGGAGGAGCATTCACTATCCGTCCCTGTATGATTCAGTTTTTGCTGCTGCTCAATTCTTCGGAATTCTGATTTGGAGCGGCCAAAGCGTATGTCCAAATGGGTCGGATAACCGTTTTATGTAATGTAATCGTATTTTGGATAGATAGGTGCTGACTTCCAAGGATCATTTATTGTAAGTTCTGGTTTGCGACGGACGATTCCTCATGGGATGCAGCATATACTAACATACAGGCCGGAGAACCCTTCTGGGACATTTATAGGCAGGTCGCTTGTGTGAATGGAGTATAGGTATAGTGCCCATACTCTCCCTTGGGCCACTCCGGCTTGGATCTGCCTAGGAGTTGAGTGGAGGTTTTGCATAGAGACCACGATCGTTCTGTTCTGTAGGTAGTATTTCACTACTGAGAGTAAATTGTTGGGTAGGTATCGGCAAAGTTTGTATAGGAGGCCACAATGCCGAGTCCTGTCAAAGGCTTGTTCCACATCAAAATAGGCTGAATGGCATACTTTTCGCTGGTGATAAATGTTCTTAATGTAGTTTGTACTTATAACGTTGTAGGTGTAGCGGGCAGGAGAGATCTTGACGTAAGCCTTTCATGTACCTTCAATACAACACCCTCTCAGACGTAGTTAGTAGCTGTTTGTATACATCCCAAACAATTAATTTTTATTCCCACTCTTACTGTTCTCGAAAACATCATGAGCATGTACCTATCGTTGAAACCTAGTACCGAATTGGTTACGAATTGAGTTGTCCATTGTGTAGAAAGTTTCTCAACCCAGTATTTCAAGATGACGCAAGTTTAACCTACCTCGAAGTTCAGGCTCGCCTCATATATTTGACAACGCATTTTTACGGCTACTGCACTCACAACCGATGAGATTATTGATGAGGATGTAATGGAGCTGACCTTTCGATACGCCGTCGGTAGATCATCCGATTATTCTGATGATGTACGAGGTGTGAGCTCTCGTGCGAGCCGTTTTAGTGCTCATCCGACGTGAGAAGTGAGACGGGTGACTTTCTCGAAAGATCTTCGGAACCGATCATTTTATCAAACGCTAACCTAATCTAACCTAAAAGAGAGAAAGGAAACCGTTACGATTGACCCGGAAAACAATCTCGGAAAATCATCCAGGGTATATCTCTCAACTAAATCCGCCAGGTATAGAACTTCGTTTCAACTTCAGACAGTGCGTTTTAGAAGATTTTTTTTCTCCAAATTCTTTATTTATTAATAATACATAATATTACATTGTGATTTATGTATGCTAGTGAAGTAGCTAGATAGTTGTTATCTTAATCTTTAATAAATAAAGAATTTGGAGAAAAAAAAATCTTCTAAAACGCACTGTCTGAAGTTGAATGTTAATGGATTTGCAGCTCATCAGCTGACCCAATGAGAAGCACACTGGACTGTTCATTGTGGTCCTCAATTTCGATAAATATATTTACCTATGTATTATGTTAATATAATAATATTATTAACAGGACCAATCGACTTGAACTTTTGTACAGATGTTCTTTGTAACATGATCCATCTGAAAGATTTAATTAACCCAATATCTCGAGCAAGAAAATTTTAGGAACAAAAACTGAAATTTAGGATAATATTCCTTATTGTAAATCCAAATAATTTCTCGTCATTTTCAATATGAGTAACAATAATGATTTCACCTTTATTTGGGCGTGATGAAATCAGTAAAAACCCTCATATTTCTACACTTTTGGCAATAAGAAGAGTTATCCATTTCGTCGCCAAATTCCTACCTTGTCGTCTGTTGAACAAAAATCTTCACATGACAAGATTTCGTACACCTACGCTGATCAAGAAAATTCTTGACTTTCAAAACCAACTGCACATGTGTTTATTATCCTCTCTTGAGAACATTTCGTGAAGAAAATAAATTTAAATGTCGCAAGATCCGCCCTTTGCGGTAGCGATCGGACTATTCCGGTCACGTATGACTGGAGCTGTGACCAGTGGAACGTAACGTTATTTTCCCTATCGTGAATTTATAATTGGTTCGGGAGTATTAACGATTGCGAGAGCCAACACCCTTGGGTCCCCCGAGGCCCTGACTTGGGCCCCTATCCCGTTCACGTAGACGTTAGAGGAGACTCGCGAAGAATAGCAATCGGCGGTAATAAGTGTAGATGTCAAAACTAATCTTATTGTCACAAGGGCATGGTGTGATTTTCTTAGGATTCAATATCAAACCTTCTAATCAGAGATTTAAATGTTGAATCACTGTTCATGAAAGGTTATGACTTGTTGCACATCCCACATAACCCCTGACAATTTATTCAATTTTGGTTGACTCACTACTTGACAAAGTTACCACTGTCGTAACTTATTGTCATAACATACAACGCGAAATAACTTTGCCGATGCAGTAATATTTTCACAAGCTGAATGTCCACCATACTTGGATGTTTAGTAGTTTATGATGACTAACAATCTTTCCAACTTGTGTTTAATACATAGATTTTAAAACGTCCAGTGCGAATGTTCGAACAAAAGGAAGCTATTGTCCTCGGTCCAAAATGTTAAAAACTCGAATTTCCGAAACATTTTCATATCAAAATCCGTTTCAGACCATCCTGTATCAACTGCTCCTGTATCAAGTCACCAAAAATCATAATATGATATAGGTACATATCGTCGGCGTACAAGGAAAACCCACTAAGTCCACTTTTGCACAAAATGAGGTTCAGCTTTATTTAGGCTTCTATGGATGCTCTTCAAGGTTTAAAATGGTCCCCAACCCCATAAACATTCTCATTTGTAAAGGTGAGAATGTGTAATTGTTTCCCTCTAAACTTGAAATTACCCTTATAATATGCCTCACAAACCAAAGTTGCACAAAGTTAGTGGGATGATGCGGGATTTAACTTACTCTAATCACAAAGTTGGAAACTACCTTTGGTCTCTTGATCCTGCCCTCAAATATGGATCTCTTCCTTAACGTACATTAAATTTGAATCAAACAGGCGATAGGAATAGGCAACTGGATATTTCCAACACAATGCTTTCATACAGTTATGACAACATCAATTTAGAAATGAAATGCCATTTCCAAAACGGGCTGAAATACTTTTTAAAGAAACAGAGTGAACCGCAAAAAACTGCTACATTAAATGCTACATTACATTAAATTTTGATCCTGACAAGCTACAATATTTTTTTTTTAATTTTTCAAAAAATCTTAGGATTTTTGCTGCAGAATATTATCATTTTTCGAGTCCAAGAACTTTTATTATTTCAATTTTAATTTGGAAATTATTGCGGTTTGCATCGGTAGAGAGTTTTTAGCTCGTATTGAAATTGGAAGGTCAATCATTTGTAAACATTTTCGCAAAACGAGCTAATTTTGTGTCCAATTGCCAAAAGATCTAATTTTGAGAGTAGGGGGTTAGATCGTAGGAGTAGTAACTTTTATCTTTCTATTTATTTATTTTTTAATTATTTTTTCTAAATTGTTGAAATTTAAGTGTTAAGGTAAAAACCTTCAAAAGTTCATGAGCTCAAAAAAAAAACAACAAGTATTTAGTGTATTTATCATGTACATTGTAGGTCGGTAAAAGAATTGATTAAAAAAGTCACTGAAGTGATTGAAAGCAAAAGAAAAAAATCCACAGTCATGCAGCATGGCTATAAGTGTCATACGTACTATCAACACTTAAGTATAGTTTTACATCACATCATTGGTGGTATTTTTATACCTTCAGGTTGTAAACATAATTCTAAAATTTTCATGATATTGAATAATTGTGTGTAGGTATTGATTGTAATAATTTAATCAATATTATAAACATCTAAGGCAGAGTTTTCGAGTAGATCGTACTATGTATACAGGTAAGTAAACATTAAGTGTTCACGGTTTAATAGGATAATAGGTCGGTGGCAAAATGAACTAATCAAGTGCTGACACTTATCAAGCGTTTCAGCAAGAATGTAACCAAAGTGCTTCCGTCGATGGCCAGTAAAAATCCTCCGGCGAATGAGGAACCTCATTAAACTGCCCGACAAGTGCCAATAAATATAGCAGTAAACTCCGTGCCCGAAATGTTGAGGTCCCGACCTCATAACTTTTTAAAGAGCGTTTTCCCTACTTTTCGCCATCACTCTTGGGCGGGACGCTTCACGTTTATACGAACTCTGTAGGTAAGTCGACGTCCCTTATCTAACTTATTTAATCACAAGATCCAGCTCAGGCGGCCTTTAAAAGCCGATTTCAGGCCCCCAATCCTCAGTTTTATGAGGGTTAATTGGGGAGATGGTTCGCTATGGTCATTATGACTGACGGGCGCGTTATAAAAATTGAAATAAACTAAGTGGCCGAATGGTTTTTAATGCGTCGATGGAGAATGATTACGCTTGAATGAAATATGGAAGAGTTGAGGTGAAGGTTCATGAATCATCTCGTTGAATAAGATTGGTTTTCAACCGTCGTTGGCGCAGTACGGTTTACAGGGGTTTTGACATAGATGGGTCTTACCGCTGGGGGTCAACAAATTTTGCTACACGGACAAAAACAAATTTAATGCGACGCTGCCCAGGCCCCGCTCTTACAGCTAACGTCTATGCTATTCACTCTATGAAGTTGTAATTTGGTGTGTAGCCTCCTAAGGACACACTTTAAGCAGAATACTGCCCTGTTAATGTAAAACGCCTCAACTCAAAATTCAAAAGATTGCAGAAATTCGCCTCAAAGTTGTTCACTGAAACCTTTGATGTAAGTTGACTGCAACTCATTATAAAAACCATGTTTTGGTGAGATATCGATATGACTTCAACCAATTTATAATCGATTAATGGTAGTTAAGGCGATTTTAAAATTTTCAGCTTCCTGTTTGGGATTGTTTGTTTAGTTGTAAATTTTTGTAGGTCATGTCAACGCCTCATGTCAATGTTTAAAAAAAAATTGTAACCGTACAGATTTTAACGCAATATTAATAAACAGCAACGGGCAATAATTACTGTAATTATTATTCTCAGCACCCTTCGGTTATAACGGCCCCATTCCTCTTTCACAATGCTAAGCAATTAGAAATATACTCACTTTATGACTCGATGAAGTTATTTCATTTTTATCGTTATTTTGTTTTACTTGAGACAGGACACACGTTTTACATGAAGAAAATGAGACATATCCATGTACCGATGTATCTGCATGTAGTGTAGATACTCAAAATCAGTTTCGAGCATTTTTTCAAGGCTTCCAAGCTTAATTCCTAACAGCTTGGAGATCAAACAGACAAAACCATCAATATGAGTGTATAATAATATTATACAATAATGTGAGTGTATAATATAATTCAAGAAATTTTTTGGTCGATTCCTAATGATACGGATTCATATACGTAAAATAAAACTTGTGAAATCATATTTTAGCCTTTAACAAATCCAGTACCTTCAGCACAACTTATGTTTCTCGTTGACCTCGATGCCGGTTTCTGACAACCAACCGTAGTGCCTATTTGAGTGACCGTACGGGCGGAACAAAAGACGAAAAATCCGTGGGGTAAAAGGCGAAAGCTCAAATACAAAACAACGAACGGTTCTCGACAGAATCTGCTTTGTTCCGAGCTTTTCACCCCCGCAACCTCATCAGACAGTCAGCGGCGTTACGCCTGGCGTCCCATTGGGATATCGACTGAAAAGATCTTCACGTATTTGAACTTCGAGGACTCGTAGGTTTTGACCTTTGAACTTTGAAAACCTTTAAACGATTGCGAAATTTCGCAGTTGCCCTGAAACGGGAGGAAAAGCGTGTCAATACAAAACGAAACATATGGTAGGTACCTACTGGTTGGATTTGGGTCGGACCATATGGGTTGAGTTGGACTTGTGGGGGAAAATTTATGTCAAAAATACACTGGAGACCAAAAAAACCGGCGCAGTTGAATTGTTGTCGAAGAGTCAAGTTTAAATCGATAACAGTTGGGTTTAAGTCAATAGTCAGGTCAATAACAAGGTTAAGAGAGATTACGTGCAGAAGTCCATCCCTGTTTTTCCTTAACTATCCATTTTTTTCCTGTAATGCTCTCTTGAATTCACGATAGAAGCCTACAGAAGCCTGCTGATGTTAATCTTCACTCCATAGTCCGTGCTTTAGGTCCTCTACTCACCCCAGCACACCGAACGGCTCGTCTTCAATTTGCTGGAGATCACGCTGCTTGGACTGAGCTGCTTGGGTTTGCAGCAGGATCCGTCGCCCTTGGACGCCCTGATGCCGGCCTTCTGGTGTAGCTACCAGTTTCACGGTTTCCTGTAGGTTTCTATCGTGAATTCATAAGAGCATTACAGGAAAAAAACTGGATAGTTAAGGAAAAACAGGGATGGACCTCTGCACGTAATCTCTGTTAACCTTGTTATTGACCTTACTATTGACTCCAACCCAACTGTTATCGATTTAAACTTGACTCTTCGACAACAATTCAACTGCGCCGGTTTTTTTGGTCTCCAGTGTATATGAAACGGATCCACGTTTTATTTGATTGGTGATGGGTTTTGACTCTTACAAGAGAAAACCTGTCTACTGAAGTGCTCTGGGATACGATGATAGCCAACCTCCCTTGTAAAGATGAATTTGTCAAGATTTCGAGTCACTCATCCGTAGAGGGTACCAACTTAAGTCGGTAACTATTTATGTCCTTCATTACGTTCTTTCCATAGACACGAAACGCTGGTCGTACAATACGCTGAGTGATCTTGAAGGAATACTCAAAATCAAAATCTATTGAAATATTTTTAAAATAATAATCAAATTTAAAACGCTAGGCTTCCGAATCGTCTCAATGCAGTTATTTCTGTGTGTAACAGTTTTTTTCATCATTTTCTCGTCATATTGCAGAATACGTCAAAATTTATAGGAGAAAGTTGCTTGCTGAAATGGGGAAATAAACTGGTATGTTTTCCTGCGTTCAGCTAGTGTTTTCTGCATCACTATTTCATTTTACTTTGCTTTACTCGCGAATTTTCAAAGAAAAGGATGTTACTATTGCAATGGGCTCAACATGTTACAAGTCAACTACTCCTTGTGTCACCCATTCTATCCTACGACGAAACGACTAGTCCCAATTATCTACTTTATTCAAGTTACTTGTGCAATGCCAAGGCCAGTTTATTTTTGATAAATAGATAAATATTTCACGACTCGGTCATTTTTATTATTCCCATACGACGGATCCAAAAATCGACTACTGCTTTTCTGAGTAGGTACCTATACCTACCGGTACCAATTGAAAAAAAAAAGTGGTCCAAACCCCTAACGTTTAGAAATTGGGTTGCAAAAGTTTAGTGAAAAACAAAATGGTGAATTAACAGACAATTATTTTCAACAAGACTGTTCAAAAACTGGGTAGTGTATACATGGAAATCACATGTGAAAGAAAATCTCACGCGCGAGTAACTTGAGTACTAACAAGCGAGTAGCAAGCAAGTACTTGAGGGTTAAACAAAAATAAACAAATAAAATTATGTATATTTGAAATTTTGATCTGTGGCGTGAGAAAGGTTCAAACTTGATTTCTCACTCTTTGTAACTGACTGATTAGAATGTGAAAAAATTGTAATATTGAACTATTAAATTTTTGGTTTATTATCTTCGATTTTCACATCCTAATCAGCCCGTGGATGGGAACCCGAACTCGATCCTGGGATGTGTTAACAAATTCTGTTAACATTGTAAGTGGAATAGTTTTCACTCCCTAGCCATTCATTCCGGAATACGACTAACTTCGGTAGCCCAAATATAAAGCAATTATTCGAATATTTAACCTACAATATCTTAAATTGACAAATCCATTCGAATACAAACAATCATATCATCATCTCAAGCGAGTCCGGGAATCTCGAGTTTCTCTTGATATTTTCCTGCCCCAGCAGCCGCTTCGGCTCGTTGGAAGTTGGTTTACATACGCGAGCAAATTTCGGCCAAACCACTCGCGAAAAGAGATCTGATGGCTCCTACCTATTTTTTCTCTCTTCTCTCTATTTCTGTTTATCTTTAGACTATTTTTTTCCAGGCAGCACTCAAGACTTCAAGATCTTGTAAACCGCGAGTATCGAACTCAATTCCCAATGGGCCAAACAAATCGAACCGAGTTCCGCAAGGAATGAACGCTCCGTTTCATAATACCGTACGTCATCCAAACTTGGGTCCGTAAAAGTGTGTTTAAACTGCATGAAATGGGTGACGCAAGAAATTCTTCAGAACTGTAAAAAGATGGAGGACCATGCAGGAAGTTCAAATATTGCTCCAATTGACCCTACGGAAACACTCCACTATTCCAATATTTATCATCAAATTTCCACAATTCGAGCATGACACCTGACTTTGAATATTGTCACTAAAGAAGCAACACAGCCAAACCCATTTTTCCGAACTTTTCAAAAAAGAAAAAAAGCTGTTTTATTTCAAAACTACCAGTAATTTCACACTAATATTACTACATTTAGCTTACTCTAGGCTCCCCAGAAGTATCCAACCATGATTTATAATGAGTTAGTGCTCCGAACAAAAAATCGTGAGAGTTATTTATATCTTATAAGATGTCAGCTTAAGAAATAGTAGGATTGGTGGTGCAGCTTTGGGAGTTTTTCTTCATATAAAATTTTCTAGTTGAAATTATTGTAAAATTATATATTTTTACAGTTTCTACCGGTACAGGTACCCACTTGAGAAATAAAAACATGACAAAACAGCAAAATGGTTACATTGATCGAAACATTAAATAAAAATTTTGAAGTAAAAATTTTGAGTAAAAATTTGAGACCCGTTCATTTATGTAATATTACATAAATGAACGGGTCTCAAATTTTTACTCAACAGAATAGTTGAGACCATTAGGAATCGAAGCTTTTAGATGAGCCAAAATCCTCGGTCAAAGTAAGACGAAACTTTGTTAACTAGAATCAAAGTCAATTCCAATGCATTAGAAGTTCAATTCTGCCCTCAATATACCTAATCGCGCTTTAAACGGCCGATTTTCGCAATTCTGACGCCACGATATCCGGTGTGATATATTGAATAAGAAAGTGTTTCAACTTCATTTTGTCCACATTGTGGGTTAGGCTGTGTTGCTTCATAGCGACGATGTGAGACTAAAACAATTTAAACCATTCAACAGAGTATATAAATCAACCAGAAAAAAAGTTATAATTTCCATAAAAACAAGAAAGCGGATTCAATTTAAACCTAAATTATTTAACTAGGTATTGAGTTTGAGTGAGTTTCTTTAATTTTTGTGCATCGGCTATGGTATCTCCGCAATATAATTCTAATTAAGGAAATTTGGTTTTCATTGCATACAACTCATCCATTATGATGTCATGCGATTATATTAGCGAGATTAGAGTTACGTACCTAAAACCTACCGATCTGTAAACAGCTTGACTGACAGTTATTTAACAAGAGACTTTCATATCTACATTTCACAACGCAACATTATAATGTACATATTTAAATGACATAATAATTATGTCATCATGATTATTAATAATTATTATTAATGGTACTTAATAGTGAATTGTCAGTAGTAGGTAACTGGTGGTTGATTTATTTTACGTTATTTATTTTCATACTAGTAGAGGTTTACTCCTTTGCGCCTTATTTCATAGCATCTTTAGAAACAAATACCTACTCAAATTTGAATCATGCAGTATGTCCCACAGAGTGAATTTTTGAAGAAATCTAAAAAATAGTGAGTCCACGGACCGACAACGAAAGCCTGTAACGAAACAATTAAAATAGCAATAACTGAATCTGGAAGCCAAAACAGTGGTCAACGATACTGAAACTACAGATTTTGTTATAAAGGTAAGCAGCGCCATATCCAAAGAAGTTTGTATTAAGTTTGATAATTCAGTGTTCTAATATAGGTACAGGAAAAATCGTCCCAAAACTCATTTGTGTAGAAAATGGTCCCCAAACAATTTATGTAAAATAATTTTCGAGCCTTGATCGCTTTCAATGTTTTTACTAGGGTAAAAGAATAGATCAATAGAAGGTGAAAGAAAGGCTTTGTTAACAATGAAAAATAGATTTTGAACAATTAAGGTACGTTTCGGTAGGTTGATGGGCCATCAATGATAATACTTTTTGTCTGTATCCATTGACGTTTGATAAATTTTGGGTCAAATATTAAGGCGAAGTCTCTTGAGATAAGTCCATACAGAGCAGTATCACTGTTCCTTTGAATGACAATTGGTAAGGGCTTGTGAATATTTAGGTGGTAGGTGTATAGTTGAAAATCTTTTATGATCGTAAATGGATTCGAAATTAGCTCTGGCATTGCGTGGTTGCATTTAATGAAGAATCCACAGTCATGCAGCATAGCTATAAGAGCGACTTTTCGAAGAAATAAATGGTTTTATGTAAGATGTCTCTATTTTACTGGTTTTATAATAGATGTTATCTCGATTTTTTGCCGTGTACAACCTCAGTTTGTAGATTCCTCCACGCTGAACGCTATGGTGAAGTCAGAATTGCGATGTCATGTCAGCAAGTAACGATCACGTTTCTTCATCTTCAAAGTGCTCCATTTTGAGAACGAAATCAAACACCGCAATTCTGACTTCACCATCGTGTTCAGCGTTTAAAAAACCCTTTAAAATGTGGAGTCACTTGTCAGATTGTTTCGTTTTTGGAATTTAGGATTAATTTTTTCCTCCTATAACTCCCCAAAACCACCGTCAGAGTGGCCTGATTCTGCCCATCTACGAATTTAGCCTTTCGATTGCCAATACAGAATTTGGGCAAATTTAAACTTTTAATCTCAATTGTATCAAGAGTTGTCGTCTGGAATGACTTACCCACATAAATATATATGATTTTTGGTGTATTTTTGGTGATTTTTGGCGCAGTGAATTCAGGATGGTCTGTCCGGAACAGATTTTGGTATGTACATTTTTCAGAAATTCGAATTTTAAAAATTTTGAACCGAGAAAAATATCTTCGTTTTCTTCGAAAATTCGCTGAAATAAGGATCTTGAAGATTATTTTATGACAAATCTTACCGGTTTCTATCGGGATGACGGAAAAACGAGCATAAATACTTTGTTGACGGTCGTTATTGTAACTAAACTAACACTGTTGCGTTTGACCGGTTATTTCCGCACTGTTACTTTCAAAACAGGAGTTTGTAGAACGGAACACCTTCGAAGGGCGAGCGGTTGGGGAAAACTCTTTATCTGAGCGTCCGGTACGCGACTGACAGAAGTCGGTTGGTAGGTCTAGAAGGCGGTCGCCGGGGGCGGGGTGGCGTCGTTGGTGGGGGCGGTCGTAGCGGCGAGAGAGGGACGACACTCAATGGAGGCGGCGGCGGGTGTCAAGGGGCGGTAAAGTGGGGAAGGGGGCGGTAGGGGGGGTGAGGCAACCTGTTGTTCCTATCATGTGTCAACAGCCGGTCTGGGATTTAGAACTCCCTTCTTCTCGAGACGGTAGAAACGTTTCTATTCTTGTACGATACAAATTATTATTCAACGGCTCATGACTACAATTCGACAATACAACACTGCTTTGATCACTATCGGATTTACATATTTTGCACCTATGGGCCCGAGTAGGGGAAACAAGGGACATGAGGCATTTAGTAATAATTTGCGCCTCTGCCCGAGGCAGCTGGTGTCGCTGCGTGTGATTTTACTGGGCTTGCGGGGCCTTTCGCCGCGGCCTATACCCGCCAAGAGCGTCCTACCTACTGGCTCGCCCTCGGCCCTACGCTACGCTGTGATCCTACACCTCTCCCCGGCCATTTCCCATCAAGACCACCCCATCTTACGAACATTGAGCTAGCTAGTGAGGACCTGTGTATGTGTGATTTTAGCGCGGGTGTAGGGCCTCTCACCGCGGTCTTTTTATCCCGACCTGTAGGTGTGTGATACTGCAGAGTGTACCTCCCCCCCGGCCATTTCCCATCAAGACCACCCCATCTTACGAACATTGAGCTAGCTAGTGATCCTACCGGGCGTGCTAAGCCTCTCTCCGCGGCTTTTTTCTACGACAACCACCCATTCACTTATCGTACGAGAGACATGAGGCAAATTGTGTGTGTGTATATGAGTGTGTGTGTGTGTGTGTGTGTGTGTGTGTGTGTGTGTGTGGGAGTGAACCCAGTTCCCGCAAGCCGCTTGAAATGTACCACCCAACATGTATTTTTTAGCCTACCGATTCTCATCAGAATGCTGCCCAGTAATTTAAAAATGCCTTCCACCTTAAGCCGAGCCAAATACAAAACAGCTGTTTTTAGTTTTTAATTAGCAAAGGGCACCGAGAGTGCGAAAAATTATTTTCTAGTGTACAATATACACATATTATGTAGTTAGTTAATAAGATAAATTAGATTATGAGATGTAACTCTGGATCTCACTTGTAAAACAAATGTTAATATAAGTTTAATAACTTAATATAGTATAATAATATCTATTCCCATTACTACCACGTCTGACTTAACTCATGAGCGCCTGCCTCGAGCCAGCTAGTGTCCACCAAGACCACCCAATACACCTATCGAATGAGGGACTTCAGTAATAATGTGAGCCCGCATCGGTGTGTGTGCCCCTGCCCTACCCTACAGCTCATGGCGACCCGCGCTCCGCGGCCTTTTCCCCAGCACGATCACCCTATCCCGGTCCAAAGCGACGACCATACCTCTACCGGACGCAATCATAAACTCGTACATGGTACAGAATAACTTCAACACTCGCGTTCTAAAAATCCCCAAGGTACCTAGGCTGTTTGTAAGAGACGTGCAGTTTTGCCTGCTGCAAATGTCCAATACTACGAAAAAAACTGAGATGTAGATGGATGGTATGGTGACTCGAAGGACCACTCAGTGTAACTGAGAAAAGAAAATACTAATGAGCTAATAATAATAGGAATTGTAGGTGTTCAAATTAAAGGCAAGATTTTGACTGATGAAACATCAACATATAACAGGGTTTATTATGTACTGTGTGCTGGGAGTAGAGTTATTAATGCTTATAATATATATTATGATAATGGGTAACTATTCGTTCAAATTTAGGTGGCCACTTATAGATAAACAGGGATATGGTTGACTAGATTGGATTACTAATGACTAGAGTGCTATGGACTAGAAGCTGCTAAGACTTATAAACGACTAAATTGGCTTAGCTGGTTGTGGTGATGGCTTCAGTAGTCCTCCAGTCAGAGGGTCTAGGGTAGTTCCTGATGGTCCCAGCGATCAGACTCCAGGGGGGTAAATTGGTCAACCGTGTGGTGCAGAGGTATCCCAGCGTCGTCCAACTTCATGAAGTCCCAAGTGGCGGTTATGACAATGGCCACGGTATTTCGAGGGTGTATCTTGGTGGTAGGAACTTCGCGTGTAATTAGTAAAAGGGTTCTTGAAGGGATGGACGGATAATGGTGGATAACTAAATAATAATATTGCACTGTGGTAGTGGAACGAACGAGATCAAAACGGTAATGGTTGCCGGTAAGAAAAACTCGGCAGCCCCACGATCTGTCACTGTCAGCTGATAGATGGCGAAGTTAACATCACAAAGTATACTCGCGTACAATCACAGTTTTTAGACAAAAATATTCGATAATTTAATACGAGGAGAAGATTTCAATAAGAGCTACACAACAGACAAAAAATAAGTTAGAACAAGAACGTTGGTATGTGGACACTGGTAAAACACAATATATACATGACATGTGGAAGAGATACATGGAATAATACAGCTAAGAATGATGACACATGCCACATGCAGTTATGTTGTTTGTGCGTAGTGGTTGAGTGCCTTAATAATAGATAGTTATGATACTTGGATAATACTTGGTGAAGTTGCATTGGTAATAAAATATGGATTGTCGAAAATAAGGTAAGCGCAAACATAGGCATATAGCATAATATTATTTTCCGAAGCTTCGGATAGAGGTTTAGAAAATTGAGTTTGCGCTTAGTATGGTTAAGGGGGGCACTGTTGGGAAGACATTGGTTAAGAGCAACTTGGCGATCAGAGCCGACTGATGGAGATACCTCGCGAAGCGCCTGCATATATACCCAAATTCTGAGGGCATCGTGGTGGGATCTGCCCCACTCGATACCGAGGTTATAAAACCCATCTTTCGCCGCACTCGGGCCATTTTCTGCTGCCGATCCTGAAGCACACACACCTCGACTCATCACCCCTCAGCCAGCTGAGTATAAAAGCCAATTTATTCCATCTCTGGTTGTATTATCCCCATCATTCAATAATCGTATTAGAGCGAAAAAATGTCAAACGACCCCGCAGATAAAAGGCGAACGACAGCTCGCCTCAATCCCCAGCACTGGGTTAACTCAGATCACGATAAATTTAAAGTCCTTCATTCTCACTTCCGTGGGAAAGTACAGAGTTTTTATCTACCGAATACTATAGACTATTATTCAGAAAATACCCAAAACGTCTCCTTTAAAACAAAAAATCAAATGTGTGTGGAACAAGGTGAAATTGCTGAATTGATTTATAGGGGGTATGATTAATATTTACGCATTCGACACTGAATCCCGCATTTGCACGTTGAACATGAGTTATTACACGTTTCTTTCATAGGTAAACCAATGCTGTCTAATACTGTTTACACGGAAAAACCAAAGAAAGTAGTTTTCATTCCACTAAGAAAAGGACTGAAAGAAATAAAAAATGATAAAATTGTCAACAACCACGGAAAATAACGAACCGATTCGATTCAACGATATTAAAGCTTACTTGTTGCTGAAAAGTAATTAATTATTCTGTTTTTATATAATAAATGAGATGAACAACATTGGTGAAAACCAAAAACCGTCTGCTCCTGCAGTTGAAAATGATATACAATTTACCCCGTTTTACAAAAAAACATTTATCCTCAGATTCCGGTTCCGGAATTTAATTCCAACGATTATAGAATAAATCGAATTTTTAGTCCCCAGCACTGGGTTAACTCAGATCGCGATAAATTTAAAGTCCTTCATTCTCACTTCCGTGGGAAAGTACAGAGTTTTATCTACCGAATACTATAGACTATTATTCAGAAAATACCCAAAACGTCTCCTTTAAAACAAAAAATCAAATGTGTGTGGAACAAGGTGAAATTGCTGAATTGATTTATAGGGGGTATGATTAATATTTACGCATTCGACACTGAATCCCGCATTTGCACGTTGAACATGAGTTATTACACGTTTCTTTCATAGGTAAACCAATGCTGTCTAATACTGTTTACACGGAAAAACCAAAGAAAGTAGTTTTCATTCCACTAAGAAAAGGACTGAAAGAAATAAAAAATGATAAAATTGTCAACAACCATGGAAAATAACGAACCGATTCGATTCAACGATATTAAAGCTTACTTGTTGCTGAAAAGTAATTAATTTATTTGTTTTTATATAATAAATAAGATGAACAACATTGATGAAAACCAAAAACCGTCTGCTCCCGCAGTTGAAAATGATATACAATTTACCCCGTTTTACAAAAACATTTATCCTCAGATTCCGGTTCCGGAATTTAATTCCAACGATTATAGAATAAATCGAATTTTTAGAAAACGAAATGAAAACCCGGGGAAATTTGAAGAAAAAATACTGCAAATTATCGAAAACATTTTTTGGAATAGAGTGTTTCTTTACATTAACCGAACTGGGGGGTGATTGGTGTTTGCATCGCTCTCCCTGTAGCAATTCCTTTTGGAGTTCCAATTTCAGCAGGATTAACAACATTTTCCGCAATCCTGAGAACTTCGACCAGTTATGTAGGAAACAAAATTAATAAACATTCGGATATCGAACCTTTGGCGAAAACAAAATTAAATTCTATAGAGGAAAAATTCACGAATGCTTTGAAAGATGGGAAAATTTCGGATGAGGAATTTTCCAATATTGAACAAGAAATTAAATATTACCACGAGATGAAAACCAACATTTTGAACGGTTATGAAAATAACGATACGGAAAAAGCGAAACTTTTAGAAAAGGGGAGAGAATTGGGGGAAGCGGAAATTATAAACGCGATTAGAAAAAATGTTTAAATTTAGTTATTACAGTGAGTTGTGTTTTTATGAGAAAATCTCATAAAAAATTATTTCATAGTACCTAAATTTAAAAAAACTTATGTTTACTATAAGGTATGTATCAAACTAAAAAGTTTTTGATAAATATCAAGATGGAATTGTGCGAAAACAATTCCAAACTTTCAATCCTTCATCAACTTTGAATTTAAATGCAGAAAACAAAAAGAACTACTTTCAAAATAGAACTCTATGACGAATATATTTGCAAAGATGTAGAATATTACATTTCTGGTAAATGTGTTTCAACCGATTCTACCAAACCATAATATTTATATTATAAAAGTGAAAACATGGATGTAAGACTTGTTGATAATTTCGTTGGACGCGGTGCCTCGATCATGTGCAATCGTTGCTTCACGATTTGAATGGCATAACCCTCTCAAAGGCCTTCAGGTTCTCTCGATTAAAATTCAGAAAGGCCGTCCACGTCCTCCTGACACTCTCACATCACCAGATCCTAATTTGCATAACCTCAGTCACGTCTCTTCTTTTAAATGGAATTCCGCTCATCGCCCCGACTCTGGGTCAAGGTAGGTAATCCATCTCTTCGATGTTTTGCCTTGCGAGAAATTTGGCTATTAAGAGCGCCTTGTAGACGGCGCAATTATGCTTGTATCTGGCTGGGAGGTGCTTGTGGGTTATGCAAATTTCATTATTGGCTGACTCCACATCTTCTTCTTCGGCTCCCCTTAGAGTTCTGTATGAGTGGGAACCCATATCTTCGATGTTGATGAACATGAGATTTAAATCAAGCCCGGCAGCCAATCTTAGAGCACGAATTTTATCGAGACCCTTCGTATAGAGGTGTATTAGTTTTCTGTCGGAGGACGCATATCCCCTAAAGATGTCCCTGATATGATAATACGGTGTTGCACCAGTATTGCATTTTAACCCATGAATATTTCTACTCGCAAATCGAATTTGGGCGTCACCCTTTAGATGCCAGGGTAGCTTGAACAGATGATAGGAACGACGTCCCTCAAGTTCCCTGAAATCTTCCGAAACTGGTAAAACAATTAATTCGTGTATGTAGTATTTCCCATGCTCCGTCTGAGACATTGCCACGTCCAGAATGTAGCGGGAAATATTGTTTTGTGAGTTCATCATGCCCCCTCACTGCAAGTAGACAACTGTAGAGTAGACTAAATGAAATTTCAAATCCGCTCCATTTAAATAGTAGTTGCCCCCCCACTCCTTCTCTCTGGAATTATACCGAACTGTTTGCCGATTTTAATTTATTTATTTCAGACATCAATTGACTTTTAATTATCTCGACTTCCTTCTTTAATGTCCGCACGTTCACAACGTCCGTACCATCTGACGGGTCCCCGACGTTGACTATTCTCCTTGATTTTCCATCGTAGGCGCCCAGCTTAGCTCTATAGAATAGGGTATTCGCCCACACGTAGTCTCTCGTGATAAACTCATCGGCGAGAAAGCTGTCACGCGTGGCGGCTGTCGCTATAGTTCTATCACCGATATGAATTATCCTTTTACCCGTCTCAAAGAGCAGGTATTTTTTTCCTAAAGCGTCAATGACAGCAGTGGTGATCATTTGCAAGGTTTGCGGGCCCCTCTTATCCATCTCCTCTCGAACATGAGTCCCGATGAGATTGTCCCCTTTGATCGTGGTGATGACATTAGCTACGATCGCGGGTATATCATCTGCAGCGCGCCCTTCGGCGATATGCTTAGCAATTTGTTCCTGAACATGAACGGAAACGTAGTTTTGCAGATTTGAACGCCCAAACCGATCGTATTTCAACCTCATCGATCGTGTTCGACTCATTGTTGTTGCTTTTGATGTTGTTGTTTTCAGGCAATGAAACCCAGGTGTTTAAGACGACCAATAACACGGTCTGCGCGTGATTGCATGTACAGGTTCCCGGCACTAACTGCAGATAGGTACAATTTAAGTGCTTGGACGAGTGCGTTGGGGTCGGTTATTCCTTCAACAGAAGATGCTTCTCGCAAGCCTTCTGGGCCGCTTATGCCATTGTGCTCCAAATTCTCGTAATTTAATAACGGATTTGGCTTAGCACCCCTACCCAATTTTGGTTGTTTCGGCTTGACGGGCGGGTAAACTCTTGATATAATTTTCGTATATTTGATACCGCCAAAACGATTTATTTCACGTAGACGGGAATATCCGTGCCGTGCTACATTTGTTGCGCGCACAATCTGCTCATAATTCTGAAAATCATCCTCCTCATATGTGGGGTCCTTTAGGAAAATCAGCTGATACAGACCACGTGTGCCTGGGTACGTTTTATCCCCCACCTGAATGACATCGATCCCAAATTGAATGTTTTTCGACCCCAGCGTTACACTCCCGTTTGAAGATATTTTTGGACCATAGGTAAAATCAAATTTGTCCTTTACTTGAGCAGTCTCTACCCCGCTAGCTAGATATTTTATATAGGGACGCGCATGCACGGGGAAATTAGCTAAATAATCGTTAATCTTCTCACGCCCTTGTGGACTGTTGGTGTATGATCGTAGTTCATGTATGAATTTAGCCTGTAAATTTCTCTCACCCATTGGCGGGGTTTCTTCCGAGGGAGCCACTGTGGTTTGCTCAAAGATGGGGAATGATGGGCCAATAGGTGTACTCGAAGTGGTCGGCTGCATGGAGGGTGATTCGCCCACCGATTCGCTAATTCTATTCACCCGCCGTCCTTTAGGGGACACTGGGGTAGGAGCATGCTCGAAGCTTTCTTCCTCCTCTAAAAAGGACGGGAATCGACTGGTCGAGGCGGGCTCTTCTTTGATATAACCACTAGCCCCTAAGGGATCTCGCTCTTCAATGACATGATATGTCAACATTGGTTCGTCAGTTTGAGTAGAAACACTTGGCATATCCGTCTGCGTTGAGGTAGAGGTTATGTCGGCCGAATCGCCCAGCCGTTTTCGTCTCGCACTAGACATATCCATAGGGGGGGGTTTCAAATCTTCACCCTCGAAGCCTTTTAAATTTATCCTGTAAAATGTCGGATCTGCACCGATTTGATTTTGAATCTGGTTATATTTCAATTTGAGAGCCCTCTTGGCACGAGTAAGCTCACTCAAAGTGTTACGGGGCATGTTGGAGACTGAAGGCCCGGGGGGTCTATTCCCCATTATTTATATGGGTGTAGTACTCGTTCATCGAGCGTCTAAATCGCCCATTGTTCAAATCCCTAGTCTTGTCCATAATCAAACACCCGAATTTACCCTTAGAATCCCATGCATGGTTGCACATGCTGACAAATTTGGCGAATGGGATTTCTTGGTAAAGGTGGTCTCGATATATTAATTGTAAATTTCGTCCATCTTGACGAAATATGAATAACATATTTACCTGTTCACGAATAGCATTTTTAGGTACGGCCGCGTAACTTTGAAACAGCAATACTGTATCCACATGCCTATGGCGCCCGGTAGTGAAATATTTTCGCATTATATCGTGAAATTCGCTACTTTGCTGTTCGGGCATATCATCAAAAACCAAGAGGCTGTTACTCGGCACCTCTCCCTCTTCCTGACTGTCACAATACAGTTGAAATTGTTCTCTCGTACAAATTTTCTCGAAACGTATTTCAGGTACGTGCTTAAGTATATTATCGAGAATTTTATATTTGGGTTGCTCGTGGCTTGTAGATATTAAAATAAGGTTCTTGAAACGAATTCCGTTTGGTTCAATCAATAGGTGGAGGAGGAAGTTGGATTTACCAGCTCCAGTGGCTCCTACCATTAATATTCTCAAGTCATTGGGTAGGAGAGGGCCGTGTCGGTTTTGATTGTCAGTCCCTCCACTCTCTCCAGCGTACCCAGCATCGTAGTTACGCACAGGGGCAAATTTTACCCCAATTGTTTTCATTCGCTGTCTCTCCATGGGTAACCGGGTGAAAATGTATATATAAGGCCGTATCAGGGGGTTATATACATCAGTCCAATGGGACACCGTCGCGGTAGAGGGCTAATTAATTACTTGATAGATCATAATCCCTTTAATTTGACTTTACCGGGTTTAAATTACTGTGGTCCCGGGAACGATTTGAAGTATCAGATTCAGCATAACATCCCGCCAAAGAACGCGCTCGACGGCGCATGCAGAGCTCACGACATTGCCTACGAGAATTCTCAAGATCCGGCCGTAAGGCGTGTTGCTGATCAAAGGCTTCTGAGTGCCGCGTTAGAGCGCATAAAATCCTCGCAATCGTCTTTCCTAGAAAAAGTTGGTGCAACAGCAGTGGTGGCAGCGATGAAAGGAAAAATGATGTTAGGTGGGCGGTTGGGGCGTCGGAGAACAGGCCAGCTGAGACGTCTACAAGAGATATCCATGAGAGTCCCAAGAACGCAAAAACCACAAAAACGCAAAAGAAGGCGGCAGCCCATTCGCTCGAAAGCCATTTTGCCAAGACGGCAAATTGTGACGCGTGGCGCCTATGTGGCGCGCCGCGGAGTAAGACGTGGTCGAGGTGCAATTTTACGACACTATTCAAAATGCTGAAAACTTTGCCTGACGAGCCATTATCCGCCCGAGATATGTTTAATTTTCTATCACATCACCCAACATCTAAACACGTTTTCGACGGTGTTTTCATGCTGGACGAGCTCCAATATCACCAAATAGTACCTATAGTTGATGAAGGTCGCAAGTTCGTGTTGAATCTTGGGGATTTGAAATCAAACGGTACTCACTGGTGTGGCGTAACGTATACCGATAACATTGTCATTTACTACGACCCATTCGGGCTTCCACCACCCTTGGAGCTGGTGAACCATTTAAATACACGTGACATCTGGTTCAGTGTCATATCCCATCAGCTAATCGCTGATTCAAGTTGCTTTCACTGTGGCCATTTAACGCTGTATCACTTGACCGTAAAATGTCGACCGGAATAACTTTAAGTGGCAGTGGAACAGTTTTGCGACAGTCGTTTTTCCCACCGATTGAGTTGGGTGCAGGGAAATTTTCAATAGGTGTCCTATCTTTATTCACGTATAATTCGTTCTGCAATATAGTGAAAGGGGTAAACGACTCTTTCAAATTTAGCGAAATAAAAGAAACGCTGATTTTCCCCTCGGGAGCTTACGATATGGACAGCATCTTTGCCAAGATTAAGGAGTTTTTAGATCTTCAGAAGGAGAAACTGGCGGCTGGTGAGCGGGTGTTTACGGACGAGATTTTCACAGCTACTGATTGTGTTTTGGTCTGGGATGTTATCCCGACCAGCGGTCGGATTAGGTTGAAAAGTAATCTCGAAATCGATTTTTCGATTCCACACAGCATAGGGCCGATTTTGGGCTTTACTGGACCAATTGTTCTCGCCCGCGGTATGCGGCATGTCGCCCCTTTCCCAGCTAAAATCGACCCATTCAACTCAATTAACGTATCATGTAATTTGGCAAAAGGGTCCTACTTTAACGAGAGCCCATCCAACGTGATATTATCCTTTGTACCCGAGGTCGACGTCGGATATAAATTGATCCACTCTCCTTCCCCGACGCTTTATTATGAGCTGACATCGAATGTAATCCCGTATATTGAAGTTAGACTCGTGGACGAGAACTGGAAACCTTTGAATAATTTGGGGGAACATTTGACGGTAGTCTTAAATATTGTCGCTGAATAATGTTCCCAATATACATATATATTGATTGAATACTCG
This sequence comes from Stenodema calcarata, assembly GCA_963920205.1. Taxonomy (NCBI): domain Eukaryota; kingdom Metazoa; phylum Arthropoda; class Insecta; order Hemiptera; family Miridae; genus Stenodema; species Stenodema calcarata. The sequence continues at coordinate 18,230,209 of OY986061.1, read as the reverse complement.
TAGAGCTGGCTCATTATCTTGTACTCATTCGGCGAGGCCCGTATAGCGACATTTCACCATGGGACTTCGTTTTGGTTCGCATAGCTATAAATTGGCATTGATGGGCGATTACGGCTCATTCTCGACGAAGAAGCCTAGCAGACTATTACCGCTGCCATCGTCGTCTTTGAAACGCAAAACACTCAGTTTCACAAACGCTCGATACCTCAAACATCTCGGTTTCCAGGTCTTTCGTCATGGACGACATGTTGAGCGTTGATGAGATCCCACACTTTGATGACCGGATAGAAAGCTTCTCAATGTATCACTACCAGCCTTTCAATTCAAGCGCATTGTCGTATAACGATGAAATTCGGATCGCAATTAACCAGGCGGATGTCATTACGGCACCACACTTATCTTACCTCCATGTGGAAGGTCGCATAAACAAAAACACTGCGGCCAATTTCCCGCACTTGGTGTCTCTTCCTTTCGGACATTTATTCGACACTGCTTCCTACAGAATTAATGGTCAGGAAATTGAATTTGTACGGACACCCGGCGTCGTTTCGACTTTAAAGACTCTGACGTGTTTTACTCCAAGCGACCTCCCTCGACTCGAGAACTCTGGATTTACGGATCCTAATGCGAGTGCTCCAAACATTGCACCGGATTCTATCGTGAAGGATGTTTCAACGACGAGATATTTCTCGGCATGCGTTCCTCTAAAGCTATTTTTTGGTTTTTTTGAAGACGTGCGAAAGGTGTTGATCAACACGTCTCAGGAATTGGTCTTGATGAGGACGTCCAACGACTATAATTTATTCAAGGGGGAACCGGATAATGCCGCCTCAACCTTGACTCTGGACAAGATATCGTGGGTTGTCCCCCAGATCAAACTCTCGGATGAGGAGCGGGCCAAGTTGTATAGGGGGCTGGCTCGTGATCCAACCTTCTACCTTCCGTTCCGCTGTCACGAGTTGCACGAGTACCCACAACTCCCATCCTCCTCCAAAATTTCGTGGAACGTCAAAGTTTCGACTCAAATACACAAACCACGTTATTTGATCGTAGCGTTGTATACCAAACAACGTAACGAGATAACTACGAGCATGGCCCTCCCCAGTCGCACGGATCTTAGAAACGCAAAACTCTATTTGAATGACGAGGCGTTCCCGCTTCAGGACATGCAGTTTGATTTGAAATTTGGAAAAATTGCCGAATTGTACGAGGCGTACGCACGTTTCCAACATTCGTTTTACGATCGTGATTTCCCCCAACCTCTTTTGAGCAGATCTACGTTCGAGGCTCATCCGTTAATCGTTCTGGACATGTCCCGGCAACGTGAATCTGTAAAAACGGGTGCCGTCGATGTGAGACTAGAGTTGGAAAATTCAGACAATTTCCCACCCGAAACGATTTGTTACGCCCTTTTATTCCACGACAAAATTGTATCGTACGGTCCTTTAAACGGGACAGTAAAGGTATATTAGACCCGTAATCGGATTTAATATAGACAGAAGTGTGGTGGTAATGCCTACAACAGGACAATTTACTCTCAAGGAGGGGCTCGCAAGAGAAATTCACGCCCCTGCGAGGCGTCATTATCGACGGGCACGAGTGGTGATCAAGGGTGTTCTTGATGACTTGTACGAAGCTGACCTAGTAGATATGAGAGGTTTTCCCGATCGCGGGTACCGCTTTTTACTCACAATCATAGACGCTGGTTCAAAGCGCGGATTTGCAAGCCCTCTAAAATCCAAAAGCGGTCCGGTGGTAGCTAAAGCCCTGGATAATGCATTCGACAAGTTTGGCTTTAACCCACGGCTACTGGCGACGGATAGAGGAACCGAGTTCTATAATACTCACGTAAATGACGTGTTGAAGCGGCGTGGTATTAAATTATACTCGAGTTTTAATTCGCAAGTGAAATGCGCGATTGTAGAGCGTTTTAACAGGACTCTCAAGACAAATTTGTACAGAATGTTTTCTATCGTGGGGCACCGGAGATGGGTGGATCTGATTCCGGATATTGTACACACTTATAACAACACTATACATTCCAGCATTGGTATGAAACCGGTTGATGTGTCTAAGAGTAATGAATCTAAAGTGTTGGCTAGACTCTTCCCCCGCACACAGGCTAACGCGTGGATTAAACCTAAATTTAAAGTGGGCGACAGGGTGCGAGTATCAAAAGTTAAAGGTATTTTCACAAAGGGGTACGAGCCGAATTGGTCAAACGAGCAATTTATAGTTTATAAAATGCGTAACGAACCTGTCCCGAGTTTCTACTTGAAGGATATTTACGCCACTCCTATTCAAGGCAGGTGGTATAACGAAGAGCTTAGACACACTAACTACCCAGATTCATACCTGATTGAAAAAGTCATCAGACGATCCAATGGTAAAGCACTCGTAAGATGGTTGGGTTTTTCACCAAAATTCGATTCGTACGTCCCCATCCAATCGCTTGAAGACTAGCTTGTAGACGGTTTTAGATAGAGCTAGTCGAAATCTGATGTGGTCTACTGTAGGGTGGTTTTTAACAGCTCTAATACCCGTTAGTGGCATTTTTAATACAGCTCTAATGCGCCCTGGTGACATTTTACAGGAATTCAGGAGCTGGATATAGGAATTACCACCACCGCCCTCCCCCAGACTCGTCCCTCGCATCATCTTGCCTCTACAAATCAGCTCACCCCATTCCACACACATTTGATTCCCATTTCCCACCTTGTTAAATCTTTTGGGAGTAATGGCTGAGCCTCTCGCCGCTAGTTTGACCGACACATGCTGTAGTCTACATTGTTTTAAGGTGCCCAGTGATCAGGTCGATGGGCTGGCTTGCCACGTCTGTCTTTCCTATGGTTATTGTATTTGTAGGTGTGCATCACATAAGTTTCGTTCAGGGGGCGGTGGATATCATCTCGAGTATAATCGCTTGAAGAGTTTTCATAATTGGCCCCACGCAGATCCAACAGCGTACGATTTGGCTAAAGCGGGGTTTTTTTACACGAATCGTTTTGACATTTGTAAGTGTGCGTTTTGTGGTGTACTAGTAGGGAGATGGTTGGAGGGTGATGAGCCACAAGCAGATCATGAACGGTGGGCCCCGGCCTGCCGTTTTGTCAGAAATCCAGCCATGACAAATAATGTCCCACTGACATCGAATGCGGCTGTGCACCCCCCCACAAGGTGAGGTCTATCGATATTCTTAGTTTTAGCAAAGCCTAGTTAAGCTAGGGTGGTATGTGGAGGGGGGTGGCGGTGAGGGGGTGTGTTTGTGTATATATATCGTGAAATCAATACGAGGGTGTCATTCTCCCACGATGGATTCTCTCCTTTTGACGAGCACTTTCTCTCTCGACAAGTCGAAGAATCGGAAGCTTCTAGTCGGACTCGTCGATGTGAGCACCCCGGTGATTGTCATTGTGACTCCTAGAAGTCGTCCATTCTACATCACGCTTGCCGATTGGGACCTTTTGTACAAACGCTTCGAGGAGGTGAAACGCTCGGGCGAAGATGTAATTTTATTGAATGGCTATCACATGACTGGGGTGTTAACAAGGCGAGGCGAATTTTTGGCCAATTATCACCCCTCTTGGCTAGATACGCTTCTACATCGTGAAGTTGACGGTGTTAAACTAAGTTCCGCGGAAACTCGTGTATTAATAAGCATAATACCAACAATTAACTCTATCGTTGATAAATTGCGGTACTTTACAGCCACACCAACGTATTCACCGAATCAGGAGGTTGTCGTTAACGGTGTGGGGGAGGGTTTGTCTACGTGTAATAATGATGGGGGGCTCATTGCTTCAGGACCCCTTGAAGTTGAACGATCGACTCCGTTGAACTTTTATGTCTAATAAAGATGGGTAATAATACACACCCACCTCACTGCCTCATCGAGGGATTTGACGCATTGGCAACTAGAGCCCCAGCATTTGATCTAGTGTGTATGATTTTTGTGACATTTCTGTTTGCAGAACATCGGTCAACGAATAACTTGACATCTTGTCGCCGATGGGACGCGCCGGCAACGGTCGAGCGGTTATGCTACTCTCTACAATCGATGGCCAACAAGGCTATTAGCTGCAGCGAACCCACATCAAGGTCACGCGCCGGAAACGCCTCAACACCCGACGTCTCGCTCAAAAACAAGGCGGTTGACTTGGCTGGACTATTCGACACGGAGCCGGGTGAACGCCACGGAACGACGCGGGACTATGCGGGATGCAGCAACAGCACGTGTACGGCGCAGGGTGACCACAGCCATCATGCAAAGGGCAGGACGTGTACGGCATCGGCGGACATCAACATACCCCGGCTATTATTAATTGCACCCTCCATTTTACTGGCTAGCCCAGCTTTGTTTTCACCGATCATGTTATTTCTGAACCGACTTATGTATTAATAAATAAAACAGTATTTTTTCTCGGCATTATTTTTTCTTCACCCTCGATTGAAGTATTCGAGTAAAAATAAAAGGGGTTTCTGGCGCAGGGTCTAATGAAGATAACCCGACCCATGAGGTAGGGCGGTCTTGATGGAGAAAAACCGCATTGAGAGGCCCCGACAGGTCGGGCTAAAGACCGGAGGGAAAGGTGCTGCACGCCCGCCTAAATCACACACATCGGGCCGAGGGCGAGCCAGTAGGTAGGACGCTCTTGGCGGGAATAGCCCGCGGCGAAAGGCCCCACAAGCCCAGTAAAATCACATGCAGCGACACCAGCTGCCTCGGGCCGAGGCGCAAATTATTACTAAACGACTCATGTCCCTTACTTCCCCTACTGGCCCGGAGAAACCCCCCCCCCCACCCATAAAAAATATAAACTGAATTAAAAATTATGTTTCTTAAAAAAGTACATAAGTACATACATAAGCGCACTATATTTCCAAACCGTGCAAACTGGTTTTAAATCGAAATAGGAGTCAATCTCCAGGTATCACATTACTTAACTGGATAAAAATCGCCAAAAGGTACCTGACAAATTTGAATGTTTCCCTTGATGGGAAAAACAATAGATCATGGATATGTCTAGTACCTAATTACTATTAAAATTGAATTTGGCCTTCCTTAAAAATGCATTAGGTAATGATCTCAGTACGTTCCCAGGTGCGATGAACAGGTAAATTTCAGTGTAGTTTGTCAGAAATCTTTTTATCGCTTCTACAGTAGAAGACAGCGATAAAAAGATTTCTGACAAACTACAAATGGATACCTATCGATTTCGATTTGGGGTCCTTGAAGGGAAATCTAATTGGTCTACCTGGAAATATAAAGCCTGTGCTGTGCTAAGGGGGATCGCCAATGGATTGGACTTAGTCGAAGGCAAACTGAAAGCGCCCTTGCACTGCAACAGAATGCAAGATACAATGCTCCCTACTAAGTACCTACTAATCAATAGTATACCTACCATGACATACTAAAAACCGAAAAACACACGTTTTTCTGGGCGCAAAATAGCACAAAATACGAAAGAAAAACGGTGAATTTTAAAAATCTTCAAATTTTGGAATTTGGCTATTCTGTTCAAAGAGGGTGTATTTGATTTGTAAAAGGGTGAATTTGACTTGTAAAAGGGTGAAATTGGTTTGTTAAAGGCTGAATTTGACTTGTAAAAGGCTGAATTTGACTTGAAAATGCTAAAGGCATTATCTTTCATGAGATCACATGCTCATACTCATCTGTTGGAAAACTGGAAAAGTTTCAGTTTCGTACCTGATAAAACGTAGAACTGTAATAAGCAATCGTGTATTACCCAAATTCCAGGCTTTTTTCGGGTTTTTTATTTTAATTTTATTTATTTATGTTATTTATTTATTTTATTTTTTTGCAGTTTTGCCGCCGTCAAAACGTTGCTGCTATGGGCCCGGACCCACAAGGCCTCAAATTAATTCCGCCTCAGCTCACTTTACAACACATCAGATTATTGGCAGAAATATCGAGGAACGGCTATTTTTGGAGTAAAACTTCTTATAATGGGACAATTGGGATTTGTTCCCGTGGGGAAAACCCCAATTTGGTCGAAAGAGGATTTTTGAAATAAAATAATTTTTGAGTCGAAACTTCGTTAGCACTTTGATGATTTTTTAATTTAATTGAAAACTTGTCTTAATTGCCCTTATGGCACATACGCGCCAATCGGTTTCATTCATGGGATACCTACAGGAAATAGATGCCAGTATCCAAACTGTACACGATTATGTTACTTTTGACTACTGACTATGTTCCTGTCCCGTGTCCAGGCCCGAAACCACTTCAAAGTCCTACATTATTTTACAATAATGTATTATGAACATTATAACACGAATAACGAACAGATGCCAGCTCATTCGCTAACTGGAAGGTCAGATTCATCGCAACGGTCGTTTGTAGGTTCGGCAATTTCGGCCGCAATGCGTTCCGATACTGGACGTATCTGCGTCAAGGAGTCGACGACTGCCTGCGTTTCTGCAGAAATAACCGACTCCTGACGAGGGATCGTCCAAGCAAATGAATCCTGGCGAGGGAGTGCTGTCTCCATGACCGAGTCGTGTCGATGACTCGCTCCCAGGTCAGGCTGTGGTTGAGCCAATGGGTCTCTACTCAGAATAATCTCCTCTAGCTTCGGAGGTGAGTTCTTGTCAAGTGGGGCATGATCCTGTGGATGGAATCAGCCAGGACACAGTTGAAAGAGGAAGAAGAAGAAGGTTACTGATTTCGTAGCTTTGATTTGTTTAAATTTTGTGATGGGTGAGATTTGTGAGATTTAATGATCTGAACTAAGTAAATTTCTTCAAGCCAAACATACGATTCTACAAACCACATACACTACGTTTAGTCCTTCGTTTATATTTATTCTCGAAATTAAGAGAATTGCAGCAATGTCCTTATTGTTCACTACTCAATTAAATTATTAGCACTATCGATAATTTGACACATCTGCTCACCTTAGGCCCATGGACAATGACAGGCAAAGTCATATGGTCCCTGTTTTCAGCACAGCCCGGAATATCAATAGCTCTGCTAGTGGGCTTTTCAAATACCACCTCTGGAGAGTTCTCAGATTTCGAATTTACTTCCACGATTTCGTCAATGACCGCCTCAGACACTGTATTTACTGACGAAAAAATCATCGTGAAGAGGTTATTTAGAGTATTACAGGACCCTGCGATCCAATCACACTTAAAGTACATTTACCTCAAATAGGTACCTACCTACGTACTCTTGATGTGAATAGATTTCCTATAATGGCACAAGTCACAAACTTACAGGATTTTCTACTGGTACGTGAGAGTTCCAATTTCAGTCCAGGATCAACCACTGAGTCAGATGGACATGTAGTCAGGGAATCTTCTTGTTTCTCCTCATCCACTTCGTGAATCGACGGGCTGCAGTACAAAAGGATTTGTTCGTCGAGAGGGACAATCATCTCAGAGTCCGCTGAAGGGCCATCGTTTCCACCTTTCAAAAGAAATCGTGGCATCATAATTCTAATGAACGGTAACAGCATTAATATCTTGATTTACGTATGCAGTGCGTGGATGCGGTATTATGGGAAATCAGCACTTCAGGGAACCACATAATCCAATATACTCGTAACTCACATTAGAGAACAACAAACACACGTTGTGAATGATGAAAATGAACTAAATATCAGTCATTTGTGAAGAGTGCATGTTTAAGACAAAAATATTACCATTTTCAATATTATTCGGTACTGTAGCTTCTCTGGTTTGAAACGTTGAAGCCTGCAGTGATTCGGAAGAGCCTGCAGGAAGCGTAGCAGGAAACATCAAATCAGGGCTTGGAGTGCCTACAGCAGGAGTTCCTTCGACCGCACTGTAACCGAAACTAACATTATAATGAAAATAAATATAAATTGTGTATGCTTGGGTTTCCCTCGGTATGGTCTGAGATGCTGTGCCTAACCAAAATTTTCAACATTGAACATGTTTTAGCCTACACAAACCTGGCAAAACCCGAGCTTCCGTCCATATGTTAATGGTCATCTATTTCTATGCTAATCGCACTATGAAGCTGTAATTTGGCATGTAGGCTCCTTAGGACATTCACTAAGGGCTGAGATCAGGGCATAGGGCTGAGATCAGCTGAGTAGCTCCTAAAGCTATTTTGAGTCCTTTTTGAAACATAGTATTGAAGAATAAAGAGACTACCTCCTGACATGTACACGTGGTGTTACCTGTAAGATTGTTCCCGGTGAGCATCATTACTACTCGCATCTAAATCAGCCATGAATAATTCTCCTTGGCCTGTAAATAAAGTAATGTGAAAACGAAATAGCTTACTATTATTCAAGGGTACTGTTTGCAAAATAGAAAGAGAAAAACGAGACTTGATAGTTCTGCGCCATCGAGGCATGAGGTCCTTGGAACACGAATCGTACGAACGTGGTATCACTAACCTTGTATGTGTAATAATATAATATAATTATATTATATTTAGATAGATTAGATTATATTATAATCTAATCTATCTAAATACCTCAAGCTGAATACAATTCAAACGATGTGCAAACACATTCAGGCAGAGAAATCTAGATAATGATGCCAACTGGCGATTGCGATTTCATCAATAGGGAAATATTGTTGTTAAAATGTCTGTATGTATAAGACTATTACTAATATCTTAACCTAACCAACTTTTGTTCGGCATGATCAAAAATTTCGAAATTGCTGCCAAACCTCGCATGCTGTAACTTTTCGCCCCGAAGCTCGCTCCAAGTTTTTCGTAACTCGTAGAAAACGGTGAATTCGTATTGTCCATCCACGAGCTCATCCTGACAATGTCGGCATTCCCCAAGTTCCGGTTGCTCTCGTCTCGAAACGAACGGAGGCTCTGTTGACAGATCGGAATCAACGGTCAGGCTGTGTTTTGTGAGGGAGGATTCGAAACGTTATATTGTTTGAACTCCTTCGATCGGTTTTCAACCAAAATATCAACCTTGGAAACCTTAAGATCTCAACTTTCATCAGTAGCCACTCAAAGGTAATCAGCTTACTGCCGACATAATAATATTATTATAATATAATATATAATATTACATGCCGTTACATTACAGTTCCAGAAAGCCACTGCTATGGACATGGATACTGCAATAATGGATGAGACAAAAAACTGACTGGCAGTCTTTACTCATGGGGCAAAGAGAATGATCGTCCTGAGTACATTTATCTTAATCAGACTATAATAGAATTTAATATAAACCACCGCTTACGCTAAATCGAACGGCGTTCATCGAGTTTGGCTGTTCACGGGGAGTGCCAGATATCTCGTGTTTGTCACCGCTTTGTCTACCGCTGACGTCTCTACAAGATGAATCTCTCAAAGAGAAATCGGACATCCTGAAAATATCTTCCTGTAAAATAGAATTTTTCTAAAATAGAAATGGTAACTTGATTGTCCGCTTAACAGTATCAACACTATCTTCATCAACATCATGACCCCTCAGATAACCAACCATAGGTTTCTTTTGTTCTGGTACTCTATTTACTAGTAAGTTACTAGGCCAGCTTCAGAAACCAAAAAGGAGTTATATTCATCATATCACCTTCGTTTTTAAAATTCAAAAATTTAGATTACAAAATTTGTATTCGATTTAATCCCATTACTAACTAGGAACACATAGTTAAACTATCTAGTTACTCACGTATGTCAGTATCCGGGTTTACAATGCCATTTGAAGGTGGATAGGAATATCTTGTAAAGATGAAAGTTTCATACGTGAGTAACTAGCTAGTGATAGGAGAGGATGGGGTCCATGCAATGAGCAATGCGTTGCCAAGCACTCTGTCCAACTAATCTATAATAATCCCCCAAAAAACACCTCAGTTATAAAAACTGGCCCGCCAAAAAACCTCCTCAGCAGCAAAAAGGAATGATATACATTTTGCCCTCCAGCCACGTATATAGGATGCTCGGTGCTTCGCACCTCGCTGTTGAGTGTGCATATAGAAACCCTAACCACCACCACCAATGCTTTCTATTCCCTGACCTCTTCCCCTCAACTCCCCTTTCGGCCTCCTCTGTTTCCTCTGTTGCACCTACTGGGAGCTTTTCGCTTCTTTCAATGCTGTTGGCGGGAGGTTTTTGCCAGATGAACACGCCTGAATTGGAGCGTAACTTCACTGTAGTTGTACCACCACTGATTACTCTTGACAACCATTAGTACCTATATAATTGTTAGATGCATTGCATTCGCGATGTACTTTACTCTCATTATTTTATGTCTCATTACTTTACTGTTGTACCATCACCAAGTACTCATCACCACCACTACCACCTGTATCATCTAATTCTTAGGAGCCTTGCAAAAAGCTCCCGCCAACAGCATTGAAAGAAGCGGTAGCAAGCATTCACAGTGCTTGGAAATCCTCTCCTACTAGTGATGACTTGCTTTTGAGATGATAAAGCAACTTTTCCTCAGTAGGTAAAGCAACTTAGCTTTAAAAATTAAATACCTCAATTCATACTTCAACATTTTAAAGGTGTGGCAGACTCCCACGAACACCTGATTGGGATGGTAGATTAGCACGAAAATGAATATCGCCAGAAAAACCTGACAACAATCCCAACATACCAGGACTGAGACGTAACCACAAATGGAACAGATCACGTTGCAGTTGTTATTACCTCGAAATGAAATCAAAATCTGACTAAAGACACTAATAATAGTTAGGTAGTAAGGTCAGCACAATTGTTCACCATGTAGTCGTAGCTGTCTTTCTGATTCGAGACGGACTCCAAGCTGAAAGGACCCGAAGTGTCACTGATGGCGCAGTGCTTCTTTCGTTTTTTACGTAAAATTTCACTGGGTCGGCTTCCTAAACATGGAAACCCAGTTGAATGAGGGTTATTACTATGATTCATACAAACGTAAATTGATTTGTGATAAATACGTTGGGACAACCTATATTACTACCTTGAATAAATCTGTCATTCTAAACATTATTTGACCTGGACATGTCAACATCGAATTTTGAGCTTTCATTATGTACCTACGTACATTAAAATTAAAATAAATTGCAAAAAATCAACAAAAATTGAGAGAATTGAGAACTTGAAAACGGAGGTTTGTTACCAATGGGTGGTTTGAGTTTGTTACATGTTTTACATATCTTGTTTATTCACTGGAAAACTAGATACATATTGCAGTATTCCCAATATAAAATCTTCACCCTCCACAAATGAATTAACATCTTATCATGAGTTTACATGAGAGTGCTAGCCACGCGTCGGTTTGGATCCCATCCTCGTCGCCAATGTTATACCTCGTATTGCAGTTACAATATTGCTAACATAACATTACCTGCCAATTTAAGGCTACCAGCCGATCCATAAAGGTTGGCTTTGAGGAGCCTTAGGACGGAGTTCCCGTCTGAGCTTTGTGAGCCTTTCTGTTCATCCGAAGTCGTGGCGACTTTGTATTTGCCTTTGGCCGGCGACAAGATTTCCACAGGAGCTGTCTCTCGCCTTTCCCCCTGAGAAGACAGTAGTGAGGAGTCAGTAAAAAATATAATCTGGTTTAGTATTTCAGGTTGGGACGCAATTCTGGGTGGGAATCTTGCCACTCACAAACAGGTACTTTCTGCTGTATGCACCGAAAACACTACTATACTACGTATGATTCAACAATCCCATTAGCTAGTGTTTCGGCTTTTGATTGATTACGAAACGATATTACGAATAATTATTATCAAAACACCATACCAACGATTTCTGGGATGACTGGAAGTAAAGGAGAGAATATCTGATTGCATTGAAGGAAATCTGATCGCAGAGCAATACGCTGATCATTACCAACTCGGTGGAATTGGAGACCTCTCAAGTTTTTCCTGTGCCTCTGCCAGATACGGAGCAAAAATACAAATGCACCAAGGCATACTTGGTATAGTGAAGTGTCACTAACCAAAGGATCATACCATTACCAAATTATGAATAAAGTTAGGACAAAACCTGCATTTCTGAAGTTACAGTTACCACGCAGAGATGTGCCACAACTGATGAGACTGAGGACAGGGCATAGAATGGTGAAGATGTAGTAAAGGGAAGATAGGAAATCTATACTTTTTATCCCCGTAAATGGTGAACTCTTGTCGGGAATCAATAGGTATAATTAAATTTGGTATCTATGAACAGTTAGATGTTGGATGTAAGATCCTTAAGGTTGGAAGTTGTGGACGAAAAAAACTTTAGGTATAGATTTCTCAACGCTGAATACAGAATAGCGATATCTCTTTCATGGTCTGGAACGAATTTTGGTATAGGTACAATGTTTTTCGGAATTCGACTTTTAAAAATGTTGAACTTAGAATAGCTTTCTTTTCTTCGAAAATTCGCTAAAAGCTGAGATTTCAGGCATTTTAAAGCTACTTACGCGATCAATTACAGTTTTTATGGACATTTCGTCAGACTCCGCGAACATGGACATCATGACGAAGTTCCTCTGGTCCATGGGCACGTCGAAGTATTTCGTCGACCCCATGAAAGGCTCGGTGTGAGTCGGTTTGGTGGCCTCCGTGTAGGGCAATTCATCAGGAACCACCTCCTCCCAGTAGGGGTCTCTCATGAGATCGGGGTGGTTTTCGTGGACTTCGTCGACGATCAAATACGATATCTGAATGATGAAGGAAATGTACGTAGGATTCAACAAAAAAGTTTCAAAAACTGGTGTTAATACCCATGTTCAAATAATATTCAAAGTTGGCATGATACAAACACCATCATCTTATAGATTACACAGGAGCTGATATGGTTATGGGGGTCGCTTATCACGATGAAAGGTCCTTCATCACGTCAGAATCAAGGTCATTTGAAAGTCAAGTGGTGAAGAAACCTTCGAAAAAATCTTGAAAAATTCATGGGCGTGTTTTTGAGGTCACTGACATCGAATTCAGATTTTATTTACAATTAGATCTATACAAGCCGAAATTTCAAGATAGTGTCAGAGTTTTTTGAAGTCCTTCAACAAATCCTTCAAAATGAGCTTGAAATTACCTCGAATGACCTTGAGAAGAGGTCGAATATAAAAATAAACGCTGGATTCGCATTCAGCTTCTTCACTATTTCATTTTCAAATGACCTTGATCCTGACGTTACCGTAATCGTAATAATCCGGTGATTTCGTGTAGACCGGTGTTACCGGTAAATAAGTCGTACCATGCAAGTGTAAATTTGGCATCTCACATAAAATAAGTAGGTACCAACTAGTTTCACTTCTAGATTGAACGCCTCTAATTCACTAAATTGAAGTGAATACTTGGCGTATAGGTAATCAAATTTCACCATAAATACCTGTAAATTTCTATCGATGAGCCAATTGACTTCGAAGTCATCATCATCTTCTCCAAACGGGTTGACAAGCGTCTCCGCCACCAAAAGCCAACCCATGTAGAAGAAGAACTGAAATTCAATAAACCTCCACGAATAATAAATTCATCACTTTTGAGTTTTGGGGGAAAGAAGTTTGTCTTCTACAATTGAATTTCGACTGTTTCGCGTTGGAGACTTTTCTGAACAAGATAGGTTCTGTCCCTACGTGTGAAATCCATACCACTCACCAAACTCCACCTATGTTCCTCCATTACCTACTCACATTACTGAAGAAATAGGGTTTCAGAAACGTCGTGTTTCACCGTCCTGTCACGTACCTGTGACCTGTTTACAAACAACTCAGTACATTGATAACTTATCAATGATAAGGTATACTGATAACCTTCCATTTTCAATGGTACTTCACTGAAGTGAACCCACCACCATCTTCATGTGCCTTCCTTTTGGATTGCACCCACTATCTGCATATTGAATTCTTCCGATTGGAGCATTTCTACACAATGAAAAATTGATACCCTTCTATACGTGTACCTACTAGGTATATGCGCACCTACATAATTACTCTACACGTAGGTACTAAGCAGTATAAATGACACAGAACACCTAGATTTAGTGCATTTACCTGTAACAACGTGAAAATCGGTACAACGAGGTCAATTGTGTGATTGGGATAGCCCTTGGTCGGATCGAGATATTGATTCCCCATCAATGTTGCGAGGAAATAGGTGTAGACAGCTAAAGTCACTACCTGTTACGGAAAGTGGTGGTGTCCATTAGTTTGGCTTTTCTTCTATGAGAATTATTGATATAATTTTTCATGCTTTTCCTCTAGAGATACCCAGACGAGATATTTTGGTAATATAGGTAATTAAAATTGGAATGTGTGAATGTAGCTGTGGTAAATTTACCTAAATTTATTTCTAATGTTGATGGTCCGATTTACTATCACTTCTGAATGGTTTGATCGATCCAGTTGATACCGATGTGTACCTTCTGTATGCTCAATCTCTACTTCAATGCATCTAAGCCTATAGGTAGGTACTTACTTTGTTGACCATAGGTACATCTTGAACTTTACAACATTTAATTCTATGTACGATTCAGTTTACCCATAAATGAATACTGCACCGTATTACATGACTTTGTTGTAGACCTTCCATTTTCTACTACAGTTGTGCCATTAGCGAAAAATGTCGGATCCGACTTCAACCTTCTGGACAGTGAATCAACATGGATACGAGAGCTTCGTCGAAATCGAATTTATCTTTCTACCCGGTACCTACGCCTTCCAATCAAGATGTAGGTGCGGAGGTCTTATCCAATCAGGTAGCATGATTCTGTATGTTTACAGCAAGTAGGTTGCTATCAAAACTATTTGACAAAGGTCACGCCGAATGTTGCTATTCTCTCAATTATTCCGAGCTGCGTATTACTTGCGTGTAGACGAGCGGGATGCTGATCCAATCGAAGTTGAGGAGTGCCCCGCAGCCGCTTCTGAACTTGATGACCTCATCAATTAGGGTTTTGAGGCCGAAATCGTCTTTGATGAGATCGTCTCGGCGTGCCTCGTTGATGAGAGCAGTCGCCCAGGCGAGGGGCAGCCAGTACTTGGGATGTTTGGTTCGCGCTTCCATCCTAATCAAAACATCAATCTTCCTATAATAATCAACGAGGTCGATCATTACAGACTCTCACATTCCTCCTAAAAGCTACTCAGTTATGATGAATACCCCCATCAGGTAGCCTGATATTTCCTTGGAATATGATACGAGAAGAATACCTTGACTCAGCATCTCGCAGTAAATACCTACTCCCCACCAATTTATAATAATTTATTTACCAATTTCGAGAACAGAAATTGAACGATCCTATTGAACATTAAACCCATTCTACCTTTCAATAATCTTCTTTTCGTTCGACATCAAAAAACCAGCCTCCTGCAGATGGTCCAAAGTAGGGAATCGCTTCTTGGCCGCCGTGCTGATCATCGTGAACGCCATCACCAACGTCAGGTTGAAGTACCTCATTAAAGTCCTCCTTATAAGCCTTGATTGATCATCCTGCCATCAACAGTTACATATCAACATACTGTCATCATTAAAGGTACCTACCTACAACAAACATTTTTCAGCTATTGAGAAAGTGTCCATTAAACCGCACTTTTTGTGCATTAATAATAGTTGTTTTTGGTCATATATTATACAAAATCAGGTCGAGCGTGAACAAAGGGTTCTTCATCAATTCAACTACCCAATCATCATCCATCTGTGGCAATAATTATTTTCACCGGAACAAAAATACAATTGACATTTCAAGAAGGAAGTCTGATACTAGACTTGATCTGACCAGCTTTTGAAGCGGTTTTGTGGATCTCCCATAACTACGTAAGTAGGTATCACTCAACTCGAAGAATCCAGAAAAACTAGTTTTGACATAGACATGCCTTACTTGCCGCTGGGGGTCATGAAGAATTTTGTTACCCGGAATTTCTCTTACACAGTGCTGAGCAATTAGAAATAATCTGAATGACGCATTTTTTACTTGAGACACAAAAAACACATATATGTATATATACAAGTACCGATGTATCTGCATGTAGTGTAGATATTCAACATCAGGTTTTGTTCAGTGTTCCCCCTCTTTTTTCAATTTATGATGTTTAGTACATTTTTTAAATTTATTAGGACGTTTTTCACTGATTTAATTACCCATATTTTGTCCAAAGACAGTCAAAATTTGACTATCTGAACATTTAATGTTCAGATTTTTTTCAAAATGGAGTCTTTTGGACATAGGTACTGACGGAATGGGTTAAATTAGGTACCTAGTTTGCTGGTACCGTACTGAAATGTACTTATGGGAGGGTGTCTATCAACTCCAGAAATCGACATGTAGGTTGACAGAATGGGAAATAATGCAATCGCAGCTCTAATACCCCCCCCCCCCTTCATTTTCTTTTTGTGATTGTATTTTTCTTCCAACTCCCTTTACTCCAAATACTAAACTGCTCTAACTCCCTTAAATTTATATTTAAAATAAAATTTAAGGATACCGTTGGAAAGAGCGTTAAATTTGCTATCTTCCTGATATAAAATCCGATTTTTTAAGACAGTAGTCATTGGTGACTAAATGGCCAATGTTCAAAATTTGAATATTTCTTAAAAATCACCGAGTTTGTCCCATAATTTCTGTAGACACCCTGTATATAATATTGAGCCCCGTCATTCTGTTAATAATCTCGAACTTTTTTGTCTCTCTCTTCCAAACTATTATATTCTCCGCCACCTTCTAATAATATTTAAAATCTTAGAAGGATTAGCCCTGAATACCTTACCACACTTGTTCCAAGAGCCCCATCACAGTGCTCTAATGCTTTGAGGGTGATTCAGCTTACACCAAAGATGTTTGCTAATTCGTTCGGTGTGAGTGGGGCCAGATTGTGGAATGGTTATTCCGTGTGTATAATTGGACTGTAATATCTTCTACACAATAAAATATTATTATTATTAATTATTCAAACACTTCCAAATTGAGTTGAACGGTACTCGGTATTCATCAACCGATTTTTATCGTACAGTTTCGTTCATGCTCTTCCCGACTTCTATAATCGAATCGCTATCCAACATTTTTACCATTTCGTTGATGAACGAGCTAACGTAAATGGCGAAAGCGTCCGGCCAGGGGATGCTCGTGTACTGGTCCCACCACCGCGAGATGACAATCGTCACGTAAAATCCAAGAACGAATGAAACCGGTATCAAATCCCCGTACTTCTGACAGTGAAGTGACAACCTTTCGAATGTTCTGTGGAACAAAGAAATTGGGTACACATCGACTCAATTGACCATTTGAGTTCGAAGACGGTTATTGGGTTTGACATTTTATTATTATCTATAACGAACCGTTAGGATCAACCAAGAAAACCAAATTTTAACTCCTCTCAAAATTGGTGGGATTACGTTTTAAAAAAGTCCACAATCATGCAGCATCGCTATAAGAGCAAATTTTCGAAGAAATAACTGGTTTCATGTAAAATGTCTCCAGTAACACCTCAGTTTATAGATAGGCATGTAATTCTCATTTCCAATTATTTCGTATAGTGATCTATTCAGCATTATTTTCATGGTCATTTGGTTGTTACGTTTTCTATGTCTTAAGTACCAACCCAGTCCATATGTCTTGTTGAGTAAGGAAACTTCAGGAAACTTAATTATACTTGTATAATTATGTGCTAATAACAGATTGTGTAAAATTCGAGAAAAAGATACCAGAAAAAGTGAACTTAGAGGAAATATTACACATTTCATAGTAAATTTTAAAAGTGTGGGACTGAGTTGGATACTAAACCACCAGCACTTGGGAATCTTGATGGTTTAGTGTAGAAGATCAAACTACTCTCTCAATGGCTTAATATTGAAAAACAAAACAAAAATTGTATTGTTTACTAAATGTCAGCCTGAAACGAATCCTAAAATGACTGTTTTTTACAACTAGTAATCCTTACAATTTACTGTCTTCACTGAGGAAAAACCTGTAGCATAAGCTCAACGATGAGTACATGATGAAATAAGCGATGAGGTTTGGCCATAGCAATTTGTAAATACTTCCTTTCCACCTGGAAAAATCCACAAGGCCGATAAACGGTACAGTTGATGCAATTGTATTGATTTTACCCGGATTTCACGGGTACCTCTTCACAAACTGGATGTGAGTGGGAGGTACATACCTACTTATGGCCTCGTACCCTCAGTGTATGCTCAAAAGTGAAATTCTAAAACTTTTGCTAATTTTCGAATTTTAAAGGTGAATTCCAGAGGTGAACATTTCAACAAGATTGACTTGGGATACTCTGCGTAAACGTAACATTCTACAGATGTCTCACAAACTGTGCCTGTCAGGGGCGGTTCCAGACTTTGATCTTGACTGTTGGGGGGGGGGGGGGGGAGTGTCATGAGGTTCATAACCGCACCTAACCTATATGGAAGTAGTATGGATTGCATTTACAGACAAAGTTAATTCTTTCTGTTGCAAACACAGCGTTAAGGGAATCACTGACAATAACTGCATTTCTACTTAACTCCTACTTGTACATGGCCAAACCAATGTTTTTTTTTCTTTTTAGCGATTTTGCTTCTTTTTTTTATAAAACACATTTCGCACGCCAAAGATGTCCACGTTCGATCTTAGCCTTAGTATGGACCTATTGAGCAACCCCTCGAAATTTGGGAGGTGTCGTCGCTATATTGAAAATCGAGATATTCTACAGAAACATGAGTGGCCATTGGGCAATAAGGGTGGGCTAAGCACAGAAAACTACTGCGAATTTGGGCTGTGTTAGGGAGGGGGGGTCGTGAACCCCCCTTGTATCCGCCACTGGTGCCTGTTACCTATCGAGGTAAGTTGGAAACAAACTCATATTAGGTCCCAAACCCCAAGTCAGTCCTCTACGGGCGGTCAGACGTTTAGATTTGTGATCTGGATTGTACCTACCTACTTTCCGTCATTTTTCCATATTTTTCAAAATAATTTTTGTGGGGACGTAGGCACCTGCAAATTTCTGAATCCCCGAAAATAACTGGCATGCAGGCTACTTACATCAGCAGGTACCTAAGCACAAGTACGTTACCTATGAAAAATACTAAGTCTGTGCTCAACATGACATAAATATGTGTTAATAAAGAGGATTTGAAACTCACACAAATAGTAGCTTCCAAAAACATCCAAATCTCTTGCAAGTCGCTACTTTAGCGGTGTACGTTACCGTCATTTCCTCAACCAGTCAATAACAAACTGAATAGAGAGAAATTGCAGGTTGATGATTTTTCAATACTGCATAGGAAGAAACCGAGTGTGATGAACAAGGCTCCAATGAAAACAAAATCAATAAATGCGATAATTCAGTTTTAGTTGTCGTCAACAAGCTATAACTTTGGATACGGACATGTAAGTTATTTTGGACGCCGATTTTTCATCGGGAGTTGAGGTAGATGTATGGTCTTATCCAATCAAAATTAGTAAAACCAAGCGGTAGCGTCCTTGTGGGAGTTTGTCGACTTGTGATCGGCTTGGGCAAATTTTGTAACTTATTTCTTCATTTTTTAATAAAATTGGACGTCACTCAAACATAAGGCGTTTTACCTTCAAATTTAACAATATGACATTTTGAAATTTGGACTCCACCATCGAAAAGATCATATGAAAAATATAGGGGGTACAAATCTCAATATTGTCAACATTGGAGATAAGGCGTTTTTGTTTCAAACGGCAGAGTATACATAAGTTTGGAATTCAACCCGTTCTACTCTTGTGTCCTATAAAAGCTTTCTAGGGTCTTATCTATGTCTGCCTACGTAACTCCTCTCACCTACTGAACTAGAGGATTTCCAAAGATAACAACCAGATATCACGGACAAACTTTAATATTTGTAATCTCAAACGTACATTGTCTTTCAGTGAAACAAAACAATTATTTAACAAACAAGTAGTGAACTCGTATTATTTCATGAAAAACAAACAACAATAAATTCCATGTATTTAATATAAAGCCACAATTCAACAAAGCAAACTAATTTGTTTATAAAAAATATGGCAAGAATTATACGGCATTTTGATTATTAAATTTATTTTGAAATTAGAAGGTAAATCAAATACTTGACAATGAGTAGGCGGGTACCCATAATTTAGTCTCCAACTGTACCTACCCACACCCACTAAATATAGCGTAGGAACAAACAACATAGTTTATAGAATCAAGTGCAAAGTAGTTTCAATTTTCTTGGATTATTAAGAGTATTAAAATATCTGAAGTAGTTCAACAAAAAATAAAGTCTATAATCTTTGGCAATCGGCCAAAAGTTGTCTTTGGTAACGGTGGGATCGATGAATGTTCTAGAAAAATATAGCACGATGAGCAAATTGTTTCTATAATGAAGTTCTTATCTAGCGAAATGATAATTATTCTGATTGAGGGTACAGGAACAGTGGCATAGTCAAACCTGTTTGGGAGGATAACCCTTTAATTATTAATATTGTGGGCCAGATTTACCAGGTTGAGTTACTGGTAGGGTGCAGTTCAGCAACCCTTGTATGCAAGGGTATCAGTGCTTCAGCAGGAACATTAGTCTCTTCAACAGGACATGTTTGGCTGTTTGAAATTGAGAGCAGAATTAACATTTTTGGTGTAAAAAAATAAAATAAAAAATAAAATAAAGAGTTATTTCATACAGAGAATCTCAAAATTCGTCCAGTGAATCCGTCAATGTAACTGTATGATGACGTCGTTTCAAGGTTTGTAAACGCAGGCGCCTGCTTGGGGTTCGGAGGGGAACAGGACCTCGTCGACGTTGCCCTTATAGTCCTTATAGAAAGTGTTCCTGAGCTGTGAGAGGAAATCTTCAAGGTGGTCGCGGGTCGTCAACGCGACGACGCAGCCGCCCCAACCGGCGCCGGTCACGCGGGCTCCGGCGGCGCCGGCGTTCATCGCCATCTCGACGAGCCTGAAATGTGAAAAACAGGATAAATAAGAGGTACCGTACAAAATACTAAACAAAATTAACGAACTGTATACGAGCGTTGAGAGAAACCGCAAAACAATCAGAATTATTTCATTAATCTCATGATAATAGGGAATTTAAGAAGTTACTTATTTGTGGCTATTACCTCAACTTTGGGATTTCAACGTTACATCATACGTTCTACAGTTTTACAGTTGGGTGCAATTAAACCCATTTTCTCCCTCACCAGGGTACTACACTGCCGTCATAAAGAAGAAAGTCCTATCTCCATTTTGATAGTTTTGAGACAAACGAGGTTTTGTGAACTGCTGAGAATTTTCTATAGAGTAGAAATTAGAACTGCCGTTACACAGTTGATTTTCAAGTACTTCTGATGGAGATTGGGCTTTCTAACCTAATCCAATCGGTTGATCTCGTCTAAATCTATAGGAATAAGTCCTAACCTCGAAAAGCTCCAAAATGGAGTTAGGACTTTCTTCCTTAGGACGGCAGTACAATTGTATAATTGTATGATTGTACAATTGTCCTCAGTTTTCTTCGCAATCTCAACTAATTTCCAAATGCCACCACCTATGGATCTTAAAGATTTCCTCACAGGGCTACCAGAAATGCAAATCAGTAAACAATAATTGCCCGTTGCTGTTTGTCGGTATCACGTTACAATTTATTTCCCGTGTAAATTTTTTTTTTATAAATTAGGTGTAGGAGCCTCTCAGCTGATCCCAGACATATTCTGCTTAAAGTGTATGACCTAAGGAGGCTAGACACGAAATCACAAATGCAAAGAGTGGATACCATAGATTTTAGCTTTAGGAGCCCCATTGCCTTTCCTGGGCCTATTCTTGCTTTAAAAAGCAAGTCCTGAGGAGGCTACATACCAAATTACAGCGTCATAGAGTGAACAGCATAGAAATTAGCTTTAGGAGTCACTCAGCTGATTGTTGCTGTTTATTGGTATGGGGTTACACTTTTTTCCGTGTAGCAAAATTTTTCATGACCCCCAGCGGTAAGACATATAATATATATTATATGGACATGGATAGGCATGTCTTACCGCTGGGGGTCATGAAAAATGTTGCTACATATTTGTTGAAAATTGTGATGGTCTATATTTTCAGAACTGGTAGATTAATCAAACGGCGATGCGTGGAGCCAGTGTTTATTTCATCGTGGATTTCAATCATACCTGTCACAAGCAGGATCAGATGCATCGTAGTCTTTGGCCATGGAGTTGTGAGACGCACCCATGAGGTTCCCGAGGCCTTCAATGGTCTTCTCTTTTAACCACCAAGACACCCTGTGGGCCTCACTCGCCACGTGAGTGACACGCTCTTTCAAGAAGAACTTTTGGATCTGGTGGGTGTTGGGTGTGAGGGAAATTTGATTGAGTTCTTCTTCAGTCACTTCGAGAATCTCGCATACCTAGAAAAAAGAACATGAAGTATATGAGTTAATAGAGAATAGCTGGAAGGCTGAGGGACCCTAGGATGCAATGGATGTTGTACGATATTTAAGGGAACGTGATTTCAGCTTTATAAGCTGCTCGGTCAGGAATCGAGCCTGGAATATATCAATTTGATGGAGTTAACAGTTTTTTTATTGAAAATAATTTCAGCATCATAATCTAGTTTACAGAACTAATAAGTGCTTTTTATTTCTTAAATGTACATCTAATTTACAACACTTCGATCAACGTCGATTAGACAGACGTGCCTTTGAAGCCTCTGCTGATGGGCTGTTGCAAATCGTCGTATTTCGGCTTGAACCATTTCCACTCCAAGATCTCGGTGGATGATACCATTGCTGATGTACCAGGGAGCATTGACGGCGTTCCTGAGCAACTTGTTCTGGCATTTTTGTATAATTTCCACCCCATAGATTAAAGTGACAAGAGTACCAAAACACTCAGTTGGCTTATAGATTGCATATTTTTCACTCGTATCTCAAAACTGGCAGGAGAACTTTTCATGTTACAAGAGCAAGATAAACAGCGTTATCGACTATATGGAAGATGAAGTGGGGAAGGGATTATCAGTAAAGACCTGCTTAACGGTTGTTTTGAACGATAATGTTTTGGTCAACTTCTGTTAAGGTACCTACCTACACAATCTACAAGTAAATCTCATGATATAATAATTATGTTAGGCAGGTATTTGTGGAGTAGTATCTTTGATCCAGAGGAGTATGATACATGTTGGATCCTGCTAACTCAACTACAGGTCTAATACGACCTTAATTAAAATAAATTACGAGCAAATCATAATCAATTACAAGGGGCTATCGAAATAGCACACATCGTGAAAAAAGTCGGAATATAAATACAAAATAGAATACTCAATTGTGATGGAATGTCGTGAAAATTACTTACTTCAGCTTTGGTATAAGGACCGGTATGAAGAGTTTTGTTGATCAATGTCATGAGTTCCTGTAGAGTGACAGACAATGCATTCTGGATGTCGACAACTTTCCTTATGGATTTCCAAGGGACTCCGCTCTTCTTGGCAACAATCTAAAACACGGAACACACCATTTCTCATCGTAAGTGTAATTGATTACACAACTTAAACAGGCAGCCATAGTATCGCTACTATTTCAATTTATCATATCTATTTCACCTTTTGCTATAAAATGGTAACCGAACCATCGAAATCTGACAACTGAGCCAAAAATAACTCTGTTTGGGGAAAATAACTCTGGGGTAAAAAAACCTCTCCAGCTACCAGTGAGTTGATTTGATATTAATATGGACCATCCGTGAACCAGTCCCTAATTACCCTCTGAAATTTGAGGAGCTAAAGAGAATAAGGTCGCATGCATCGCCATTTTTCGTTCCGTTACTTCTTGTCATTATGAGTATGATTACAGATACTAGATAGAAAATTACAGACATTCTGGAGCCAAATTGCCAAATGAACCAAAAACCAGCCTTCAGGAATACTCACATAAAATAAGTAAGGCAACCCGATACCATGACCCCCTTGGATTTCCATGAATTAATTCCGAAAACCCTAAGATTCTTCTGTATCACACTTTTACGTTTTGCGTTCTTTCAATTGAAAGTATACTTAAACAGGCACTCATTCCGCACAAAGCAATGATGGTTTGCGAAGATGAGACTGAAAAAATTAACATCACAGTTTGGACGCAAGACGAGACAAAGATCGGTGTCTATAGGCCATGTCTACCTATGTCTCAAGTCTAGACCGCCTATAGACAATGGCGCACATGGTCTATTAGTGTGTACTAGGCTTTCATGTAGGTGGGTGTTAAATAGGAGGAAGGAGATCGTCTGAAGGGGCAGATGCCTACTATAAAGGACTTTCACTTCTTTCACCAATCGTCCTCAGCTGACTTGCACGAGATAATGTAATGGATTTAAAGGTGGACGACATACTTGAGACGCCAATCGACATTCTGCTACTCGAGTGTTGTACTCGGAAGTTTCCGCTTTCTTCTTAGTCACCAAGCTGTGGCCGATCACGAAAATGGCGTCGTCGGGGAGTTTCACATCCGTCGTCTTCAATGGGTTGAACTCGATGTGTTTGGCGCAGCCTGTGATGATTAGAATTTACCATTAGTTCAAATGCATTCATTCAATGAACAGAGATGCGATAAAAACGTCAAGGGATCGTCTGAATAAGGAAATGCCATTCCTACAAACATGAGATGTACATAATATTAGGTTTTGGGGGTAAAGTAATCAATTTTTTCACTTTATTTACAATAGGTGAAGGCACTCATTTTTACTCGAGTCAAAATCTTTTCGATATATTTTATGTACAAATGGGTGTAGTTGTATACAGGTACATAGCATGTAATATACAGGGTGATCTAAACTCTTTGTTCATATTGACAACAGGAGGTAGCAGTTGCCAAGATGATGCAGTGAGTGATCAGGATTGGATCCACATATCGAATTATGTGAAGAGGATCTAGAGGGAAAACATCAAGAAATGGAGGAAAAGTGGAGAGGGTCCGGAAGACTCAACCCGAAATAACGTGTTAAACAGTTCCAGCCTGAGTTCCAACGAGGGAAAGGTGGTAGTGAGGTGAGGTTCTAGTGACGTTTGAGTTCCAGGTATCTTACGAGATGTGGAATTCGAGGGCTTGTTTTGTTCTACTGAATGGGAAAGTTTCAGAACACCTTGAAAGACGAGTAAATTTGATTTTACATCGTTCAACGTAATACAGATAATAACTAAAATCAGTGAGTTCTGTGGAATTAAAACGCCAAACAACGTCATCATAAAGATTATGCTGATAAAGTCGCTATCAAAATGATAAAGCCCAAATCTACTCGCCTAATCAATGCAATAAAAGATATCTCCATAATCCGTTGAGCCAAACCGTCGTTAATCATTCAAACTATTGCATAATCGTATGAACTCAAAAGTCGAACTCTGGCAGTTCAAGTGGTGATGTATGAGAATTCAATGTACCCATAATCAATTACAAGACGTTATATTATAATATTGAATACACGGTGAATATAGAGTTCGCAAGGAGAGTTGTGGGATACAACCGTGAAAGAGGACAATCGGGAACAATCTCAGCACATTCATTACCCCTCACTGAAATGACGAGATACATCGTAACGTCTACGTATCTCGTAAGTATCTACAAAGTTTGATCTCCAGGTTTTTCTTGATTCCAGTTCACCAGGATGAAAGAAAGCGAAGAGATTATTATTTGAAATGTTGAACAAAATTGTCTAGGAAATTGAAATTAGGTTTCCCT
Organism: Stenodema calcarata; assembly: GCA_963920205.1. Classification (NCBI taxonomy): domain Eukaryota; kingdom Metazoa; phylum Arthropoda; class Insecta; order Hemiptera; family Miridae; genus Stenodema; species Stenodema calcarata. The sequence continues at coordinate 18,204,637 of OY986061.1, read as the reverse complement.
AATGAAATGATTGAATGTTGAACACATAATATTTCTGAATTATTCCAATAATTTAAAATTGAGTGAAATTAGAAATACAACTAAATTGAACTTGTTGATACTTAATAGCCGTATCGAAGTGCCCGCCCACATGTGAAACAGAATTTGCTCGTATGTACATTGTGCCCCACACTTGTTCATACAGTGCGAAAGTCAACAAATCGCAGACTCATAAAAGTGGCACCGTAACGGTTTTGTGGTGATTGGAACGGTGTGTAGATTATATGACAAAAGTGTATAGATGTTAATTTACGTTAAATACCTTTGCTAGCGAGGAATGCGATGGCTTGGTCCATTCCACCACCTTCCATCCCGATGAACCTCTCACAGGAGGCACTGAGATCAGCCATTTCAAACTTTGTAAATGAGATCTGTAAAACGCCGTAATATTAATAATTATTTTTAATATTAGGTTGAGCTGGAGAATGTGTAGTTTCGGTCTAGGTAACTTCCAGTCTGGAAGACATTGGTTGGGTCTGTTCTGGCTTGGTAGCTTGTATTAGCACCACACAGGTAGTTTTACATGGAGATTTTATAGACAAATCCTGTCAAAATTCTGGTAAGCACAATATTCAATCCAGGTGATTGAGGAAGGTAGGTACTTTGAATTTTGCTCTAAAAAAACATGGTACACGTAAAATAACAGTTTAAATTATGAAAATTAAGATAATAGATTGGATCAAGAATGGGCAGTGGTAGCATAGGAGGTTTCAGAGTACAGGAAGTGTCATTCAAACAGCCTTACATCATTGATTATGGCAGTTGTAAGAAGAGAAGCACAAACGAGTGCAGAGGAACTGGAGAGGCCCGAACCCGGCGGTACCCTTCCGGAAACGGCGATCTCCATGTTGGCCAAAGGACGGCCCTTCAACGCTCCTTCGACTCCCTTGACGCCGCACAGGACGTAAGCTGCCCAGCCGTCCCTCTTCAGACTTATGCTGTAAAGAAACACCTTTGAGTATGGAGGCAGGTTCCATGCCCACTCACGGAATTGAAGTATCTACAGTGATTTTCGGAGCACTCTAACAATTCGTTGATGGGTCATCATTGTGTTCTAAATAACTTCAGTAACTAACAACAAGTAATTTACTCAATAGAGACAGTGAAGGTCGCAGGTTCGAATCCTCCTCAAAGACAAACTTTGTTCACATTTCCCAAGTTGCGAAAATAAGGTCTCTACAGTCACATCAAAGAACCGTATCAATTTTTTCAATTTATTTATAGGGTTGTAGGAGGTTCAGTATGAAAGAAGGAACGTTGTTTCCAAGCTTTCGGCTTTATTAAGCCATCTTCACGGCTGTAACACGGAACGACAACCTGCTGTGAGGTCTGACCATAGTCGGTAGCATTGACTTTAAATTCTAAAAGAGTTTGAATATGACAGTTACTTAGGTACGTTGGCAGATATTTTCTCCTCCTCCCAGTCTCTACTTCTGGTCTCTACATCAATTTGAATCAATGAATATTTGCAGCCTCTGACCCACGAAGGTCTTATATTTCCTATTTGAGGATATCTATAAATAAGCATTAACGATCCCCTGATCTACCAGACCTGCCCTTATCTTCGACGAGGAGTAACTTTGAATGATTGAGAAGCTTACATTTTTCGAACTAAGTTTCCTCGTATATTATCGAACACAAAATGAAGTGCACTTATCATCTCGTCTTTCGAATTTGAAACAAAAATATTCACCGACTCTTTGGCTTTTGTTTGTAATCTGAGGGGTATCAGGTACCTTTATCCTACTCGGACTCAAGAGGATTTCCACGTAGTTGTTTCATTTCCAAATGAGGAAAATGGTTTTGAAAGGTAATTCAACGAAATGTGATCACTTTTGTCATTGATACCAACCAGTTTGTCTTCACATGCAGGTGTTAAGATTCCCAAATTTGAAATAAACGGTTGTCCAAGTAAATAAAAATGTGGAAATGATCTGGTACAATGTGTAGATCCAGTACCGAAATAATGAATTCACAAATCATATTTATCAAAGATTTTGCTTAGTGTCCTCAATACAACACAGAGTAACTTTGGGCAAAAAGTTCAAGCTTCTGATACCATAGCATCCTTAATATATACTTGAATAGGGAGAGGGTAACTACCGAATGTTGGCGATAATTGCCGCAGAAAAATGAAATGTTAATGCAAGGAAAATTAAAAGGTTATTCAATCAACTGAAAGCTGGTTTAGGACTGCGGGCTAAACATCAAATCATTTCCAGAGACATGCTACATCTCACATTGAATTAGGATGCTGAATAGTCATAGGCGAACTGATCTTATCGTTCTAAGAAATACGTTTTTCGTATTCTTAATCTCCAATCGGAACACGTTTTTTAAAAATATATTATATTTTTTCTACAGCGAAATTGATGATTGAGTAGGACTCCCACGAGTAGGTTTCCCAGAACCAAAAGAGGTAGAAAGCTGGGGAAGGTCTCAAGATTTTCGTTTGGATGTAGTGGTAACACTGTCAAAATTTCAGGTCGATAGGGTGCGTTGTTTATAACCTATTCAGCTGTAACCATGGGGGCCTTCCTTGACAGTGGGTCCTGATGCCAGTGTTGCCAGATGTAGGGATTTTTCCCTACACGTAGGGAATTTTGGGGGTGCATTGAGCGTAGGGAATCCCTACGCTGAACGTAGGGATTTTTGGTCAAGCTAGGTTACGTGATTCAAAGACTGGCAAAATTCTAATAAATTGAATAATTATACGATTTTAGTACATTTATTCGTGATAGGAAAACCACTTGTGTAGACACCTATCACCAGTTTCATTCGTCCCTGTCATTTTACAACCACAAGCCACAACTCTTCTTTAAAGAAAAGCATACACACACTTCTTATCCATGTTCCATGTTGTTGTTTTCGTTCAGTAATCGATCTCGGTATCAACTGTCATCTGACACTCTGTCTTGTTGAAGACTAGTCTAGACTAGCCTAGGTATTCCAAGGCTAATGTAACCAATGCTACCATTCTTGAGCCTTAGTAATAAGCCATATTATATTTATATTTATCTCAGTGATATTTCTCAAGTACCTAACACTTCTTGTACTGAAAAAAAAATGACTGGACCTAATCTAACTATTATTGAGACAGCAATAAAAAATCCTCAAACCAAACCAGCAGCAGTGAATGCAGTGATCTTGTCGTTTTGTAGATGACTAGGTGGGAAGTGATCTTCTTTTGTTCTTTTACATTTTCAGCAATCGAAACTGTACGCGTAGGGAATTTTTTAACACTGTAGGGAAAAGTAGGGATTTTGGAAACGGCCCGTAGGGAATTTCGAGGCAAGTGGTCTGGCAACACTGCCTGATGCCAACTTGGCATAGCCAAGTGCGGTCTGTTATCAAACATTTGACTTAGGAAGGAGGATTTAAAAAAAAAAAAATTTTTCACTGGCATTACATCGACGTATACAGTCACATGATTAATAGATTATTTACCTATACAGTCCTAAGCCTGTGTGAAGGCTCTACTGCCAGTGAAATTCACTCTAGAGTTACTGTAGCTTACAGTGATGAAGTAAAGATTAATGATCAAAATTTGATCATTTAATGGTTTGGAAGTGGCGAAAAAATGTTTGAAGAAGGACGATGAGCTCGTACCATACGATAAAATATTAGGAATCCCAAAAACCTACTAAACATTTTTTTAATTTTATTTTATTATTTTTTTTGTTACAGTGAACAGATCCTTTCTCACTCTTTGCTCAATTGACACTTGGAAGTATTTCTTTTCGAGTAGACATTTACGGATGATTATTAATATTATCAGTCCGATAAAAATATTTCGGATATTCGTATCGCGATATTTCAATCCTCAATAAGATAGTAACGAACGCTCAAGGACGAGTTGTACGTAATTGATGGTTCGATCGGCGAAAAATGGCCTGCTACGAAAACGTGCCTTCATTTCTTTTAACGACTTGAGACGAAAGTTAGTAAAATTGACGAATTTCGCATGGAGCAGATATTCAGGTAGGGTCAAATGATGTCATATCGTCTTTTATTGTTCATCTAGGCTTTATTATACCTTATTAGGCTTTATGTACCTACTTCAACCACAGGATAAATGGAGGAAGCATCCTAAGGGAAGGACTCAAGTACTCACTCGAAATTCCTGTTGGCGATGGTGATATCCGGATAGGCCTGGGGCTGACTGTTGACGAGTTTGAGGAAAGGGCCGTCACCAGGGACAGTGGCGGCGGCGAACACGATGTCTTGCTCGATGGCCATAGGGCAAACCGAGTATCCACAATAATCCACATGTTCCCCTGCAATTAATTCATTGAATAAGTGTCATTTCCCAGAATGTTTGGTGTAAAATACAGTTTTTAGGTTCTCTGTCCAAAATGTTTAAAAATCGAATTTCCGAGAAGAAAAAAAAAACCCATACCGAAATTCGTTCCAGACCATCCTGAATTCACTGGCAAAAGACACCAAAAATCATATGAGTATAATATTTTTTGTGCAAATCTGTCCTGGCAATCGAAAGGCTAAGTTGGTAGATGGGCAGGATCAGGCCACTCTAAGGGGGGTTTTGGGGAGTTTTAGGAGGGAGTAAGGAATTACCCACAAATTCCAGAAAGGTGGCGAAGTCAGAAAGGTGACTTCACGATGGTGACGTCAGAATTGCGATAACGTCTTCCGTTTTCAAACTGGAGCACTTTGAAGATGAAGAAACGTAGTCATTACTTGAGAATATCAAGAACATCTGATGTTCTTGACGGTTGTTCATCTGCTCAAATCTCATAACGGAATGAGATATCCCAATTCTGACTTCACCATCGTGTTCAGCGTTAAAAAATCTATAAACTGGATACAAAATGTGTAATAAAACCAGTATAATAGAGACATTTTACATAAAACCTATGTCTTCGAAAATTCGCTATTGTAGCTGCATGACTGGATTTTCACGTTTATTTTGACCAAAATTACCACAACCGCCTCAAAGACAATTTTAGAGAAACATTATCAAATTTTGACCATCTCGACAAAATATAATGGTAGTACCTACCAGAAGAAAGTGGTATGTATTAAACCTAAATCTTGATTCACCCAGGTAGCAATGAAGCCATTGAATAGACTAGAACAAAAAAGGAGATGTTCTAGGAATTCTTCCCCGACCTTTCCAAAATCGTGAAGCTTTCCGTGTTGTACCTTATCTATTTGTATTATGTTATACACAGCTCGAGCTTGACGACCTACTTGTGAACCAGTTTGGAAGGAGTTGGTTTTACGATAAATTATAGCTGGAACCAAATGGCAGTTTGTCGACACACTTAGTGCTTTCGTTTGATGTTGTGACCAGAAAGACATGCAAGATTGAAAAGAGGCATAAGATGATTAAATATGGTAGCAATGTTCGAAATTCTGGCCTAATCATTTCGGGTGTGAACTCGTTTTTTGTGTGAATAGAAATCGTGGTTACATTTCAGACCAACAAGTCAGTGTTGTGGTTGTATCTCTGCCTCTCTATGATCTACTAATTTGGGGACTTGAGTAGGCGTTTTTGATTTGAAAGCACCCTAATACAGTTCTCAACCATCGTCTAATTTTAATGAATTCTCACCTATGAGGTTCACACGACCTGGGACCCTCACGAAGATCTCCGGCTCCCGACTGAATTTGCTTCTGAAGAGATTCCCAACGGCGTCCAACCGCGCCCGCCACTTGCCATCCTCCGGGTACGGGAGCACTTGAGGGAGATCCGTCGACGACATTCCGCAGTCAACTAGTGTCAAAACCCCCGGCCCCGGCATTCCCTTATCGGATATTACCCCTCCTCAACCTTCTACTCTTATCTACATAGTTCCCCCAATTTAACGAGGCATTCCCCCTTCGAGGCTGTTAAGATATAAATTGGAACAAGTGATTTCCGTCTCGAGCCCCGAAGAAAACAACTGGAAAGGAAATTTCATTGTGACGTTAGTGTGACTCCAAAGAAAGGAATTACCTACGCTTACCATCAAGTAGAGATGTGTGGATGGGCGATTTCAAAGCTGGGGTGGAGTTCCATCTGGCATATGTTCCAAATTGGTAATTCCACTATATTTGCCAATATTTTATTAATAACCAATTAGGAGTTCACTACTTTTTCACTAACTTTGAGTTAACTCATAGTTAGCTCCCAGTGTCTAGTTCTAGACAGCTTTTCCCGCTTGAAGTAGGTGATAACATTGGGACATACACATGGATAAAATTAAACACAAACTAGAAAAAGATATAAGGGCCCTCAAACATCTAAAAAGGTCAAGCTGGGGAAACCATCCTGCATCTCAGTTGCATCTCTACAAGGCAATGTCAACACACACTAACAACACAACTGTACGTCCGCCATGGTGCTACCCCGTCAGGACAAGAAAAGAAAAGGGAAGAAGAAAAGGTGATAAGGTGATTGTTATCATAACAACACCCAAGCTCGTAGTTCCCGCCTCCCATCCGCAACCTAGGGATGCATATCGAATCGATAAATATCGATATTTTCAATATCGATATAGTTGAATGCTTTCGATATTGAATATCGATATATCGCCAAAAATATATCGATATATGCAAATATCGAATGATCTATCGAGCAGAGAGTAGGGATGGGATATCGAGGGCTCGATATCGATATCGGTATCGATATTGACATCGGAAGAGTGGTATCGATACCAGGTAGATATCGGCTTCATAATATCGATATCAACCGATATATATCGATATCGGTTATAAAAACTCCTACTTCGTTTTTTTTTTAATTTCACCTAGGTACTTACTTATTTTAAGTTTATTTCCTTTTCTCCGAACATTTTTGCACTTGCAGTTCCTACCTAAGATACCAACTGGTCAATAATTTACCGTGGACAAAGTAGGTGATTCCATGGTAGAATAAATACGAAGGACTTGGAAATACGAAGTGGTTCAAAGTAGTGACATCTATATCTAGTGTTGATACCTACCTACAGCCTGTTGGTTCAAAATTCCTTTCTAAAAAAAAAAAAAAATTCTTCTGATTATTTTTCAGTCAGATCTTTATTTTTATTTATTTATTCATTTATTTTTGTTCCCGCCTTGATAGGAAAGTTAAATTATACACATGAATATGTAATACGGAATTTTTATTTCAATATGTTTCTAAACGAAAATTGGACAGAATACAAGAACGGCAAAATCATAAAAGAATTACAGGTAAATTTCGGGATTCAAAAAAAGAAGCGCTCATCGAGGCTCTCCAGGAAAAGTAACTTGGAGAGAGTTTCCCCCTTCAGCCTGTTCCGGTCCGAGGTGAGAATATTCCCCGCCCTTGAAAATAGCCTCTCTGATGGTACTGAGGTTGAGGCTGACTTCATGGTCAATTTAAGTTTCAATTTCAACAGGGGCTCAACACAACACAAAAACGCGGATACTTTTTAGCCAACAACAGCACGGAAACGGAATGATGCCCACAAGAAGAACTTCGCGGTTCGCCAGTGAAAGATAACAGTGAATCACAGTTTGTGATATCGACCCGATATCGGTTGTCAGAATATCGATATTGTCGCCAGTGCTGATATCGATATCAGAATATCGGATATCGGACGCTAGATATCGATATTTCGATACTATCGGATATCGATATCCCATCCCTAGCAGAGAGCGATTTTTTTCACTCCGTTCCATAATTTTGCTTTGAATTGGGCTCAGGTGTTAAATATCCCAGAAAAAAGGGTCGCACTAGTTCTTTTCCGGTAAAAACTTTGTATTGCAAGAGAGGAAACAATTTTTTGGTAAGTAAAACGTTTATTTACGATACCAAACGACCCTCGCGCATGGGGTATCTTCAGCTCTAAACTTTTCACACTGATAGTACTACCGTTCTCAAATATTTTGACGTCGAATTACTCGATGCGTGAAGGTTACTTTGGTGCAAAGTAATTGGCTATCTCTCGAACGGGCAGTGTTTCCGCGACCGAACTTTTTTACCTACACGATAAAAACGAAACCTGGGATTCCCAGTAGTAGATAGGGAAACGCTACTTCAATCCCAGGCTCCGTTTTTACAGTGTTGAGCTTTAACGAGCTTTGATCACCCTATCCCGGAAAGAGATTAAAATAGAATGTGCCACTGTGTTGTGGAAATGCGAAGATGGATAGAGACGGAGCAATAGTGACAAAGATGTTAACAGAGCTAATCACAAAATTGGCAATCTCTAAATAAATAGTAATATGATATTGGCAATTTGTAACTGCAATTGTTGGCAATAATTTCAACAAGTAAGAATACCTTTTGTTCGGGTTATTAATGCTAATGCTTACTTGATCCAACCTGTACAATGTCGCTAAATTTATATACTTACGTCAGGATTGTCGACTCTCTCTTCGTCTTCGCTACCCTCACGTAGATCCACGTGACCTCGACTGGCCTCAACCTGATTACTTCTTGTAATTTGGTGGCTGTTCTTTAAATGGGACCACAAATTGGACGTATTTTTGGATGTACTGTAAATCTTGTTGCACCTCTTGCACTGTACTTTGCAGTCTTTTCGGGGGCCAACTCTATCCCAATACTTCCAAACCTCGCTTTTGGCCGGAGCCATTGTGCGCTTGCGTATTTGAAATATATTTCGTCTCGCGCTACGCGAAATAAAACAAAAACGGGTGCCGCTGGCGGGGAGGGCGGGGAGACGAGGTGAGGTAGCTCGCCAGCGCCATCTGCCGGAGGGGGAACAAACCGACACCGCCAGCCTGCTTGCCAGCCAGCGCCGAGCGCCGCCGGCAGCAATCCCGCGTGAGAGCTCGCTTGGCGCAGACGAATTTCAAACATTTTCAACGATTTCTCCACAATTTTGAAGTATCGATATATCGCATAACGTATATCGATATTTCCAAGTATCGTGGATTGAAACTATCGATGTAAAAATATCGATATATTGCAAAAAAGTATCGATAGTCCGATATATCGATACAGTATCGTGCATCCCTACCGCAACCTGCTTTGCTTTATTATCTTCGATAATGAACAATTGGAATGAACCTGTTCAACTTTTCTATTGTGTTGTTTAGTACTGTTATCGTTTATCAATTATTGTTTAATTATTGTTTTGATCGTTGTCGTGATTTCGTTATCTGTTTCTTTGATTATTCGCCATGGTGGGAGATGGCAAACGTCATCGTGACAAAAATTTTACCAAAGCCGAGGAGAATCTTCTCGTAGATCTGGTGCGAAAGTATCAACACATACTCGAAAACAAAAAAGCAGACGCAGTGACCTGGAAGGAAAAACAGGAAGGGTGGAACAGGTTGGCCACCGAGTTCAACAGTGTCGGGATGCAGGTGCCCCATTCGATATCCCAAATCCAGTTAAAATACAAGGGTTTGAAGAAGCAAGCGAGACAGAAAAGCGCTGCAGTATTGTAAGTTCAACATTCGTAATACAGTAGTCCCTCGGTAATCCGGCAGATTCTGTGATAATATCATATTAACATAACATATTATGTGACCAGAGCATTGCTGGATTATCGAATATGCAGGATTACTGGAAAGCATCGAGGACAAACGCAGTCATTGAAAAATCAGTTATAACTATGTACCTACTTACATAGGTTTTTCCAAGAGCAAATGATAACTTTCTCGTGAAGATTTTTCCCAGCATTAGCGAGTGAGTAAACCACGTCTTTGCGGATTATTTCTTTCAAAGATTGAAGCACACTCTCGTCCTTTGACAACACATTGTACAATAAACACTTTTTGTATTGCATTTTAATCACCTGGATAACGTGCTTGTCCATTCGGTGGTAAGAATATGACACGAATAAAACTGTCGGCTGAATTCAACTCATCTTCACCTGGGTGGGCCAGGGCAGTTGTCCAAGATAAGCAAAGCTTTCTGTGGCAGTTTCCGTTCCTTCAGAAATGTTTTCACTCACAGTTCACTTTTCAAACAGTCCATTAAACCATTCAGCGAATATGGACTTATTCATCCACCCTTTGCACTGGCTCATGTAATCAACAGGAAGTTTGACGTTTTAAATGCCCTAGGATTCTTCGCTCCATCTCGTAAAGGAGCGGTTTGTTTTCGAGAAAACAAAACGCCGGATTACCGGGAGTGCCGGAAAACTGAGATGCCGGTTAACCTAGGGACTACGGTATTAGGTATCTACCTACATGCATTGTAATTAAGCTAGTTAGGATAGGAAGAGGTACACCTCATTTGAAGTGTTACAGTTTTCTCATTTTTGAAATCACATTATTGTTATAAACACGTACCCTGAGTACCTAATCATTACCACTTTGGACTTTTCGAAATATAAAAACTCATTATTATCTTCATTATCAATCAAGGTTAGAAAGTAGAAAAACTGGCGGAAGTGCTTCCGGAACTATCCCCCTAGACGAGGTAGAAAAAAAAGTGAAAAATATAATCAAACTGTCAGTGGATGAATTACCGCCAGAGTATGACTGTGACGTAATAATGGCGACGCCTGGAACGAGTGGTGGTTCCAGTGGTAAGTCCATAATACTTATGGAGATATACTGTTGGATATTTCACTGCATAACTAATTATATTAAATATATTAGGTATGTAAATAGGTAATGCGTGTACTGTAAGTATTGGTATGCGAGGTGGGACAAAGCGCCCATTCTAAAGCAAATGGTTCATTATATTCGTGCAATTTTATGGCGATATGAGCAAAATGGATATTTGCACAATTTTGTGCAAACAGCGAAGGCATCTCCCAATCAATACATCCTCCAATCAACTGAATAGTACTACATAGATTAGTTGGATACAGATCAAGTGGACGGGGTTGCTGAGTAAAAACCTCCCTCAATCAACAGATTGATACCATATCCACTTCGCACTTATCGGCACACAATTGTGCGAATATTCACTTCGCTGTTCGCACAAAATTGTGTGAATATCTACTTCGTAAGGCAAATAGTGAGTACCTTGGTTATGTTATGAGATGCTATTCTGATTAAGGTTTACATCAAAACAAAAACAATTTGACCAATTGGCAATTTCTGATCTCCAAAATTTAAAGACATTTTCCGGAGATCAGGAGTTGCAATTACAAATTAATAGTACATAAAACTGACATTAATGATGAAAAAATCAAATCAAGTCCTAGATAAAAGGATTCATAAAGTAAATAGGAAAACATATCGATGAAAAAAAAGTTCAGTAACGGAAAATGAATAAAGGAATTTAAATACTGCTGCATCAGAAAGTCAAACACTTTTTTAAAATTCGCTTAATCTTTTGATAAGCTTAATGTTAGGAGGGCTTAATGAAGAAGTCTGGGACCTAATTGCCTGAGAAGTAAATTTGACGCATAAGTAAATCGAGGGGTAAGAATTACAAATTTTAACAACAAAGGTTTGCTAGGGCTTCGATATCCAGATCTAAATATAAGTCGCATACTGACTTTGTTGCCACCTCAAATGATCTAAAAGTAGCTCAGAATAGAGTACACGAATGCACGAAAGGCATTTTTAGGGCAGAGAAGGGAAGAAATTGATTTCAAAATTTAAATTTAAGGATGATGGATTTTGCAATTATTTGATTCATCAGGTGTTGAAATGTTAGCTTTATGAATACAGATACAGAATAATTCTCGAAATTTTCGAAAACCGAAGGGGCTAGCCAAGGCAAAGTCTAGTGTAGAAGTCATTGCTTGGGCGTGCTACTGATGAAATACTTGTGTGTAAAGAGTTCTCACATACAAATTCAACAAGTTACCAACCAGCATGTTTCACATTTATCTCAATACTCGATCGTTAGGTGGTGCTCTACTCCTGATATTTCATTTGACATTGACGTTTACAGGAAAATCGTCGAGCCTTTCAAATGGAGCCACCAATGTCCACCTACACAAAGACAAGCTTCTTAATCTACAATCTATTTGTATGCAACAAGAAATTGAAATAAATGAAGTCAGAAAGAGGACGGTGTTGATCGAAGAAAGGAAGATGCTTCTAGACGAAGAGAAGACGAAGCTCGAAATAGAGCTCCTAAAGAAGCAATTGAAAAAATTTCCCGATGAAGGTTAAGTTCTCTTCCTATTGTATAATTTTCTGAAGAAGTAAACCGTCCAACATTTTAAAGAAAAATTATAGTCGAAGCTTTTTCATCAGCTTACCCTACGTACCTAATTGTAGCAGTTACTGATGGTTGCCAAAGTAATTGATGTTCAGCCTATCTCTTTCTTGTCTTCCCCCTGAACTTGTTTCTTCGTACCTCTCTCCGATGGAAAGTTTATTGTCGGGGTCCGACAATATTGCTATACTATACTGTCATGTGTTTATTGCTATACTGTCATGGCATGTGTCATCTTGATGGTCTTACCGGTATCTAATAACGGATTTATTATTATTGTTACCCCAGTTTTAAATTTGACAGCAGAGTTGTCAAGGATAGTTTGATCATGAGATGATCCAGACCATCTCGCTACGATGTCCATAATTTTCAATGGTGAATCACAGATGGATAGGCCCTTTCTTGTATCAATAGTTTTCTGCTCTGTCACCATCTGAGAAAGTAATAGATAATCATGGAACACTTCTGATAGTATTTGCACAAATCGTGTATGACGAAACCTTACATTATAATAAATAGGAAGTTTGATTTGCACTAAAATCCCGTGTTATAAATCTTGAGTAGGTACTGCCTACCTGGAGATTGAATTTTAATGTGAGTGCAGTCTAAAGCTCCTATGACTCTGGAAAACCTATGCCCCTCGTAAAACCCCATTGCCACTCTCCTTGCCTACTCATCAGTGGTTGGCAAGGAAATTGCTATTGGCCTTCGCCTTGCATACTTGGTGAATTTTGCGACGGGCTGATCTTTCGCTGATGCCAGTAAAGTCAGCAATAGTCATAAAAAAAACCTGTACGTGGGTATCTCAGCGCCATAAGTACCTTTGATGCTGGCGGTATTGCTGAGTTCCTGCAATCACTAATAATTGCCTAAATATAACGTCATTAGCTAAAGCTAAGGTAAATACCTGAACAACACCAATCTGAAAGTGGCTTCGCAAAAATCTACATCGTCGTAATTTCCCAAAAAATTCGATCGTTCTAGGTCGTCGAGCTTCGTCATAACGAGATAGCAGGCGCCAAATTTAGTCCCTGAAATATGTGGGACTAAAGTAGGAGTTACGCCAAACTCGAGGTGGTGAAACGCATTTTTTCTGTTTAGTCCGAGTTAATCGCAACCCTCAATTTAACTCGAGGTGGTAAAAACGGCCCATATTAGTGTACCTCTTTCAACTTACGTACATACTTCAATATCTAGTAAGATTTGATTTTCCAGATATATTATACATTCATTGTCGTTATTCCAATGTTTGAGGTCCAATCGTCATATGATTTCTTATTACACGACGAAAAGTGTGAATGAGAATTTGTGATTTTGGAGTATAAAGTCTTGTTCGGATTTTATACTTACCTTTGCTGTCTATATTTCTACTACGTAATCTTAGGCTAAGTGTGAGGCGAAATGTACATGAATTTGGTTGTGGTACTTTTTGTGGGAGTTGTAGCTCACATCCACGTAAGCCAGGGTGAAGATGTTGCTATCGCTCCTCCAAGTGGAAAAGCTGCAGTAGGAGAGACACCGGCATTAGACGAGGGGTCTGGAAGAAACCTGAAGGAGTCGTTGGGCAGTTCAAAGTCAGAGTCTTCCTGGGCTGTAGGTGAGGAATCTACATCGGAATCAGGAAATGAAGTGAATGATACGAAAACATCTGATGGAGGTCCTGCAGTGGGTGTAGGTGAGGAATCTACATCAGAATCAGGAAATAAAGTGAATGATACGATAACATCTGATGGAGTCCCTGTATTGGGTGGAGACCAGGTGACTGCAGTCCGGATTCAAGAACGACAAGGAGACAAAACACAAGAAAATGACAAGCCGTCGGGAACTAGTGAAGCTGCTGTCGCAACGGCTGAACCAAACAAAACATGCATAATCTCCAATGCAACTCATTGGAGTTGGCTGGTCAAAATCTGGGATAAAGACACCGGGAAACAAGTTTGCACTGGGACGTTGATAACTGACGAGGATATCCTGGTGCCAGCATCGTGCTTCATGGAGAACACCACGCAGGAAGTACCAGAGTCATTTTACACGCTGCCTAAAGAACTCATGGCTATAGCTGGTGGTGGTATGGACACGGACTGCATGCAGGTGGGTGAAACTGGATTTCTTGAAAATTGAGCTTTATTTTTTTAAGTTTCCAGTAGTTCTAATCCCTTTAGATTACCTACTAGGAATCTACGCAGTAATCTGTCAGATATTACGATAATTTTGGTACCTATGCACACAGGTCAGGAATGTATCTGTGATTTACCCGCACAAAGGGTACTTCGATAATAGCGAAGAGCACGACTACGCTTTCCTCAAAGTCTCTCCAGAATTCGATGTGGACGATGACGATATCCCTGACATCAGGTACCATCTCAACGTCATCAACAGTGAAGGCGGTTTGGTGAGTATCCACAACAACGGCCCTTTCTGCGAATCTCCGTACTTCGTGGACGATGGGATGAATGCCAAGGTAAATTAGTTGTACGAGTATTCGTACTTAAAGGGTGATTCAAAAGTGGCGTCGGATTTAAAATTGTAAGGTTATACTATATCTGGGTAAATTGCTTTACCCTGACCGCTGGAAAAGGAGATAGTTGACCCTCGATGCTTCCTGTGGGGTCCTAGATAGAATCTCCAGAGCTTTCTTGAAGGCAGCTAGGTGAAGGAAGGACACGCTCAACGGTCAACCCTACTTGAAAAATTTATTTACAGGAATTATTTGACACATAATAGAAAGTGAAATTGATGAGACTAATTTGGATGGTGCTAAGGGGATTTGAAGATGAATTCTTGATGGGTGTTGAGATGATTGGTGGGAAAGAGATGCAAGTCTCTTACCTCGTTTCCTTCAGACTGTCTGGCTCCTTAGGACTTACTTAAGCAGAATCGGCTCAGGATCAGCTGAGTGGCTTCTGCAGCTAATTTCTATGCTCTTCACTCTGTGAAGCTGTAATTTGACATGTAGCCTCATTAGGACTTACACATTTGAAGCATAGAAATTAGCTAGGTCCTATGCTGTTCACTCTATGAAGCTGTAATTTGGTATGTGGCCCTTAGGACTTACACTTTAAAGCATAGAAATTAGCTAGTTTCTATTCTGTTCTCCCTATGAAGCTGTCATTTGGTATGTAGCCTCCTTAGGACTTGCCGCTGCCCAGGCTCCGGATCAGCTGAGTGGCTCCTAAAGCTAATTTCTATGCTATTCACCCTAATTTGGCATGTAGCCAGCCTCCTTAGCACTTAATCACCCTATATATGGGATAGTTTTGTCAATTACTATCGATCGTTTGATATAAGTTCGTCACTGAAGAGGATAACAATATCTACATTCCAATTACAGGTGTCCAGTGAAATTCACCTCTTGGGGATGAGGATCGAGGACTGCATGATGATATGGAACTGCTCGGCCGAATTCGACACCTGCCTGAGCTACCTCCATCCCGCGTCTCACGCCTGCCTGAAGCCTCTGACTCCGAGGAAGTGCGGTCCTCGTGACAAAGGAGCTCCTCTGATCTGCGACGAAGTCTTACTCGGGTACCTCCACCAGTGCGATGGAGAGCTTCCCATGATCTTCCGAGGCCTCAACAAAGCCATCAAATTCCTCGAACTTGAGGACGACCACGTTCAGCGCCCTGGTTACCTCGGACGTCATTATTGATTCTAGGGTTTTGTTTCATTTCATTACATGGGCTTCGTTAATTTTGAATACCTATCTAATTATCACAGAAGTCATTGAACCAGTAAAATACATTTGTGATTATGTGGTTATTAAATAAACCTTTATTGTTCTATCCTTTGTGAAAAAATATTACTTTGTCACCTCTCTTAAATAATATTGCCAATAGAAAAATACCACCTTTTCACCAACGGATTATAGGTCGCTCATTGTCAACCATTTTGAGGCCTAAATATTATAGTATTAATAATAGTATTGCAGCATATTACGCTGCATGGATTAGCCATTAACTTATTCAGCAATATGATATTATACCTACTTGAGGCGTTTGCTATCAAAACCAGCTCATTCCATATTTTTCTGAAATCCATTTTTTTGCATATTTTAAAAGTTTAGAGGATCCTTCATAACCTGACGAAGGGATATATCCCTATAATAGCTCAAATCCAGCTCATTCCAACCCAAAACGAATGGGTTTGCCCTCTGGATCACATCCAGCTCATTCCAGCGTTTGGATCCCACCAGGAGCGCTCGCATCCACCTTGCAGATAACCTTCCCTGGTCCTTTCTGCATTTTATTTACGATGTTTTTCTTTGATAAATAAAAACATTCTGTTCCATTTGGCGTTGCAATTTGACTTTTTTCACATTGTACCAAAGTTTATGTCTCAACTTTGAAATTTCAGATCATTTGAAAAAGTTAAGTGGATGTCATTTATTTATAACTCAAATATCAACTGGTAAACTGGAAGAAAACCAATTTTGGTTTATTATCTTCGATAATAAAACATTGGAATCGCCCAAAGAAAATTTTTTTTACACAACTCAATTGAACAAAAAAACTGGAAAAAAGCATGAAAAGTCGTGTTTTTGCATCAAAATCAGCTCATTCCAACCTAATTAGTGTAATTACGTCCATGGTAATGCACCTACAATGAAAATGAAATACCAATCAAATTTTAGACGGTTACACCTACAATTAAACATTTTGTAAAAAAAAAAATTAGAACTATCTAGATTAGCTGTAGAATTTTTTAGAAGTTTTAGAGCTTTAGAAGTTTTTTTTCTCTACTCTAAAATTTCCAATCAACTGGTTTTGATAGCAAACGCCACACTTCTACCATTTGCTTAGCAAGAATTACCGTTTGATCTCAAAAGATCCGTATTGCTGCTTACCACTCAGGGGTCTGCCGACCAACAATAAATTCAAAGTTTGCCCACACGATTCTATAGTTTTTCGTACGATTACACCACTTTTCAGACAAAAAATAGAAATAGATCAAAATTTGATCAATTGTCATTGAATTGCATTACTTTTCAGCCACGAGAAAAGTTTCCTGCATCATAAATAATGAAGTAAAATTTACTTCATTATTTTGATTGATATTTAATATCAATCATCAAACCTTCAATTTAATATCAATCATCAATACCAAAAATTTTTAAAGTTCCACAGCGTTTTGATCCTTATGAACTTACGTAGGCATATACTGGAGAGACTTATCCAGCAAGTGTTCAAGATACAAGGCAATGGAAACGTATGAGATATTTCTTCCACTATTCGACTGTTCAAAGAAATAACTGGTTTCATTTTGTATCACTTTATAGATTTTTCAAGGCTGAACACGATGGTGGAGTCAGACTCGCGAATTACTTATTCCGTTCTCAAACTGGGCCACTTTGAAGATGAAGAAACGTGGTTGTTACATGAGATGTCCTTCACGGTTCATCTGCTCTAATCTGACAACGGAAAGAGATATATTGCAATTCTGACTTCACCATCGCTTTCAGCATAAAAACCCCCATTAAACCCGTTTTCACTCGCCAGACTGTTTCATTTTAGGAATTTTTCCGCCCCTCAAACTCCCGTAAACCCCCCCCCCCCCCCCCCCTTAGAGTGGCCCGATTCTGCCCGTCTACGAACTTAGCCTTTAGATTGCCAAGACAGATTTTTTGTGCAAATTTAAACTTTTTATCTCAATTCTACCGAGAGCTATCGTCACATACCTATTTTTGTTGCAGTGAAATCCGGATGGTCGGGGAGATATTTGGGTATAAAATATTTTCTGAAATTCGAGTTTTAAAATGAATGAACCAAGAAAAATACCTTCCCTTTCTTCGAAAATGCCCTAAATGTTCCTTATTAACGTAACCATCAGATAGTAACTCACTGGAGATAGCAACACTCCTCGAAATCAGCCTGCCAGGAGAGGTTTGGTAGCTGCCCTCGACTTTGGTATCACCACTAATAATGCAAAAAAATAATTGTAATAATTGCCGAAGCTGAGCGTCTTTTTCAATTCAATTATTGAACCGCAATTCATGAAATGGAATTGAAAGTCATGTAATTCAGGATGGTACCAGCTGGAGGGTACTAACTTCAAAATTGAACCCTCCTCAACAGTTTCTAGACATGTAAAATTTGATGAAACTGATTACGTATTCAATCAGTCAGAAATGACTTCTAGAAATGAGGGATTGATTTACCAACACTCCTTAGAATTTGACACTCAAATTCGGGTTCTTTCAGAACCGAATTTTCCATCAAATGATGAAACTTTAATTTAAAGAAATAATGAAACATCACAAAATGAGAATAGTTCACAAGTTAAACCACGACGTGAATGCAAAATTTCAAAACAATTTGATGATTATGAGTTTTACCCTATCTATGCTTTCTCATCGTCCATGCACTGCAACACAACTGGGAAATTCGACAATTGGATATAGCTACAGCATTTCTCAATGGAGATCTTGATGTGGACCTGTACATAAAAATACCTCAGGGCCTCAACTGCACAACGGGGAACGTCTTCAAGCTCAAGAAGGCTTTATATGGTTTGCGCGAAGCTCCAAAGTGGAATGAAAAGTTCACCCACTTTGCTAAAACTTTTGGGTTACAAAGATCACCTCATGACTTCTGCCTAATACGAAAGAAGATGTGTTCATGGGGTTGTGGACAGATGATATTATCTTGTGCGGTTCAGGCCAAGCCAAGGACCTGGGAATGCTAAGCCATGGTTTTATCAAGAAAAACGACTCCTACATGATATGTCAGGCTAACTTTATATCACGAATCCTATCAAAATTCAAGATGGAGGAATGCTGTGGTGTGAGTAGGTACACCTATGGAACCAAATGGTGAGATTGCGAAAGTTCCATATGGAGAACTCATTGGGTGCCTCATGTACCTAGCTGTCATCAGCAGACCAGACATCATGTTTTCAGTGTCACTTTTGAGCCATTTCTCGGACAAGCCAACTCAACAGCTTCGGACTGCAGCAAAACACATTCTTCGTTACCTGCAATCGACTAGTGATATATCAGCCAGGTGATTGTGAGGAAATCATTGCTCTCTCCGATGCAGACTTTGCTGGAGATATCTCAGACCGTAAAAGCGTGAGTGGAAGTGCAATATGTTTCAATGGGAACTTAGTCTCCTGGAAACAAGACTGAGTTGCAATCTCCAGCTTCGAATCAGAATATTTAGCAGCAGCAATTACAGCAACTGAAGTCATCAACCTAATTGGTGTACGCGAATCACTGACTCGCAGGACAATACCAGCTCTTATTCGAATTGACAACCAGCTTTAAAATCGATTCGAAGTTTTGAAAACGGGAAAGCCGACTTCATCAAGGACTTGGTCATGAAGAATATTGTTAAGATGGAGTACGTTCAGACAAACAACAATGTAGAACATCTTTTCACCAAGTCCCTCACTAAACCCAAATTTGAATATTTACGGGACAAAATAAAACTGTTCAGATCATAATTCATTTCTGTATTTCATATAATTTGTTCATTGCTTTACAATTTCCCAGGGTAATTTACCCTAATATTTCAAGAGTTAAGCGGCATTCACATGGATCCGTTTCGTTCGCCATGCGTCGTCCGTAAAAAGTAGTGGAGGGGACTCGTGGAGTAGTATGACTAGAGATAACGTGAGCAAGTCCCCCCCCCCACTCCATTTTCTTGCTCCTGCCAATCAGGCGACCCTACGGAACGGATCCATGTGAATGGATCAATAAAGCTTTAAGAATCAATAAAGTTAATTCCAGTTCGTTGGCGATAAGCCTTGACAGAACAGCCAAAGCAGTGCCGCATTGGCTGATTGAGTTGATGACCACAGTCCGGTTCTTTAAAACCTTCCTTGCGTAAATTTTGTTTCAATCTTTCAAAGCTGGCCCGACATGTTGGGCAGGCAGTAGCATTGTAGCGCGTCTTTTTACACTCATAACAAGATTGGCAGAAGCCCCTAAATGTGGTGGGCGGTATATTTGGGTCGGTGGAAGTCTGCAAGAACCAATTTTCTGGAAAGGGTCCTGGGGCGTCACTAAAATATTCAGGGATGCCTTTCTCGTCGTTTGATTTTGTTGAAAAGTCCGAAAATCCAGCTCGCGTATTCAAGGCGTGTTCTGGTTGTGAATAGACGGGCGGAGACTGAAGTTGTTGCAGTCTGTCATCTGGTATCTTGTCATCAAACGACTTATACGGTATTGCGTAGGGGTTGTCTGGATGCTTCTTATTGTAATGTATAATAAAAGCACGTATTATGCAAGCCTTACAACCTTTTAACGGGTTGTTTAATGTGTGCATGCATTGAGGTAACGGTGTGTTGGGGTCCTTCTGGAACCGTCCCTGCAAATCCTTAGCTGTCGAATAGCAGTCTGCGCAATTGTCGTAAATCCTTTTCTTATACTCATAACAGGAAATGCAACATCCATGACGCACTGTAGGAAGTTCATAAACATCGTCAGAGGTCTTCAGAAAATAACCCTTAGGGAAATTTGACGTCTCAGGTGGCGGAGGGTTGAGCGTCTCATCTGAGATCTTCAGAAACAAATTCTCGTCGAAATCTGAGATTAACTTATGTGGTTCACACTGTTTCACCCCAGCCTTCGGGATACATGTCGCACCAATATTGGTACGACCTGCGTCTTGAGGAACACCAATCACAAGAGGTGAAACGCTGAGGTTTTGTACAGTTTTCGGCGGATTATTATTTCCACACGAGCGATCAACATTTTGATGTGACACTTTGAACTTAGCAGTCGGGATTTTCAGGTTGTATTTTGAAATGAAGGTACGAAGAAAACAAAAATCACAACCTTCCATTGGTTTTTTCAGCGGATGTCTGCACCGTGAATTGGGGATATTAGGATTTTTCAGATATTCAGCTATCAGGCATTTTGCTTTAGACCAGCAGTCTTTGCAGTGGTGTTGTAGCATACTCTTGTACTCGTTACAGGAATAGCAGCAACCATCAAAGGGTATTGAAGGTTCATTTTCATTTTTGGAGACAACTTGAAACCAGCCGTCCGCAAAGGCAGTAACAGCGGCCTTTTTGGATGAACTGGCTTTTTGGACCAGATCGGCTGGTTTGTTGGTTTTGGTGGATTCTGTGCGAGGCACTAACTGTCGTTTAACGTGAATTGAAGGACTGACTCTGGCGTAGGGAATTTCGAAAGGCAACCCCGGGTGGCGATTGTTGAACCTCAGAATGAATGCCCGGAGGATACAAGCTTCACACCCTCTCATCGGACGATTGAGATGGTGAGAGCATTGCGGTAGAGGCGTTTCGGAGTCCCCAAGGAATTTTGTTTTCAGTTTATTTATTTCAGACCAGCATCTTTTACAGTGGTTAAATGTTAACACATCCCTGTACTCGTAACAGGAGTGACAGCAACCATTAAAGGGTGTTGGTGGTTCATTTTCATTTTTAGGGACTTCTTGAAACCAGCCGTCCTCAAAGGCAGAAACAGCGGGCATTTTGGATGAACTGGCTCCAGTGGGAGACGGCTCTTCGTTAAACCTAGTTATTGGATCAGGCTGTTCCTGATTGGGTAAAGTCTCAACATTGGCTAGCAATTTATAGGTTTCGATCACTCGAATTTTTGGAGTTGAAGACGGTTGGGACTCAATTGATTTTGAAGCATGAGATGTCGTACCTGCATCAAGCTGATGAGTATTAGCTGCCTGTTGTAAACCCAAATCACTTTCGATGAACCCTCGATTTTCTTTACGCTGCGCCTGATTTGGTATAGTCTCAACCGAATTTAATTCCACATTTTCTTCGACACGGTTCAAGCAAATGTCATCTTCGTTTTTACGCTTTCGAGTTCTTCTGAGAGGCTTCATTCTTGATACTTGAAATTGGGTGCTGCACCTGTTTTTCCTCACCAATTTTAGCTTCTTGTTTCCTTTCATTTGATTCACTTTTTGAACGCAGACCCTTTTCATTATGTAGATATCCTTTCGTTGTTGGCTTAATATCCCGCTCAAGTGCGTTTTGAACCAATCTACGGTTTTTTCTATGTTATCTAATTTCTGGGCTACAGTTGGAGATGGATCGGGGCTGTGCACAGGACAAGGTCTCAGTTGGTCAACCGTTGGCAAGCTCGATAAACGTAGTGGTCGCTCAGGCGGAGCATTGGGAGTCGCATGAGATGGATGAAGTGCAGCTAAATCGTAAGATGGAAGACTTGTGACTGGGTTGACTGATTCAGAATTAGCTGGAATCAGAAATGATTATCGTTAGAGATAATAATAGTATGTTTCCACATATGCATAGTGCGCTTAACGTTATTGCTGCCATCAATATGGTCATGCTAGCATCTTTGAACCGTGTTGTGTTCAAGGGCCTGAAGCAATCATGTCTGGAGAACCCACTGTCCCTATCGCTGGGGTCTAGGTAACCCGAGATCCGCAGTATCAGGGATCCAGGAAGATGAAAAAGCAATAATTGCTTTTTCATCTTCCTGGATCCCTGATACTGCGGATCTTGTAATTATTACACACTTTATAAAACCCTGAGGTCGTCATGGCCTGTGGAAATCAGAGATTCAACTGGTCTCCTCAACGGGTTTTCGCAACCTCCCAGGTTTTCACTATCAAGAAGTTGAGAAGGTGACTATACCAATCATCTGTTAGGGTCAGTCCTATAGTCTACTGTTAATTACGGTTGAAACCTGACGATTTACCTGCAGAATGATCTGGCTCAAGTGATGACAACAGCTGCAGCGACGAAGATGTTGATGGGTAGTTGAGATCGCACTGCAGGGCCTTAGAAGAAGTACCAGGTGTAGCATCCATCTTTTTGTCAATACTACGGCTTTTTCTTTTTTTACCTATGAACGCCAAACATAAAATTCACTAGAAATGGCTCTGTAAAGGTTCATGTTCATACTAATAATTACTATTATGGAATGGATAGAACGAGGAAAATGGATGAACTTCCTAACTCATGGCAATGACATCTGTAAAGAACTCTCGTAATAAACATAAAATGAGAACATTATTACAAAAATGGTGAGGTAAAAATTAAACAAGATTGCTGTCTACTTTTCTGGGGACATGAACCTAACTAATTTATATAATAAACAGGAGAATCACTGGAGTACAGCAGGGTGAGTTCTCAACCAATCTTCTGTTAGGGTCAGTCCTATAGTCTACTGTTAATTACGGTTGAAACCTGACGATTTACCTGCAGAATGATCTGGCTCAATTGGTGACAACGGCTGCTGCGACGAAGTGGTTGATGGGTAGTTCAGATCGCACCGCAGGGCCTTTGAAGAAGTAGCAGGTGTAGCATCCATCTTTTTGTCAATACTACGGCTTTTTCTTTTTTTACCTATGAACGCCAAACATAAAATTCACTAGAAATGGCTCTGTAAAGGTTCATGTTCATACTAATAATTACTATTATGGAATGGATAGAACGACGAAAATGGATGAACTTCCTAACTCATGGCAATGACATCTGTAAAGAACCCTCGTAATAAACATAAAATAAGAACATTATTACAAAAACGGTGAGATACAAATTCAACAAGATTGCTGTCTACTTTTTTGGGGACATGAACCGAACTAATTTATATAATAAACAGGAGAATCACTGGAGTACAGCAGGGTGAGTTCTCAACCAATCTTCTGTTAGGTCAGTCCTATGGTCTACTGTTAATTACGGTTGAAACCTGACGATTTACCTGCAGAATCACTGGAGTACAGCAGGGTGAGTTCTCAACAAATCTTCTGTTAGGGTCAGTCCTATTATAGGACTGACCTAACAGAAGATTGGTTGAGAACTATAATAGTCTACTGTTAATTACGGTTGAAACCTGACGATTTACCTGCAGAATGATCTGGCTCAAGTGGTGACAACGGCTGCAGCGACGAAGTGGTTGATGGGTAGTTGCGATCGCACCGCAGGGCCTTTGAAGAAGTACCAGGTGTAGCATCCATCTTTTTGTCAATACTACGGCTTTTTCTTTTTTTACCTATGAACGCCAAACACAAAATTCACTAGAAATGGCTCTGTAAAGGTTCATGTTCATACTAATAATTACTATTATGGAATGGATAGAACGAGGAAAATGGATGAACTTCCTAACTCATGGCAATGACATCTGTAAAGAACCCTCGCAATAAACATAAAATAAGAACATTATTACAAAAACGGTGAGATACAAATTCAACAAGATTGCTGTCTACTTTTCTGGGGATATGAACCTAACTAATTTATATAATAAACAGGAGAATCACTGGAGTACAGCAGGGTGAGTTCTCAACCAATCTTCTGTTAGGGTCAGTCCTATAGTCTACTCTTGATTACGGTTGAAAACTGACGATTTACCTGCAGAATGATCTGGCTCAATTGGTGACAACGGCTGCAGCGACGAAGATGTTGATGGGTAGTTGCGATCGCACCGCAGGGCCTTTGAAGAAGTACCAGGTGTAGCATCCATCTTTTTGTCAATACTACGGCTTTTTCTTTTTTTACCTATGAACGCCAAACACAAAATTCACTAGAAATGGCTCTGTAAAGGTTCATGTTCATACTAATAATTACTATTATGGAATGGATAGAACGAGGAAAATGGATGAACTTCCTAACTCATGGCAATGACATCTGTAAAGAACCCTCGTAATAAACATAAAATAAGAACATTATTACAAAAAAGGTGAGGTACTTACTAATTTAACAAGATTGCTGTCTCCTTTTTTGGGGATATGAACCTAACTAATTTATATAATAAACAGGAGAATCACTGGAGTACAGCAGGGTGAGTTCTCAACCAAAGACCCCCATTGTGGGGTTGGTAGGAGGGAGTATATTGAGTATCAGCCAATGAAGAACCAAGAAGCGAAGAAAGCAACTATAAAATGGGTAGAATTGCGAAAATGGACACAACATATACGCTTAATAGTTAATAGTTGGCAATACCATATGCAAAGAAAACTCGTAATAAGAAATCAAATAAGCGACAAAAGTCCCTTGAAATTAATTGGTCTGAGTCTGTGAGGGGTCTACACAATATTTTCTAAATACTAAACCAACTTAATCTCAACTAACAACTAAATAAAGTTTTGATGAAGTCACAAATAATCAATTACGATGATGATTGTACTGATCAAAGAAAAAAAATGGACCTGTATTTCAACAGTTTGATTCACGATCGGGTTGTGAGGCACAATCTTTGAGCCGTCATTGTGAACGAACGGCTGGTCGTACAAAGCTGCGGATGGTCTTAAAAAATTCTACGGAACAAACTCTATCTAAATATGAAATAAAAAACATACCGTTTGATGAGAATTTTTCGAGATATGGAATTTTCAAAATTTCAAAATTCGTTTTGAACCCCTTCCCCTTGACCTAGGGTTATGAAAAGTTTCGTGGATCATTGTGGGGCTGGTCCAAACCCAGAAACCAAATTTCGTAATTTTAACTCAACGCTAACTGGGCAAAGTGCCTCGGACGGCGGACGGCGGACGGACGGATTTTTTTTAATTCGATTTTCTGAATCTACGTATCTTGAAACGTAAACCAACAAATTTTGAGGGGGGGTTAAAATTTTTTTTTCTTTGGGCGATTCCAATGGTTCATTATCGAAGATAATAAACCAAAAGCGTAGATTTAAATATTCACCTGAAGAGCCTCCCTGCCACTTTAGGATTTCTGCCGTGGTCAACCTCTCCATTTGGACACTACAATCACGAAGTGCGAAACCTGAAATTAAAATGAATTAAATGAAAAAATTAGCTTAAAAGAAAAAAAGGAAAACAAAAAACTTCAAATTCTTCACACAATATACGAGGGGGGACCCCAAAAACGGGAATTTCGTCATATCTTCTTTTTTTTCTTAATATTTTTACACCAAATTTTTATCACCCCCAAAGTATTTTTCCTTGACCACAATGCATCTCTGCAAACGATCCTTCCATAGTTCAAAACATTTTTTAAATTCACTTATTGGGATGTTCTTTAGGCCTACCAGCGATTTTGGTTTTACCTCCTCCTCAGTGGCAAAACGCTTGTCATGCTGTTTTTGGAGAGTGTTGGCCAGCGCGTAGTCATGATGGAAGAACCAGTCGCCTGCGCGCCAAGGATTGCCCTTTTGTTTTAGGTACTCTCCCTTAATCTTTTCAAAATCTCCAAGTACAGTTTAACAGTCCTGGTTAACAGTTTGACTCGGGGGAACGAACTCCTAGTGTTGTCTTGATGGTTGACTTCATTTGCCGAGCCTTTTTGGGACGAGGAGAAGCCGGTGACTTCCACTGGCTTGATTTCTGCTTTGTTTTGGTGTCGTATAACACCACAATTCACCTTGGAAAAAAATCAGGGTCCTCTGAGCTAATTTTGAAGCTCAAAACATGTCTGACGTCGGCGGTCCTTTTGCTCGTCTGTAAGAAGGCGAAGGACGAAATTGACTGCAACCCTTCGGATTAAATCTTCTGAGTTGATCATTGGTTCGGCAACGGTCTTCACGAACGACAATGTCAATTAGTCAATATTTTCGTCACTTCTTTAATTTACATCTCTCCATTTTTAAAACGTGAAAACCACTCGTAGACTTTAGTTTTACTTAGCGCAGCATCCCCATAAGAACTTCTTATTAAGAAGTCTTAAGCATTGCAATAGTTTCTGCGGCCGATTTCCCCAACAGGAAACAAAATTTCACAGCTGCGCGTTGCTCTCGACAATCGGTCATATCGAATACTTAGTATCGAATACTTAGTATCGAATACTTAGTACCTAGTATCGGAAAAAGTAATCAAATGGATTTGTATCTCATAGTAGTTTCTAGTATTATTCATACACAATCATGTCAACGAAGTGCTAGTAGATTTTCAAATGGATTTAGCTACTCCTTGTAATAACTAAATAGTCAGTATACGACACCTCCTCCTAGGATCACTATTGATTTATGATGAATCAGCTGATTCTCGTTGTTTTTTCCTATATCTGGATAAAAGTATTCATATAAGCATGGAGGTAATTTAGCTGGAAGTAGGTAGAAGCTATGGAACATTTTCTTTAAATGGAACATTTTCGGTGTCATAATGTGATATTATCTCGTATTTCTACCTACTTTCTGAAGTACCGGATAAAGGATTCAAAGGTATTCGAGTAATATCGAACATTTCTTTCGATATCTAGTGATTAGTAAGGTATTAGGTAGATAATTTTCCAATTCAATATTTCATGTTTTCAAAATATTAAATTTTCATGTAGTTACTTAGGCATACTATCAAAATTAACTTGAAAATACGTCCACACTTGCGCGCTTTATTCTTTCAACTTGGCTCAAGACGCAAGCCCGAGAGGCTGTCCACGTTTGTGCGTCAAATTCGTGCCACTCTCGCGATGTACTCGTATTTTTAGTGATTCAAAAAGCAACAAAGAAGAAAACGCGAAGGAGGCGGGGGATGATATACTACAAAATTACAAATTTTGTAAGATTATAAGATTTGGAAACAAGTACATGCAGATGAAAAATATATTATATTATTCCAAAACTCTACTAGAATGTCAAGGGCCAACTTTGATGTATTGTTGAGTCTCATTGGAAACAAAATTAAGCAAAAGGACACACTTTACCGTGTAGCGGTACGTCCAGAATGTAGGCTTGCAGTCGCTTTTTATCAATTCCAAGTTTCGAAACAGAACATATCAGAAATTGAGTAGTTACCTAATGGAAAAGGATGTAAGAGCAAAAAACACTTTCTTAGTAAAAAGGGTTGTATAAGGTAAGCGTAATGAAACGAGAGTTAGAGAGGTTGTCAGTGCCAGAAATATTCCTACTAGTTTCAAGGGTACCTAGTTCTAAGACAGCAGCACTGTGGAAGCGACAGCGTGGCTGAGATAGGAAGGGATTAAGTGCCACCGCCATGATGTATATGCTTAAGCTACGCAGACATAAACACTGACATTTACAGCTTAGGCATTTACATCATGGCGGTGGCACTTACATCCCTTCCTATATGTCGTATTTTTCAAAATCTGAGAAGGCACTTACAGCGTTTTCCAGACAACGAAAGGATGGCACTTCCTTCTTTTTCCATATAAATTATGTTCCATTTGCACAAGTTATTCATTAAAAAAAAACAGTTGGCATGTTTTGTAGAGGTATTTTGATCTACACATACTGTTTTCATAAAATTTATACTACTTATCATCCAATATTCATCACACATTTAGGTACCTACTGGAATAGAAAAATGTTGGCTTGTGGCACTTACGTCCTTTTCCATTTTTCGTACTCAATTATTCCCAATACCTAGGTAACTCGGGGAATACGCACAGGGTGTTGAACGAGATGTCCAACCTGTGCGGTTCGGCATGAGCCAATACTTTATACTTCAATGCCTCTCAGCGCTCATCTCTGACGAACGGAGAGTTGCACAAGTGTGGATATTCCTTTAGAATAATAATATTATTAGGATAGCGAAATGCATTCAAGTTCAACGGCTCGAAAAGTAGGTACTCATTTGCGTACTCGGGAATATCGAATATTCCCTTCGATACCAGTATCGAGTGCTTTTCTGGTACCGCACATTACTACTCAGTAGACGTCTTTCTAACCGATAGTTGGTCGCTCAATGATAATCTCTACTATCCCTCTCCACCGCTGCCCAACTCCTAACCCTCTATTGAGAACCCCACCGTACTTCACCGCTAACCCGCAAGCAGATCTGTGGAAAGTTGAAACTACACGAACAAATTGGCGTAAAGACGTGAAATTTCGTGTAGAGTAACATTCAATTTGGTAATCAATTTGAATACTCACCCTCAAAAGTCGGCATAGTGAACTGCGAAGTCGGGAGTTCGCCTTCCTGACGAGCGTAACTATTGGAGGTGGTCGTCTTCACCAGTTTCGACATGAATACGACTTGATCTCACTGTGGCTTTCTGAACCGCCCACTGAAACAAAATAATATAATAACATACGTAGGTACTTCAAGAGAAATTTAACGACAGCGGTAAGTTTGTTGTCTACCAAAACCTACAGTATCCATGTCTGTTAGTATCCATGATTGTACAGAGTGAAAACCCGGAGCTCACATAGGTATGGATTCTAATTTCTAATTCCATGCAATCTGTTCCATGCAATCTGGTTTTTCAAGCTTGACGTATTTTTTACCGTTAATTTCTTTAATTAAATTATATTCAGTTCTTCTTTTCATATTAATTAAAAATTATGGAAGTGGTAGAGGAGTTCATAGAGCTACATAATCATTAGGTATGTCATAATGGGAACATTATTACCGAACACGAGTTGTAGCTCTATGAAGCTGTAATGGGCAATTCCAGTCAATTTTTTTTATTTTTTTTTCCAAAGTACCTTGTCTAATGTTAGCGAAAATCGGGTCCATTTGCCAAGAAATTGTTCACAAAAATTTAGGAAAATAAAAGAAAATTGGTAGTTTGAAAAACAGGCGGGCGAGTGACCGGGGTGTGACGTCAAAAAATTCACCATTATGGATACTAGATTATGAAGCAATCCCTGCATAAAGCATCCACGGATTCCTGTGGCGTGCGGAAGGTTCAATCCTTGTTACCAGAGCGCCTACCAGCGAAGGTTGTGTTACCAGGTTCAAATCCGTCTTCGATAGTATTTTGCCTCGGCTTTTTCACACTAGAGCTGGATGCCATTTAAAAGAGATGAAAGAGATGAAAATCAATTTGTTATGGCGAACGGCGATAATCAAGCGATAATGCAGAATAGAGAATGCTGGAGTGACGCAAAGATGGAGTGACGCGAATGGATCATTTTTCTTGAAACATCGTGGATACTAAAACTAACTATCCATCCTCGTTTGAGGTGTCAGATGACGTCAAGGTTTGAGCGCGCGTAGTACGAACAAGTACTAGTTTGATTGCATTTCCTACCAAACTTAACGAAAAAACTGATCAACTCATGCTATTTTCGTAATCTTCACACATCCCTTGACCGAAAAATACTGTCCTATTGTAAATTTTCGGACACAATGGAATTGCCCATTTGGCATGTAACCTCCGAAGGAATTTCACTTTAAGCAGAAAGAAAAGGGAAATGACGACGTGACTAAATCTGATTCAGAAACTACGACCCATTACTTACTAAGTTTTCTACTAGGCTATTTTCTAACTGGTCTACGGTTTGCTAAACCGATTTGAATCATGCCTAGACGTTTTCCTTTAGTTTTGAATATTTGAACGCTAGCCACAGCTACGATGACAGGTGACCCTGCGGCGACGATGGGGTTAGAGGCGTAGGGTAGCGTAGGGTTGCCTTGAAGCCTCAAGCCTCAGTCAAAGGATGTAAGTATTGATCGAAATGCGCACGAGGACCGTCACGTAGTGGGTTGCAGGCGACACGACAACTTGGAGGCGGAAACGCAAGAATGCGCTACGTGTCACGTCAGTCGATCGCGATACAACGAGAAGTTTTGGGGATTGGACCGACATCTTACGTCAAAACGTATCGATACATTTCGAAAAATATCGATTTGATGTGCAAAGTATCAAAATATTCAAACAAATCCACAGTCATGTAGCATGGCTATAAGAGCGAATTTTCGAACAAATAACTGGCAAATAACGCCAGTTCGGAAAACCAAGTTTAAACAATTTTGGACCCCGTACAATAGCTTCCAAGAGATAACAAGTATTACTTAGCGATTTTCTCGGTCAATAATTCTTAAAACTCGAATTTCCGACAACTTTTTCATATGAAAATTCGTTTCAGACCACCCTGTAAAAAGACACCAAAAATCATATGTATGCAGGGTGTTTCATTTCGTGAAGGTCACAGGCTAGGAATCGATTCTACAGCTAATTTTAGTTCGACAATGTCCTGCAGCAATTTTTTTTTTATTCAGCTAAAAAATGAAGTTTTTTTAATTTTAAGATTTTTTTGTGTTTTTGACTTTATCACACTAAAATGGCCACAACTCCCTTAATTTACATGAAACTTCAAATCTAATTACGCCGTTAGAAAAAACACAAATTTTTCCTACCCCTCTAATGAAAAACAAAATTTTTTAATTCGCCAAAACGGGTGAAAAATCTACTTGAAAAGAAAAATGCTCATCTTCAAACGCTCATAGACCCCTATATTTCGGTACGATAATTTGAGCATGTAGTCCTAAATTTTGCGCCTAAATATCAGCTTTACAGTGGTACTTTGCTTATAAGCAAAATAATGGTGCAATGCAGTTTTGAGAGAGAAAATCACGTTTGAAGCAAGAAAAACGTGGTTTTTCAGAGGAAAGTCCGGTTTTCACTTATCATTGACTCGTCAAGTAAAAAATGAGTTTGAAATCGGATTTCATGTTATTCTTCTAGCGAAATCTTTTTTATTATCAAAATTATTATCGTAGGTGTTCGAAATGTCCGTTTGTCTTTGAAATGGGATGCAAGTTTGTGCACAGAGGAGTAGGTCCGTCGAACTGTTCGGAAAAATCGATTTGACCAATTTTCCTTTTCAAGTAGATTTTTCACCCGTTTTGGCGAATCAAAAAAAAAAAAATTATTTTGACATTTTATGTCTTTACTATGGCACATAAATGAAAAAGCGTCACGCGGGGGAGCGTTACGCGGAGTTTCTGATGATTTTCGCTTACAACCGATTCGTTGCTACGGAACTTTATCTTCGCCAGTTATCATCGTACAAAAATTGTTCACCACTCGTTGGATAGCTCTCGATTTACCTAACCATATTACGTATAGCTGCGGTATGAGCGTGATTGTTTAAATAATTGTTTACACACAGGTGATCATTCTCAATAATTTATATTGTCTATACGAATACAATTCATAATTTATAATGAACCCTACAATTAAGTATAACAACTAGGCTACTGGGGTAGGTGATGTATAGTATAGTTCGTATAGTGTAGTATAGTTCGAAGGCCCTTGAATCCCTTCTCTAAAGACATAAAATGTCCCAATGTGTTGCAGACTCGTATGCAAGCATTTTCTTTTAACTTCGCCGTAGCCTGGGGACCGGCTACGGCGAAGTTAAAAGAAAATGCTTGCATACGAGTCTGCAACACATTGGGACATTTTATGTCTTTAGAGAAGGGATTCAAGGGCCTTCGAACTATACTACACTATACGAACTATACTATACATCACCTACCCCAGTAGCCTAGTTGTTATACTTAATTGTAGGGTTCATTATAAATTTTCGTTAGAGGGATAAATTTTCATTATAAATTTTGTGTTCTTTGTAACGGCGTAATTAGATTTGAATTTTCATGTAAATTAAGGGAGTTAGTTTGATAAAGTCGAAAACACGAAAAAAATCTTGAAAATGAAAAACTCCTTTTTTCAGCTGAGTAAAAAAAAATTGCTGCAGGACATTGTCGACCTGAAACTGTCTGTAGAATCGATTCCTAGCCTGTGACCTCCACGAAATGAAACACCCTGTATATTCATGTATGTGTCATTTCAGACGACAACTCTCGATAGAATTGGGATAAAAAGTAAAAAAGTTCAAATTTACAACAACAACGAAATCTGTCTTGGCGAAGGCTAAGTTCGTAGATGGGCAGATTCGAGCCAATCTGAGGGGATGGAGGTGTTGGGGGGGGGGGGGGATACTCATAAATTCCAAAAATGAAACAGTCTGACAAAAGACACCTCATTTTTTTATTTTAAGGTTTTATTTAACGCTGGAGCATTTTGAAGATGAAGAAACGCGGTTGTTACTTGAGATGTTCTTCACTGTTCATCTGCTCTAATCTGACGAAGGAATGAGACATCGCAATTCTGACACTGAACCATCGTGCTCAGCGTTGCAAAACCTATAAACTGACGTATTTCTCGGCAACAAAAGGAGACAAAATTTGTTACAAAACCAGTAAAATGGAGACATTTTACATAAAACCAGGTATTTCTTCGAAAATTCGCTCTTATAGCCATGCTGCTTGACTTTGGCTTAAAAAAAATTTTTTTTTGGTAACCACAGGTGCCAGAAGTACTTCGTGGGTTGATTACACTGGTCTACATAAAAAAGTGGGGTAGGTATACTTTTGTTACGATATGTCATATCCGTAGTATTTTGGCCTGCTGAGCACGAATCCGCGACCAGAATTAAGCCATCGTGTCCGGATTTTTTCTAACCTCAAACAACGGGTTAAAAACAGTGAAAATTGGGGAAAATACACTGGAAAACAGTTTCATATGGATTTAGACCTGCTAAACATAAATCTGTAATCTGAAATCAGGATGTGATGGTCTAAATCTGATCGCAGATTTATGTTTAGCAGGTCTAAATCCATATGAATATAGGTAGGTAAAAATGCAAGAAAAAAATGTTTTCCAATGTATTTTCCCCAATTTTTACTGTTTTTAACCCGTTGTTTGTGGTTAGAAAAAAATCAGGACGCGATGGCTCAATCCTGGTCGCGGATTCGTGCTTAGCAGGTCACAATTCATATAAAATTTATATGAATTGTGACCTGTAAAAACTCGTAAAATTTGGAAAAAAAATTTTACGAGTGTATTTTCTACGATTTTCTCTGTTTTTAACCCATTTTTTGAGGTTAGGGAAAAATCAGGACGTGAAGGCTCAATTCTGGTCGCGGATTCGTGCTCACTCGTACTCAGCAGACCAAAATAAGTACTACGGATATGACATATCGCATCAAAAGTATACCCCACATTTTATTTTTTTTTGTAGACGATAGATAGATAAACATGCATATTTGAGAACAAGTAATTTAACAGCATGTGATACAAATACATAATATTATGACTATGGGCTAAGCCAGTCTGTCAAAAGACTACATAGATCCTACAAAAATTTACCTACAACAAACACAGTGTAAGATGTTATTAACAAATATTATTATTAGACCACTTACCTACTACTAGACAAAATTTCATAATTATAATTATTACCTATATTATTATTAAATAATGGTGAAATTGTTCAGAGCGTTCCGTCCCAGTTAAATTCTGCCACCAACTCCGACCTGTATGCCCATGCAACCTTGCAGTACCAATGGAAGCCAATTCGCACCATTCATGCGTGAGACTTGATAAACCGATGTTAGCCATAGGAATTCACTCAGCACGGGACAGACTGCCAAAAAATGGAAGATATCCTCAGGCTCACCCATGTTACAAAGAGCGCAAATATTTCTTGCAGTTACTGCGCTTTCATCTCGCCCATGTGGCCGACTATTGAGCATAAGGAGGTTTGGAGACGAGTGTAAGGTTTGGATTTGAGATAGAGTTCTCCTAGGACTAGAACGACCTCACCCCTCAACAGAACTCATACGGCGACGAGTAGGTAACTACCGATTTTTTTCCAACTCAACCGCCAAGTCCTTGAGAGATCGCTGGGAGAGATGATAGAAAAACGCAGCGTTGGGAACGTTGTGATTGTGCAAGCGGGAGCTTTGACGATTATAGGCCCCCGCAACTCGGCCGGGCCGCGACCTAGTTTCCAGTGACCTAGTTGTTAACCCCCCCCCTTCACCCTCCCCCCTTCACCACCCCGCTGCCCTCTTGCCCTACCCGTTTTCGCCCATCTTTCCACGTGTATCCACGTGGCGAACCACGCCCCGATCCGCCGCCCCACGTGTGAAGGACTTGGCGGAGAAAAGCCCCAGATTTTTTATTTTATTATTTTTTTTTCCAGCGAGTTTTCCTCGACTGGGTTTCATTATTTATGAGGTTTCCGGGGCCGAAGTTTTATGTTGCCCGTCCTGGTGGAAAAATGGGCCAACCATTGACATACATTGTGTTCTTGGAAGAAAACAGGTCCCCCCTATAGTGACCCCACGAATATATTTTCCACTGAACATGGTTTTCTGGAATAACCATGTTCAGTACCTACGTTGGTGAATTCAATGAATTGCAATAATATTTAACTGCGTTCAAAATGGATACCAATCGAATCTATAGGGTTTATTGAAGAGAATTTTTATTAGAAATTTCTGTGTAAGCTCTATATTTTGAATTTTGTTTGCGTAAGCATTTCCCCATGCTACCATAGTTACCAGCTACCAATTCCATAGTTAATTTGTGATTGGGCTGATGCATTGTAGACAGTCAGCTTAGTTTTTTCATTTAATATATTTCGTATTTCGTAAAAGGTGGGTATTAGTTTTCTAAGTTTATTATTTATTGTTTCCGTGTGCATTTCCCAGGATATGGTTTACCTACTTCAAGTTGGGTAACTCTCTTTAGAAGATTATGAATGTAGAGTATTGATTCTTACTCAGCACTCACTAAAATACCAACTCATTCAGAGTTGTAGTGCTCTTAAAGACAGTATTGAACGACAGAGCATGATCTACTCATTACTCAAGTCATTTTTATACTCATATCAACTCGTTACCTACTACTTTCTATTGTTGTAGTGCGAGGGGGTCAATAAGTATTCTCTCCCAATTCCATAGAGGTATATAGTGTCACTGGGGCATTTGAATTTTGCCATAAAAATCAGCAAAATTAAGAGTATGTTTTTAATGATAAAAAATGATTAAAACTTTGATCAAAAATTCACAGTCGTGCAGCATGGCTATAAGAGCAAATGTTCGAAGAAATAACTGGTTTTACGTGAGGAGTTTGCTATCATAACTAAGGATGGGCATAACGGTTATTTTCGAGAAACGTAAAATAACGTTCGTTACATTAAAATAACTGCCGAAAAAAACTAGTTACAAAAAAACTAGTTTCTTTTCTTCTCAACGAAAAACGGGTGTTCTAATATAATAATATTATATTATATTCCTTATTGTTAGAAATGTAGTTACAAAGAAAACGAATAACTGTCTTTTTCAACTGATAGGAAAAACGAAAACTTTGTCGACACATTTGAAGATAGTTTGTTTTAAATTAGCAAGGAGATTGGTTTTAATGAACGGGACTTGCAAAAAAAAGCTCCAAAATAGTATTTAACAAAATTAGATGATAACATCTTTGGTTAAATTTTTCTGTTTACGGTTCTTTGCATGTCATCAAGTTTGGAAAACAATCATCAAATAGGTAGAAGTAGAAAGTAATACCATCATCCTACTGCCTACCCCCTGACTTCTTGCCACGCCTCTCCATTTGGAACGCTCGTCAGTGGAGTTCCACGATCGTCAGTGGAGTTCCACGATCAGCAGTGGAGTTCCACGATCGTCAAAGGAGTTACACGATTGTCAGTGGAGTTCCACAATCGTAAGTGAATCGACGCTCCACTAGTCACTGCCCCCCTCCCCCCACCCCATCCACCCATCACCCTACCATCATCCTACTGACACCCCCCTGACTTCTTGCCATGCCTCTCCATTTGAAACGATCGTCAGTGGAGTTCCGCGACCGTCAGTGGATCGCCACTGCATTAATCACTGCCCCCCTCCCCCCCACTTATCACCCTACCATCATCCTACTGCCTACCCCCTGACTTCTTGCCACGCCACTCCATTTAGATCGATCGTCAGTGGAGTTCCACGATCGTCAAAGGAGTTACACGATTGTCAGTGGAGTTCCACAATCGTCAGTGAATCGACGCTCCACTAGTCACTGCCCCCCTCCCCCCACCCCATCCACTCATCACCCTACCATCATCCTACTGACACCCCCCTGACTTCTTGCCACGCCTCTCCATTTGGAACGCTCGTCAGAGGAGTTCCACGATCGTCAGTGGAGTTCCACGATCAGCAGTGGAGTTCCACAATCGTCAGTGAATCGACGCTCCACTAGTCACTGCCCCCCTCCCCCCACCCCATCCACTCATCACCCTACCATCATCCTACTGACACCCCCCTGACTTCTTGCCACGCCTCCCCATTTGAAACGATCGTCAGTGGAGTTCCACGACCGTCAGTGGATCGCCACTGCATTAGTCACTGCCCCCCTCCCCCGCCACCCCCCCCCCCACTTATCACCCTACCATCATCCTACTACCTACCCCCTGACTTCTTGCCACGCCTCTCCATTTGGAACGCTCGTCAGAGGAGTTCCACGATCGTCAGTGGAGTTCCACGATCAGCAGTGGAGTTCCACAATCGTCAGTGAATCGACGCTCCACTAGTCACTGCCCCCCTCCCCCCACCCCATCCACTCATCACCCTACCATCATCCTACTGACACCCCCCTGACTTCTTGCCATGCCTCTCCATTTGAAACGATCGTCAGTGGAGTTCCACGACCGTCAGTGGATCGCCACTGCATTAGTCACTGCCCCCCTCCCCCGCCCCCCCACTTATCACCCTACCATCATCCTAGTGCCTACCCCCTGACTTCTTGCCACGACACTCCATTTGGATCGATCGTCAGTGGAGTTCCACGATCGTCAGTGGAGTTCCATAATCGTCAGTGGAGTGACACGATCGTCAAAGGAGTTATACGATCGTCAGTGGTTCGCCGCTCCATTAGAGTCACTGACAACCCCCGCCTCCTATCGAATTCATTCAGTCATCCAGGGAGTAGATACACATTTTGAGAGGTTAGACACACCTATTGACGACATACATTTCCTAGACTACAATGTATTACATTCCACCTAGGTACATTCTTCTTCTTCCTCTTGTTATTTGTGTTGTTCCCAGTTGATTATTTGATAGTTCAATTCAAATAACTACTTGTGCCGTTTTTGGTTTATTATCTTCGATAATGAACCATTGGAATCGCCCAAAGAAAACATTTTTTTAACCCCCCCTCAAAATTTGTTGGTTTACGTTTCAAGATACGTAGATTCAGAAAATCGAATAAAAAAAAAAATCCGTCCGTCCGCCGTCCGCCGTCCGCGCCACTTTGCCCACTTAGCGTTGAGTTAAAATTACGAAATTTTTTTTATGGGTTTCGACCAACCCCACAATGGTTAATAATTAGTGATAATTGATAATAATAATTAATCTAACATTTAGGATCTAGACATTTAGACCTAGTGATCTAGACAGAAGGGTGATCTGTACAAAGAAGATAATGAACCGTTGTGTCAAGAATTTGCAGAGTTTTTTTCAACTAGTTTTTTTCAAATTGAGAAACGGTTGTACAACGTTTTTTTTCCAAACTAGTTATTTCAAACTAGTTTCTCGTTTCCTGACCCATCTCTAATCATAACCAGCTCTTTCCACATTTTTCTGAAATCCACTTTTTTGGGTGCATATTTTGAAAAGTTAGAGGGTCCTTCATAACCTAACGAAAGGATATAGCTCAAATCCAGCTCATTCCAACACTTAGGGTTCTCCAAAACTTAATTTTTTGGTGCAATCAATGATTGTGACATGTGCGTGATTAAAAAAATGAGGGGTGGAAAATTCATTCAATTTTACGTACTGTTTCCAAATCTGCAATAAAAAAGGGGGTTCTCATTTGAAAAAACAATGTTAATATCGATTACAGTGTTGGCGCCATTACGCAACGTGATCTTGTTTGAGATCCTCGCAAAAACTACGAAGATTAAAAGAAAAATTGTTATCCCCATAAAAACGATTTTACGAGGGTGGAGACGGGGGGGGGGGGGGGGGGGGGCAAAAAGTCGTGTTACACCCTGTACACGTATACATACAATGTACGTCATACATATGATTTTTTGTGTCTTTAGACAGTGAATTCAGGGTGGTCTGGAACGGTTTTGGTACGAACATTTTTTGGAAGTCCGAGTTTTAAAAATTTTGAACCGAGAACAATTATTGTTATAGCTTCCTTTTCTTCGAAAATTCACTAAAACCTGCAGTAACGTAATA
Organism: Stenodema calcarata; assembly: GCA_963920205.1. NCBI lineage: Eukaryota > Metazoa > Arthropoda > Insecta > Hemiptera > Miridae > Stenodema > Stenodema calcarata. The sequence continues at coordinate 18,165,907 of OY986061.1, read as the reverse complement.
TAAAAATATCAAAGGATACTGAAGTTTTGACCCTAATCATGACGGTGTACTCACCATGAAGTAAGATCGGCTTGTTTTTCTGTATTAGGCTCGTTGTATGATGGCTAACGAAATCGTGCTTATACCGAAGTATTGATTTCAATGTATTTACCTACTTAATTGTTGTTTTTCAGCTGCTGTAACAAATCTTTACTGAAATGGCGGTTGTTTTCAGTGTTACCATAATGACACGAAGCTGCCCAGATCCTCGTCGTTATTGGTAGAAGTACAACTCCACCACCTCTGCAGGCATAATAAAACCTGAATCAGACGTTGATTCTTTTCCCACGTCGTATACATCTGAAATGATGTTGGATGGATTTACGTCAAGATCGTGCCTCCCGCGTTTCAATCTTCCCGACCCCGCGGGGATATATTCAGTAATGCGACCGACTTTTTGTTTTTTGTCTTTTTTTTCTTTGTTAGAATAAGACAGACGAGAGGCTCTGGGATTTGAAAAACTCCTAAGGCCCCGCATTATCCTCGAATTAACCCAGTTGCTCCGGGAGGGAAAGGGGTTGGGGGTTATATAAATAAAAGATGACCAAGACGGTATCCCCCTTCGGGAGTAGTTTTGATTGAGTTTGTGGCAACGGACGGAGGTACAGGAAATTGCAACCCAGATCTGTACTGGAGATAGAGGGAGGGCGGATATGATCGAATATTGTTTTGGGAGCTTATACCGTATGAGGAGGGTTAAAGAGCTACTAGAGAGGTGAACGACCCAAAGAGTAACACGTTTCGTCATTTCTAAAGCAACGTAAACTCGATTCCCACAAAAACCTCCTCAGCCGCAAAAAGGGTTGATATCCATTTTTACCGCCAGGCTCGTAGACAGGATGCTCGGTGCTCCGCACCTCGAGTGTGCATATAGAAACCTGATCACTCTTACTCTCTTTCTGGGGGCTATAGCCCATGTAGGATCATGGCCTCGTCAACGACAGTTCTCCAATCAGCTTGATCCTGAGCCCTGTAACGAATGGCGGCTGAGATCCCCTGTTCTCGGGGGGGGGGGGGGGGGGGGGATGCAATATGCCCATCCAGAGGGGTATACGGTCTGCATTCAAAGAACCGTCTATCTCCAGAGCGGTTGAACAAAAACATCGAGAACAGGGGATCAGCAAACACTCCCTCCTTCAAACAACACCTAGTATGTCAGGCTGTTGTTGATAGTAAAAAAGGAGGACTGGAAGTAGTATGGAGTTCCAATCCAGGAAGAACAACTGGAAAACTCCAAGGTAGTACTGCAAATTAGTACTTGTGGAGAACTATGCTTTGAAATTTAGAACTTTGAAAATAGAAGTTTACCCAATGAAATGTAGAAACATTTGAATATAGAGGATTGGAGGTGAGAAAGAAAATTCCAATATACCTAAATGCTTATGCGCAAAACGGGTGTGATCCCTATATAGGAGTCCCTTTTGGGAAAGTTCCTAAAAAAATTCAAAAAATAGTGGAGGAGGTACCGAGGCAAATCCAGCACGTACCTACCAACGACGCTCTGCTGCCATATAATGAATGGCTGCTGATCGCCCCTGTACTCGGGGGGGTTAGGTAATATGCCCACCCAGAGGAACATAAGGTCTGCATTCGCAGAACCGTCTATCCCCAGAGCGGTCGAACAAAAACATCGGGAACAGGGGATCAGCAAACCATCACAGCCCTCAACCTCCATCTTCCAGCCCTAATTCTTCTAAGGTCTTCCTCCACATTTTTTAGCCGATGGAATTCCTCATCTGCGCACATCATAGTCCAGGCTTCAGAACCATAGAGCACTACTGGTCTCACCATTGTGCGATTTATCCTCAGCCTGATGTTCCTGCTGAGTGAACGGGCTTGAAACCTGATCCTCCTACCCCTGATCTCCGCCACCAAGGTTTTCCTGTTCCCTGTCGTCTTCCCACTACCAGCCTCTCACCCTCTGTCCCCCACGGTTTCACCTAATAGTCTTTCTTCTGTTGCACCTGCAGGGAGCTTTTAGCTTCTTTCAATGTTGGCGGGGGCTTCTGCCGTTTGGACTGCTCGATTCATTTCTTATTTTGTTTTATAAAATTGGAACAAATTACCGTACCTCAAAATTTGATGGATTACGTTTCAAGCCTTTCGGGTCAATGTTCACACTGGCCCAGGTGATTCGAACAGCACATGGTTATCAGAAATCGAGTTAATTAATGATAAATGCCTCTAGATCACAGGCAATAGCTTCCCTTGTTGGGTAGTCGAACGTGCGCTAAAACGAAAATCACCAAAAATGCATATTGCCGCTTTTGGCGTGGTGGTAACGATATAATACTTTGCCAATTAATTAATTAAAAACGGAAGTTCGGAGACAGCAAACCTCAATTCTATTTGATTACAATAATTGTACTTCTAAAATAATTGTATTTCCACCAAAGCTCTGAAGACCGTTTGAAACGTTTTGGAACTGACTTAGAAATCCATCATTCAGTTTGCTCGGTTCTCGCGGAAGACAGTCTGGCGACGCGAAAGAGACGTGGCAGCGTTCCAACTCGAATGTTTTTCTTGAAATGAGGGAATAACAGAATAACTGTTCGTCGTCGGCGGCGATAATTAAAGATGCGACCTCCTGTGTATTTCTACCTCTAGAAATAGTCGGATTTAACCACAATATCTCTCCGGTCCGTTTGGCGAAGACCGTTAGTTTCAGATGAAACGGAATCTGAAGTGGGTCAGCTTTTCAAATAAATAGCAAATAGAATATCAAGTTGATAGTTTCAAATTATACGGTAAGAGTGAAGGACCTGAATGAAATGTCTGTCAGGGCGTGACATAAATAGGTACCTCTTGCGCACATGGCCCATATCGCGATGTCGTTCCTAAGGGCCACACAGGTTGAAACTTGATGAATTCATATGGAACAATCTTGGAGGCCAACTCCCATAACGGGCTAGTCACTAATCACCCCACAAATCAAAACGTTCACGTGGGAAATCGTATACTCGAATAATCCAAGTACAATTATTGTGCTATCGGAGTTGAACATTGCTCGTGATTCGTTTAAAGAAATCCAATAAAACAACCAAGTGACGAATAAAGGCGGTACGCGCGCTGAGGGAAAATCCCTACATCATCGAGAAAATGGTGAATTTACTCCCGCTCAGACGTAATTGGACGAAAAATGGTTCTAGATTCGAATTCAACGTGAAGAAATATCTACTTTACAATTCCCACCGCTATCCTCCCAGACTTTAATATGCGAGGGTCGAAAAATAAGCCCGGAGCGAATCAGTTGCCCGGACAATTCGAATAGTCTCGGAAGGATTCATTGCTACCGGAATAATTGGTTTTCGGGAGTGGTTCATTCAAACCCTGAGTTGAAAGTGAGTAGAGACTTCGTTTTTGGAGGACAAAAACGGTACAAATTTGTACAGAACGGCTCAGGTAATATTTCTTGTATCTGACCCTTTAGGTCAATTTCAAAGTGTCAAAACCGTTAGATACCACGAATAACTAAATTTATTAAATTTACGAGCAAACTCAACATAGGTACCTAAATGATGATTCATCTTTTCACACAGACAAAAAAAAAAAAAAAAAAAAAAAAAAAAAAAAACGTGGAGAACGGAAAAAAAATCCCTAAAATAAAATACTTAAAATAATTTTTCAGGTCGATTCTAGTAGTTCATTATTAAAAATAGTAAAATTAAAATTAACTTTTAAATTAACAAATTTTGTTCCCCCAAAAAATGATGCTTTGACCACTTTTGGAAGACTTGAGCAAAAACGGTGTTAATGTTCCAGCCATGCAGTATGAATTGATGAGCGAATTGTCACTTTGTTGGACCATTGCAAACGTCTTGGGCAGAGATCTACAACAGACCCAACTAAATTCAGTCATGAAAAATCCGAACTTACCAAAAAAGCGAAAACGGTGTGACATGTGTACCAACGAGAGGAAAGGAAACTATTACTGCGTCAAGTACAATTTATGTACTCGTATATGTGGTGAGCACAATGCAGCATTATGTTCAAAATGTGCTTACAAAAGTGATACCAGCGAAGGAAGCGGAGAGTGATTTTTTTTCGTAAATGTACCAAATGAGCACAAGTGATTTATGTTAAGTACCTGCAATTATGATGTATAATGTTTAGCAAGCAATGCGTGAAAATTGACTAATTGTGATCTAGATAGAGAGAGACTAATATTTTCTAGTGAAACGCTTTTCAGAATTTATTGGTTTAGGGTTTTTTTTTCTTTTTTAGAGTTTATTGGTTTGGAGCTGATTTTTATTTCAGAATCTACAGTTCAGAATTTATTACTACCTATTACATTTTAGTTTTCTATCGTTATTATATTCCTATTATTCGAGTCATGAAGTAACAGCACCTAGTCTTGACTTATCTGAGTTACACTGTCTACTTATGGGTATATGGGGGTTAAAGACTGATTTGTTTTAATTATATAATTAATAAAATGGTTAATGTATAGTAGAACATAGTTATTATTCATTATTTCTAACAAAAATTTGAAAAAGCCGATAGGTAGAAGAGGCGGGTCGGATCCGACCCAACTGGAGCTTCTATTCTGGCCTGGACCACCGAAGGACCGCAGGGTTATTCGATATTCGAAGCTTTGAACAGTTCCTGCGAATCGCAGTGGTTCCATTCTTTGAGATAGGTAGTCCTTCTTCTTCCTCTTCCTCTCTTTTCTGATATTTTCCCTTCTAAAATAAGCTGTTAGATCTTGAACTGCCCTGCCCTGACAATATGTCCAAAATGAATGCTGCTTCTTCCGATTATTGACGAGGAGGAGATGCCACTCGCACTGCGTTTTTGTTAATGAATTTGGTTAATATTCGATATTCGAAGCGGTTCGAAGTTTTACTGAAAAAGCGTCACAGCCTTTTGTGATGCCAAAGACTGCTGTAGTGCATCCTGCTGTGCGCTCTTCTATGGTACATTGTATCTAGGCCATGGGGCACATGACAATGTTTTTCAGGCTCTTAGTTTTTGGTAGACTTGTTTTTGGCATTTTCAAAGCCAAGCACAGCAGCAGGTCCCCCCTTTTCTGCCCCCTCCGGTCTTAGTCATGCATAGGCATGTCCAGACCATAGACCTATATATATAGGTATATAGGTCTATGGTCCAGACGGACCACGTGGAGGTGCCGGGTTTTGTACAGGATGTTAGAGGGGTAGATCCCTTTCTGAGATCTATTTTCTTATCAGCTAGGCCTCAGTCCTCCCCAGCTGTAGGGCATCCAACATACCGTCCCTGTCTTTCTACTGCAACATTGGCGATTAGTAGGTTTGTTTTCTTCTTGTACAACTAAAACTGAATACTCCCCCACAGGGTTTTTATGACGATTGTGACAGACAGGGGTTAGACATGACCCCATGACCAGATCGCTAATGGCGGAGGTGAACGGCCGCTCCTGACCTGAAGTTATTGATTGACCCCCGCTAGGCCTCCATCTTCCGCCACCTCTTCTTCTGTAGGGGTTGGCCGATTTTCCCCGGAAAATTCAAGTCAATCTGTTACCCGCTTCCACGAGGTAAATGCCGTTACTTACAGGGTTTTTACCTACTTCCCCCATAGTTCGTACTTGTATTTCAATGAAAAATGAAAATGAAAATGAAAAATAGCCGGTCGTGCATGGTCTATGTGGGCGAATTTTCGAGGTGATGGTCGACCAATAATGAAAATCAATCACTTTGAAATGTACATTTAACAGGAAATATATTATACCTACTAAAAACCACGATATAACCAAAGTGACAAACGAGATTCCAAATTCAGTAGCTTTACGTTTCAGCTTCAGAGGTTACCTTTTAAAAGATTTACCCCGGACAAATCTCAACCCAAAAAATTTTTAGAAAAAAACATACATTTTAGGCTGGTGTTGTCCATTATGACGAGTCTACAGCCTGGGCAACTGGACCAATTGACTTGAAATTTTGGACAGACCTTCTTTACAACATGAGTCAGTGCCATTTGAAAGATTTAACCCATTATCTCAACCCAAGAAAACTTTAGGAACAAAAAACTGAAATTTAGGCTAATTTTGGCCACTTTGACGGGTCCACAGCCGATCAACATGAAATTTGATATGGATCTTCTTGGTGTGAATGATAGAAACTAAGCCCTGAAAGTTTCAAGTCGCCAGGTCTAAATAGAGCCGAATTAACCCCGTACCATGTTTTAGCGAATTTTCGAAGAAAAAGCTGCTATTGTTCTCGGTCCAAAATTGTTTAAACTCGAATTTTCGAAAAATTTTCATGCCAAAATCCGTTTCAGACCATCCTGAATCCACTGCCAGAAGACACACACACACACACACAAATAAAAATATATATATTCTATTTCTGTTTTTTCTGTGATTCTATTACTAATAAGTACTATGATTGTGAGGGATTGTGAAAAAACGCGAAAACCCTTGTGTTAGGCCTCTCACGTGATGTCCGGCCTACCTAAAGTAGATGGACCAGTAAATGTAAGACACTAGAGAGTTCCTAAGACGACTGTTGCTTACGGTGACAGGCAACGACATGAACGTTAGCTCGCTAACGGCGATGGACTTCGCGTTTCACGGCCATGCTTAAAGTAACGCTTCACCGTTAACCATTCTATTTCGCCATGCGTGTTTTTGGTTTATTTCTGTTCTCCATTTGTCAAATTCCCGTTCCTATCAAATCTTCTATAAAAATCTATCGTTGTAATCTTCTATGAAAATCTTCACGAAGGAACTGTGAGGTTAACTTTAAATTGATTTCGACGTAAAGAGTGAGAGATTGAGGTTATAAGAAGTGCCAACACCCATGCAAGTTTTGTCGGTAACCTAAACCCGGTCTTTGTAGCTTTTTAGCGAATTTTGAACAAAAGGAAGCTATTCTCGTCGCAAAATGTTTGAAACTCGAAATATTGACAAATTGTTATACCAAAATCCATTTCAGACCATCCTGAATCCACTGTCAAAACACACAAAAAATTATATGTATTCTAGACGATAACTCTCGATAGAATTGAGTTTAAAAGTTCAAATTTGCACAAAAAATCTCTCTTGGCAATCGAAAGGCTAAGTTCTAGATGGGCAAAATCGAGCCACTCTTAGAGGGGGTTTTGGGGAGTTTTAGGGGGGGGGGGGAATACCCATAAATTCCCAAAATGAAATATACTGACGAGTGACACGTCATTTCAGGTTATTTCATGCTGAATTGCGATGTCTTATTATGTTCTCAAACTTAAGCCCTTTGAAGATGAAGAAACGGGGTTGCTTGAAACGGAGATGCTCTTCACTGTTCATCTGCTCTGATCTGATAACGGACTCAGATATCGCCATTCTGACTTCACCATCGTGTTCAGCGTTGAAAAAAATATATAAACTGAGGTGTTACTTGGCGAAAGAAGTAGACATATGTTTTTATAAAACCAGTAAAATGCAGACATTTTACATAGAACCATTTTTCCGAAAATTAGCTCTTAAAGCTGCATGATTGCATTGATTTTTTCACAGTTTTGGCACGTTCAGTAAAGCCATATTAATAATAATTAATAGTTATATTAATAATCATTTATATTATTAATTATTGTAAATATAACTATTAATTATTATTAATATGGCTTTACTGAACTTGCCACAACTGTGAACAAATAAATTTTTGAAATTTTGGAATTATCCGTTTTTGATCCTGAACGCCTCAATTATTTTGTTTCTGTTCTATGGACGCTAGATATTTGGAATTATGAATTTCCGTTCTGAGTAATTTTGGGTTTCAAATACACTTCTAGGGCGGTATAGTTGGTAGAAATCATCGCTGTACAAGTCGATGACCCTCAGAATTAATTGCCTCAATTCCATCCAGGAAGTCAATTTCGATACAACGGGATCGTCACCTGATCGGCCCCAGGTGTACCGGCTGTATCGGCCTCGTGCACCGCACAGAGCTTCAAGCGAGTTCTAGTTACTATCGCCTTAATCGTTTGAACGGCGTAAAAATAAAAGTAAATATCTCCGAGGCAAGTCGACACCTGTTGAGCGCATGTGCCGAGTGACCTAAATGGATTTGAACGGTGACCGGTGGCGGCTCCTCGAGAATAATAACGTTACTGACCACCTGCTTCCTCGAAGTACCAACTTGTAGATGCGTAAGACGTACTTCGTTCCTTCGTCATCGGATTGAGAGAATTCCGCCTTTTTCCTTAACATCGACAACAAAAAACTGCTTCGCCAAACGTCAGATTTGTCTGCAGAGTCAAAAAGATCCTGGACCTGAAGATGACCAAAAAAAGATCAATATTTTGAGCAAAAATTTTGAGCCAATATTTAATATTGAATGGTGGGGAGCCCTCAGACTGCGCACAAATATTGTACAATATGGTACAATATTTCAGTGCCGATTCAACTCGCGATGGAAACCCCTCACACCGTGCTCCCCACCGTCAAAATATTGACGGACTCGCAAAAATTTCGAACCTATGGTAAAATACCGAACTGAGTTGGATACTCACATATGCGTCCATATGAGAACATGTGGGTAGAATACTGGTGAGAATATTTTTGGTTGGAATCCTCCCTCGTCGCCTCTTTCGTGAAACAAAAGGCCGTCAAGTGTTCTCGAAAGACCGGTGACAATTGCCCCTCACCCCGAAGGCTCTGTGAATGGTCCGGAACCGGTTGGTTGTACTCCCCGAGTGCGGTAGGTTTGTAGGTACTTCTAATTCTAATCCGGTAATTAGAGAATTCTATGGGAAGACAATCGGAGAGGGATCGGGTTCCACAAAGAAGGGATTCGAAATGATCGAAGGAGGCACTCGCGGGCTTCGTGTGTGCTGACATGAGAACTTTAGGACCCACTTGGAACGCTCGATTCGTCAAAATCCACACTATTGAGCGACCCCCGCGATTTTGTGCTTTTCATGTTCAACGAGAGATACATAATCGATCATGTTTGCGGCTGAAGTAGTATTTACTATTTACAGATGTGCCCGTAACAGGCTCGTGTGGTTATTGAGTCTATAAATTCGTTCACTCAAAAAAGGAAAGTCTGAACAGTGACATCTCATTTTAAAGGTTTTTACACGCTGAATACGATCGTAAAGTCAGAATTGCGATACCCAATTTCGTTCGCAAACTTGAGTGCTTTAAAGATGATACGTTCTTCATGGTTAATCTGCTCTAATCTGATGACGGAATGCGATATCGCCATTCTCACATCTCCGTCGTGTTCAGCGTTGCAATGTCCAAAAGCTGAGGGGGGTTTTGGGGATTTTTGTTTGTGGTGGGGGGGGGGGGGGGTCACCCATAAATTCCAAAAATGAAACAGTCTGTCAAGTGACACCTCATTTTTAAGGTTTTTACACGCTGAATAAGATGAGGAAGTCAGAATTGCTATATCTTATTCCTCTCTCAAACTTGAGCACTTTGAAGATGAAGAAACGTGGTTGAGACTTGAGATGTTCTTCATGGACATCATGTTCTTTAATGAAGACGTTTTACATAAAACCAATTATTTCTTCGAAAATTCGCTCTTATAGCCATGCTGCATGACTGTGTTTTTTTTTCTTGTGTATATTAATTTTTGTTTAATCAAAGTTTCAAACTCGGCTTTGCGATATGCCAGGGGAATGAGAAATGGGGACTTCAACCTTGAAAAAATGATTGAAGTTCTCACAAATTTGCAGAACAACAGCACTTAAGAGATACCTAATGTAATTTCTTCTAGAGAATATGAGATGCAAAAAGTGAGCCAAAAAATGCTAGTGACAAGAAAGGGTGCATCTTTGTGAGATGACCCATCTACAACGTTCAATACCCCTCACACTGTACCTTCCGACGTGTAGATCTAAACTATTTACGAAACGGTGAATTCCCACTAAAGGGCGGTATACTTCACGAAACTCCGCTAAATGGTTTACCTCCTTAAAAGCTCGAAGAAAACAAAGGGAAAAGTTCGCTCTCCCGAAAGTGCTCCAGCAAGATTCCGTATTGATCCGTGAAAGCCTCGCTCTTGAATTATAGATCTGTCAATTAAATTTGGGACGAGGTTACAAGGTTAGAGCGTCTGACCCTTTAACCCGCCGTTGTTACCGAGCCAGTCGTTTTGTCGACCATGCTTCGTTCGATTATTCGATTATTCTACCAGAAAGATCAGATAGAATTCAAAGATGTAAGCCCCAGGAGTTCAATCCTATTATTGACCCCGAAATTGAATTTCAGAGTTACCGTCCTCCGTCCACGTAGAAAGTACCTGCTCATCCGTGTAACTGATGCAGAACTTCTTTCTACCTTGAGTATAAAACTGCGCCAAATCCCCAACTCAAAAACGATTTTTCGTCAATCCAAAACAAGGCCCCACAAAAAAAGTTCAAGATCCGAAAGACTGACTCCCTCGCTGAATTTTGCTGACAGATTCCATCTTGAGGTCTCTCGTAGGTCATCATTTCTGATGTACCAAGGGGCGTTGACAATCCTCCTAAGTACCTTGTTCTGGAAAGTTTGAATAATCTTACTGTTTGTTTTGTGCAGCCCCAAATCTGGATACCACAAGTCCACACAGGTTTTACGATTTGCTTGTGGGTGAGCAATTTGTTGTACGCTGATAGTTCAGAATATCTACTAGCAGCCAGTATTATTTTTTTTGAATTTTATTTTATTATAGTTCTTATTTTCAAATAATTGGATAGTAGGCAATGCGAAACGGATCTCTCACTGCAGAATCTGCATCGCATTCTGCTCTCTCAACAAACTGCTTACAGGGCAGAACTTGTAATAGAGACGGATCTGACATAAAATGTACATATTATGTACTATTTAATTCATGAACATGAAAAAATTAAAATAAATTTTGATTACAACTAAAGACTTGTCGAATTTTTGAATTTAAACTATTATAGTTAGTTAAAAGTTCTTAGCTATCGTAGTTAAATATTTGGAATTTCAGACCTTGGCAGCTAAACAGGATGTGCAATGCATGGAGAATTTCCTATACTTGCCCTGTCAGAGTCTCATCAATATATCTTTCCTTAAGATCCCACAAGGTCTAACTCGGTTTTTCTGCAAAATTAATTAGGAACGGATACTTGTGCTTTTTAGCTTATTGGTTTGGTTTTTATTGCAATGCAGGAAAAGGCTTCTTCAACGTAGAGCCTCGACAACCCGAAAAGCACGTTGGAAAATCCAGATTTCCAGATTGAAACAGAAAAAGAACTTTGGAGTTGAATACGAAGCAGAAAATGGGCGATTATACTCAGTGATTCACTTCACCAATTTAACTCAACCACCAGGGAATTGCGGTACCTCCACGCCTGAAGGCCGAACCGTCCAATGCTCTCCATGGTTCAGCAAGTAGACCATTTTTTCCATGGTCAGAACCACCTCCACAAGAAAACGCAGCCTGACATATTAATTAATCATTCCTACATTCCTTCATCGATTGAAAATCACGGGACTTATTTTTTCCCTCAGCGGGTACGTAATTCAATGAAGGAAAACTCCACTTCTCCGTGTCCGAATCGGCCACTTGATTGAGTCGGACTGAGAACGTTTTTAACCATTCATCAAGGTGTACCCTAAATTCGAGCCACCTTTTCGTTCTTCCCACAAGGGGCTTGATAATTACTGTGAAACACCGTTTCGAACAATAGGATACGTAGGTGTATTCAACAAGCAGGGAGACCGAGTTGAAACAATGGTGATTTACAAGGGGGAGTTCAACATGTACCATGTCCATCTATTCACGTCCAAGACAGACGTGAGATACAATCCACCTGTGGAACGTGAAAGTGGTCATTCGACCATTGGCTCCCTCATTGAGTTTGATGTATAGGCACATTTCGCTCGGACAACATCCCGAACCAAATGTGACAGATGTAATTCAATTGCCGTTTATTTGCGAACTCGAGGGTCTCCAGGCTCAAATCGGTGAGAAATTCCGTTCTTGTCTTGACACTCACTTCTGCAGATAACATCACCGCTCAGTGCCGAATCCATTGGCCGAATCACTGGTTGATTGACGTCCCGCGTACATTCCACTGTGACACTACGTCGTCGCCACGTTTTTACCGCAGGATACAGGCTGATTAAACTTGCAAGTTTTCCTTAGATTTGACAGCTCCCAGCAAGTTTTTTTTGTTAATGCAGTTAACGTACAAGTACAAGGATGTCGTGGATTTGACGGGGCGATCCACGGAGCCACAATGACTTTGTGAGTTCTTAATTACTCTGAATTATTCTGAAGGTGAGTACTTCTCAGGAACAAAATTCAAAAAAATCCCTGTCATTTCCTATTGGGATGGTTTCTGGTCTCCAAGCTGTTTTTCCTCCAATAGGCGCTCCCAGGCAGCATAGGTTTCAATCAATCTTGTTTGTAAGTCCTCACTGGTGTGCCAGAGGGATTCCTCACTAAATCGGCTATTTGCCTCAAAATCTCATAATCTAGTTTTGAAATAGTATCTTCGAATTTACTGGACGAGGAGATGAGGGCGGAAGCAAAATTAGCGTTGGCTAGAATAAACCACACTTCCGGATCTTGTTTCCGAAATTTTCGTAGTCTTTCTGAGAGCCTGTGGATAGATGCAACTGGTAGTTTTATCTTCATGGAGTCCTTGTGATTTGAATAACCACTACCGGTAGCCTCCCCATCGCACCACTGTCGTCTTTCCACATTATGAGAACGAAGTCAAGAGGTAACTCCAGAAATCAGTCGTGTCTCTACTGATTAGGAATGACCATCGATAGTCGATAGTATCAAAATATCGATATTTTCCGTCGATATATCGGTAGTTCATAGTCCGATAGTATTGGGTATCGATACTGTAGTAACCGACAGTTTCTGACGATATTTGGTTTTATTCGATATATCAAAAATATCCAAAATTCTTAAGTCAAATAAAAAATCTAAGTTTTGTGGGTTCGACTAGTTCCCACATCTAACCTCCATGAGTAAATTTCACTACACAGTGTTTTTGTTCACCAACTACCAATAATATTATCAACAACTACGTAGGTACTTATTCCTGTACTTATGTATAGTCGAAAAGTCACTCCCAGAGAATTGACACTGCAGTTGGGCTTAGGTATCTATTTACATACATAGTTTTTCAACCGATATTTTAGTAACTATCGATGTTTTCGATGTATACTATCGTTTACAAAAAGAATCGATACTGAGCTATACGATAAATGTCGTCATCGATACTATCGAATATCGAAATATCCATATGTTGCCTACCGATGGCCATCCCTACTACTGATGTTAGTTTTATTAGAAACCAAAACAAGTGTCAGCGTTACGAAGGTGATAGTTCAGGATTATCCGAGGATTAACAATGTTAAGAATTATTAATAATTATTTATAATTAGTTGATGTTTTTTCGAGGAAACGTTATTTCATCTGCATCATGTTCTTGGTGGCGTCATTGAAGCAGAGTGACCCTCAGTGGTATATCCCTCTACTGTTTGAAGTGCAGGAACAAAACGAAGAAGAGGAAGAAAATGAAGAGTGTGATTGCTTGAATCGAGAAGAGCATCATGTTCACATCGCATTATCAAGTCGATCAAGTTCTGAAAAAAATTTTAAAAGCTTGAAAAAACGTTCCACATCAATAACTTTTAATTAACATTTACTTTACTCATTGTATTTTTCAAGCTTTACTTTTTGGTTTCACTGGTCTCGAAAAACGTATTTGAAAACGAGTGTGTAAAGCGTATGTTTATCGCTAAACTACTTGAAAATCATGTAGTTTTCGTCAACTGTAAGCTTAATTTACATCAGAAGGGAACTTATCCAAATTATCCAAATTAAAAATGGCGATAATTTTGTGTGGGACCTAAACTGGAAATATTAATTTCTGGTAATTTAATACTTAGTCAAGGACTAAAATAACTGTATCACTACGAAAACTCTGTCATTTTGATACATGCTGTAGAACGTTTTTTCTGGGTTCCCAAAGAGTAGCAAAAGTGGATATATATAGGCCTGTAGGCCCTTTTGAAAGTAAACTCCTCAATTCGTCTCCGAACTGCAACTCATCCGCCGTTTGCCTATGCGCAGTGGGGGTTGATAGTTGGTCGAGGAGAATAGAAAAATGTCCTTCGGATTGTCTCGCGAGTGGACGGGCTTGTCGTAATGAGTTAATATTTGGTATTATCCGTCCGGTTTCGAATGACGTTAATTTGTTCCGGTAGGAAAACCAGGGAGCTGTTCCCATCAATTGCGGACGCCTCTTTCCCGTCACATGTCAGGATGTACAATCAAACTACAACATTTTGTTTTTTTTTTTCCAGGTTTTTTCTCTCCTTCTTGTAAAATTTGTTATGGTGTTGTGTCAAGGGTAGAATACTGAAGAACAAAAACTCCAACAACAACACTGGAACAAGAACTCCATGTAAGTATGCGTAACAATATAGAGGACTTGATAAGAGTACAAGCAGGTACCCTTCATTTTAAACTAAGAATTTTCCCCAAACATGCCAAATTTCATGGTTCTACTCAACTTCTTAAGGGACGAAACCATATATATTTTTTCTTCCTTAGCTAGTTTCCAAAACCTCGTCGCCAATTAATTATTTCAGGATTGATAATTTCTACTGAATTCACACCATGTACCTACTGCAAAAAAAACCTGCAATCGCATTACGCAGCCATATATCTAAATCTGCACAGAATATTCGAAATCAAACAACAATATTCAGGTTTTGGATGAGATGAATTTCATGTTTCGAATAACTTAATAGCGAATTTTCGGAGAAAAGTAAGTGTCCTTAGTCAACAATTTTTAAAACTAGAATTTTCGAAACAGATTTATACATTTTAAAACATTTTTTTGGACATGCTCGAAAAATCTGTTTTGGCAATCGAAAGGGTAAATTCGTAGATGGGCAGATTCGAGCCACTCTGAGGGGGGTTAAGGGGAATTTTAAGTGGAGAAAAAATTACCCATAAATTCCTAAAGTAAAACAGTCTGATACGTAATTTTAAATATTTTCAACGCTGAACACAATGGTGAATTCAGAATTGCGATATCCTATTCCTTTCTCAAACTGGAGCGCTTTGAAGATGAAGAAACGTGATTTTTACTTGAGATGTTCTTCATGGTTCTTCTCTTCTAATCTGATAACGGAATGAGATATCGCCATTCTGACTTCATCATCGTGTTCTGCGGTGAACAATCCATAAACTGAGGTATTACTTGGCAAAAAAAGGAGACCAAATATGTTATAAAAACAGTAATATGAAGACATTTTACATAAAATTAGATATTTCTTCGAAAATTTGCTCTTATAGCCATGCTGCATGACTGTAGATATTTCATGTAGTGCTCACATTTCACTGTCTTACAATTCAAGTGCAGGCTATTCATCAAACTCCCACTGCCGTTCCGGCCTCCTCGTACAATCCATGAGAGGATCTCTTAGTGATTGGTCTCAGGCAATTTGTCGGAGATGTCTTACTGGCTTTCGAATTCCCGTGGATGATACACAGATTGTGTGCCAATTGTGGTATTCTTTGTACGCTTGTGGGGAAATTGATGCGAATTCTTGAGATACAGCTGAGGATCAGTGTGTGATTTCGTGTTGTAGCATTTCGAAGTGAGAGCTATGCAACGCCTTTTTCACAGGGTGTCGCTTCGAATTTCAGGTAAATATTATTTATTATCTCCTGTGAAACATATTATGTTGTACAAAATCCAAAATATCGTCGTTCGAGGGCATTTTCTTCGAGTTACGGCTAGAAAGGTCCTTCACCTACGATTCGGGACGCGATGTGAAGTGCAGAAGGAGGGAGGTGTTGAATGATCTTCAGGTTCGGCAACTCCAGTTTCGGCAGAACGGGAATCCACGTGTCCCCCCGGAGATCCCGTGGGAGAGATGCACGTGGAAGGCCGGGAAGAGAAGGAAGAGGGTCGTTGACCTCCTGCATCTCCCGCCCAGCATCCCTCTCTCACCCTCTTATTGCAACGACCTCCGGGTTCCTTGACATCGTCCCCCTGCTCCTGTTTTCGGATTCACCCGATATACTCCGTCGAAAAGGCGCTTATTCCGTGGTCCGAACCCTCTGAAAACAGACACTCGGGGCAGTAAATTGAAATCGTCCGTTATTGAGAGGCTTTTGACGTTTCGACCAACTTGAAGATCGAAAATATGGCAAGGATTGTGGGATCACTGAGGGAGAAGTTCCTGTTGATTTGCAGCTGGCAGTGCGAGTATTTTTGTCCAGGTCTGACGCTACTCGCTTGAATCACTGCTGGAGCTAATAAAGTATTTCCCACCCAAATTTGAAACTCCATATTCAATCTAAAATGGGACTGTGCCCTTGTCAAGCAAGTCAGACCAAATTTCCCCTTGTCTGCCTGGGGTCAGCTCAGTTTTTACCAGATTTTTTTGGTCGTCTATTTACACCTCTTCAAGGTTCAAGACTGCCATTGGCCATATGCCTACCAGCAGATACAACAAAAACACAAAGAATGTACACAGTTACAGCAAGACAAAAAATAAATCGTGACAGTCCAAAAATGAAAATTGTACGAGAATTGCCCACCGAAGACTGGTGTCTTAAATAAGACACCTGTCGCTCAATCAGCTCAAAATCAGTGCCAACTCCTTTCAAAATGACTTGATCCTAGAGAAAGACATCAGATTTTTTGTATAGACTTGAGCCAACAATTATTCAATAGTTTCTTAGAGCAAGCTAAGATTAAAAAATAGCCACTTCTTCCTGGTAGACAAATGCAAGATCAGCCACATCGAAATTCTATTTCCAAAGTATTAGTCTTAGCATTATGAATCATAATTCGATAACTGCTATAATAATTATACGAGTGAAAGAATTAGCATTTATGTTATGGTCTGAATTAATAGCTGAGATGAAAACATAAATGCTGAAAGTGAAAATCAAAATACAGTTAAACATCTTGAACTTTTATTTAATATTATTTTTAAAATTTTGTCTGCATTATCATAAGATTAACGAGATCCTCTCCCAAGGGTAATTCCATATTTTGTAATAGAAAACGATTAACAGCGTTATACAGGTTCAAGTGGATTTGCATGAAATTGAGTTGTTGTTGAAATAATTTTCTTACAGCTACATTCTCATGAACGATTACCAAAAATTTGTTGGTAATCGTTAATGACTGAGAATCTAGCTGCAAGAAAATTTGTAAACTGCTTGAAAAAATTCGTAAGAAACGTCGTATTTTGACGTGTGTCTAAATGCTTGCATACGAGTCTGCAACACATTGGGACATTTTATGTCAATATTAATAATATCCAATCTTAATAAACCGTTCAGTAACAAATTTATTTTTGATCACATTGATATGGTCGATTAATCACTTTAAAACCAATTACACAAATAAAATATGTAAGATTTGGAGCACACATGTATTCACTCTGATGGCTAAATCAAAACTAACAATAACACAACAACGAATCCCAGTTTCCTATACGACCAACTTTGTTAGGATGTAGTATTATTTTAATGAAAACAGAAAATGTCTATGTAATTTAATGTAGGTAACCTCAACCTCAAGCAATTGATCACAAAACAAGTGGCAGTGTTCACTATATTGTATTGTATTGTATTTCTTTATTGGCAAAATAGGTAAGTATATAATTCAATCGGTATCATTTTAACAACTTAATGCCCACCGAAGAATATGTTCAAGAGAACTTGTGCTCTTCGGAGGAGTTCATGTAACAATATTATAACAGCAGCACACAGGTGATGCAATAACCAAAGACATAAACGTTAATTAACAACAACAAAAATTTATCATAGTAACAATGTAAAGAACAAGACAATACGAAAATTAAATAATTAATTTATAAACAAGAAAACTTAACAATGCAGAATTATAAACAGCTATTTAATAGTTTTTGGTTTATTATCTTCGATAATGAACCATTGGAATCGCCCAAAGAAAAAATTTTTTTAACCCCCCCTCAAAATTTTTTGGTTTACGTTTCAAGATACGTAGATTCAGAAAATCGAATAAAAAAAAATCCGTCCGTCCGCCGTACGCCGTACGCCGTACGCCGTCCGCCGTACGCCGTCCGCCGTCCGCCGTCCGCGCCACTTTGCCCAGTTAACGTTGAGCTAAAATTACGAAATTTGGTTTCTGGGTTTGGACCAGCCCCACAATGATCCTCGAAACTTTTCATAACCCTAGGTCAAGGGGAAGGGGTTCAAAACGAATTTTGAAATTTTGAAAATCTCATATCTCGAAAAATTCATATGGAACGGTATGTTTTTTATTTCATATTTAGATAGAGTTTGTTCCGTAGAATTTTTTAAGATCATCCGCAGCTTTGTACGACCAGCCGTTCGTTCACAATGACGGCTCAAAGATTGTGCCTCACAACACGATCGTGACTCAAACTGTTGAAATACAGGTCCATTTTCATACTAACAAGCTCTTTGGAACATCATATGGCTTAAGTGATGTCGAGTTTGTTGTTCTGAGGTGCGTTTCGTGCTACGGAAATGAAGGTAATTTCGAATGTTCGTTGGTAGGTACTTCTTTTATAGAAAATTATTACCGACGTAGTATTAAAAACCCCAGAATTATATCGTATTAATTAATCATAATTAATGATAATTATTATTAATAATAAATACGAATTATTAATACCTAACAATAAATTATAATAATTTTCACTAGGTACTTGATACAATTGTTAATAATTAGTGATAATTGATAATAATAATTAATCTAACATTTAGGATCTAGACATTTAGACCTAGTGATCTAGACAGAAGGGTGATCTGTACAAAGAAGATAATGAACCGTTGTGTCAAGAATTTGCAGAGTTTTAAAATTTGACAGGCTAGAAAACGAAAAAATATTTATTTCTTTTTGGTATAGAGTTCTGAGGGCAGTTACATAAGCATTTCTATCTATTTATAACAGCATTTAGCGACTAATCTATGTACGTCAAACCTAGTGCGTAAAAATCGACGCGTGAGCGCCTGATCTATGTACGTCAAACCTAGTGCGTCAAATCGACGCGTGAGCGCCTGATCTATGTACGTCAAACCTAGTGCTTCAAAACGACGCGTGAGCGCCTGATCTATTTACGTCAAACCTAGTGCTTCAAAACGACGCGTGTGCGCCTGATCTATGTACGTCAAACCGATCGCGTCAAATCGACGCGTGAGAGGCTCATCTATGTACGTCAAACCTAGTGCGTCAAAACGACGCGTGAGCGCCTGATCTATGTACGTCAAACCTAGTGCGTCAAATCGACGCGTGAGCGCCTGATCTATGTACGTCAAACCTAGTGCGTCAAATCGACGCGTGAGCGCCTGATCTATGTACGTCAAACCTAGTGCGTCAAATCGACGCGTGAGCGCCTCATATATGTACGTCAAACCTAGTGCGTCAAAACGACGCGTGAGCGCTTGATCTATGTACGTCAAAACTAGTGCGTCAAAACGACGCGTGAGCGCCTGATGTATGTACGTCAAAACGACGCGTGAGCGCCTGATCTATGTACGTCAAACCTAGTGCTTCAAAACGACGCGTGAGCGCCTGATCTATGTACGTCAAACCTAATGCGTCAAAACGACGCGTGAGCGCCTGATCTGTTCGTCAAACCTCGTGCGTCAAAACGACGCGTGAGCGCCTGATCTGTGTACGTCAAAATGCTGTTTTTACAGTTACTGTTGGTACCAAATTTCGTTTTAGCGTTGTTTTCCCTTTGTAATCGGTTCGACGTTCATCTCGTCGTTCGCTCCATTGGTACGTATGAATTGTTCATACTTTTTGCGACGAGAAAGGAGTATCGAACACAAACTTACGAAACTCTTCCGATTCCATATCAACATATAAAATCACAACACTATTGGTTAGCAATTAATAACTTTAAAACCAATTACACAAATACACAAATAAAAAAATGTCAATGATCTTCTATTACCAAGAAGAAGAACTGCAGTGAGAGATTTTAAGGCAGTGGGCGAGTTGTGATCAAAAAGCTCCAGGACTTTTAGAATTGCGTGACCCCACGTTAACGTAGAAGGCTGTGGTAGCTCTCATTTTGTAACCACAACTCTCCCGAGTAAGTTCTTTATTGTTTCGATTTTCTAGCTCATTCCAGACCGAAGTTACAGCTATTTCCGTGAAGTGGCTTTTTTGTTTCCTGCGTTTTTTCCTTAATCTCCTTGATTGACTGAAAATAATGCCCTTTCAGTGGGAATTATTTGGGGAAAAGCCAGAAGTCGTAGGGAGCAAGGTCAGGAGAGTAGGGGAGCTGGTTCCGTTTTTGACAAAATAATCATGAATAAGGAGCGCTGTGTGGCAAGGCGAATTGTCGTGCTGAAGGACCTCTTGTCGCTCACAGTTTGGTCTTTTCTCCCGAAATTGTTTGGCGCAAAGTTCTTACTGTTTCTAGGTAGTAGAAACGATTAATTATTTCACCTCGTGGGAGGAAATCGTTGCCACATGAGTGTCTTCAGTAGATATTGAGGGCCTTCCTGCACGATCTGCCTTAAAGTGACTTAAGCCACTCGTGACACCGTGAACGGCTCATCACATCACCACCATACGCCTGTTGAAGAAGTGAAAAAGTTTTCTGCAAACGATTTGCCCAATTTCACGTTAGCACGATGTTATTCCTTTGCTTCCATCCTCACCAACTAGCAAGAACGCAGAACACGAAATAGCCACTTCACGAATACAGCTGTAACTTCGATCTGAAAAGGGCTAGACAATCGAAACTAAACAGAGTTTACTCGGGAGGGTTGTGATTACAATATGAGCGCAACCGCAGCCAGCTACGTTAACGTGAGGCTGCGCAATTCAAAAAATCATGGAACTTTTTGATCACACCTCGTATGTGCTGGAACTTTCCTTTTGGAACCACTGGTTTTGTACCGTTTCAATGGAAGTACCAATATTTCAAAAAAGTAACCTTCAAGTTCAAAAATGAAAAGAAAAAAATAAAAAAAAACTGGTGAAGAACAACCAACAGTTGGAGGAGCTGTGGGCCTTGAATAGGTACCTCTCCCCCACCACAGTGTCCCTATTGTACCCCAGTCCGGACCAGTTGATCCGGTTTGGGGGTGGATTGGGGTACCCGAAGGGGTAAAGCTTCCCCTTTGACATTGGAAGGCCACCCTCTAAGTAAACGCAATTGCAGTTTCACATCAATGTTGGTCTCGAACCGTGCGAGTTCATTACCAGTAGAAGATGCTCTTCAATAAGCTCTGGTTCTCAAGGTAAGTCCAATTCAATGTCGAATAATCAACGATTTTGGTTATACTGCGCCATTAATACTTGTTGTGGCACTTCAGGGGCCTCAAGCCAATCAACGCCTCTAAAATACCAATTGAAGCCTCAAACGCAAAAACCGAATTCACATTTCAAAATCAAGACTCGGTGAAATGAACGATTTCGTCATATTATGTAATATATCAATCGACAATCAACAAAATCGCTCATAAACAAAGACATGAGAGTTCTAATCAGAATGACACAATAAAACAAAGGATTTGGAGGTTCAAAGTTTAAATAGCAGTAGGAGTTTCAATGATTGATTGATTGAAACGATATATTGCACCATCAGGGTAGGTTTGAGCCATAAGGCCTACTCTTCCACCTACCCTGACTCACTCTGATATTCAATTAAAATTTACTGTAAACATGTTAACATAATACAAATGAAAATTCCTTCTCATTTCTTATCACTTTCCAAACTAATACAATGTATTTAGCTAAGGTATGTTTTCCTGACCACAGGGAAACATAACTTAGCTTCCGGATTTCGAAATCGAGTTTATTGTCATTCCTGAGAGACGAGAAGCTTCTGTACACGATGGCGTTTTCAGATTTTCCATATCTTAATCCGTTGAAATGTTAGGTATCATTTTTTGAACCTCTGAATAGCAAAAAAGCTGTTTTTGAGAAAAATGAAATCAAAGTTTTAGAAACTGTTTTAATGTAGTTTTCTCACCTTTTCAACCTGGTTCTGATTTATTTCTTTTTTATTAGCACAAGTGCTATTGTTAGGAATGTATAGAGTCGGTTTCCATCTAAAAGATGGACTTTTGGTTTATTATCTTCGATAATGAACCATTGGAATCGCCCAAAGAAAAAAAAATTTTAACCCCCCCTCAAAATTTGTTGGTTTACGTTTCAAGATACGTAGATTCAGAAAATCGAATAAAAAAAAATCCGTCCGTACGCCGTCCGCCGTCCGCCGTACGCCGTC
Organism: Stenodema calcarata; assembly: GCA_963920205.1. Classification (NCBI taxonomy): domain Eukaryota; kingdom Metazoa; phylum Arthropoda; class Insecta; order Hemiptera; family Miridae; genus Stenodema; species Stenodema calcarata. The sequence continues at coordinate 18,143,694 of OY986061.1, read as the reverse complement.
CGCCGTACGCCGTCCGCGCCACTTTGCCCAGTTAGCGTTGAGTTAAAATTACGAAATTTTTTTTATGGGTTTCGACCAACCCCACAATGGTCCTCGAAACTTTTCAGAACCCTAGGTCAAGGGGAAGGGGTTCAAAACGAATTTTGAAAATTTGAATATCTCATATCTCGAAAAATTCATATAGAACGGTATGTTTTTTATTTCATATTTAGATAGAGTTTGTTCCGTAGAATTTTTTAAGACCATCCGCAGCTTTGTAGGACCAGCCGTTCGTTCACAATGAGGGCTCAAAGATTGTGCCTCACAACACGATCGTGTATCAAACTGTTGAAATACAGGTCCATTTTCATACTAACAAGCTCTTTGGAACATCATATGGATTAAGTGATGTCGAGTTTGTTGTTCTGAGGTGCGTTTCGTGCTACTGAAATGAAGGTAATTTCGAATGTTTGTTGGTAGGTACTTCTTTTATAGAAAAATTATTACCGACGTAGTATTAAAAACCCCAGAATTATATCGTATTAATTGATCATAATTAATAATAATTATTATTAATAATAAATACGATTTACCTAACAATACATTATAATAATTTTCACTAGGTACTTGATAAAATTGTTAATAATTAGTGATAATTGATAATAATAATTAATCTAACATTTAGGGTATAGACATTCAGACCTAGTGATCTAGACAGAAGGGTGATCTGTACAAAGAAGATAATGAACCGTTGTGTCAAGAATTTGCAGAGTTTTTTAGACTGGGACAATCGCAGGAATTTGAGTTGAATGTTACCACATTCGTTTTTGCGATGCATCGATGATTTCCAGTAATCGATTCTTGAAGCAGCTTACAGATTCAGAAACTACGTTAGATTTCCTCGGATTTCCTATACGCCCCTGTTTTTACTCGTTTTCCTTCATCCATTATAGTCCAGAAATATTATTATATTTTTGTTTGTATTTCAAAATGAACATTGTGTTCCTGTGAATGTCCATCAATGTTTACGTAGGTCGTATTGAATTTTAAGACGAGTCACTTCCATATTTAACGTTCAGCAACCTCCTACATATTGATGCCTGTCATTTTTACAACCTCATCGCCCAGACAGTTATTTCTGCGCGTCATAACTTCGGTATAATTCGACTCGCACCCGTAATTGATCAATAAACCGTACAATCTTTTATAGGCCGTCTCCGTCGAAACGACACCTTATCCCGCAAGGCCTTCGTCAAAAGTTTCGCTACGATGATCCTCACTCCCCTGTGAACGGGTTCGGATCCCCGTGACCTGAAAGTCCGCCCGGTAAGTAGTTGAGGCGTTTTACCGTGTTTCGACGGCTGTTATGGCGGGTTGCCTTTCTACCGCAGTAAATCATCTTCATTTCCCGCGGGGTTTCATCGACGTGGCTCTTGTTTCACGGTGAGACGGAAAAAAACCCTTCATTTTCCCTTTAAAAAACTTTCAGAGCCACTTTCTTGTCAGGTGAATGTAATATTACAGGAAAGAGGGAGAACAATCCACTCAGCCCTAGCACTCTACATTCCGGAACAAGTCTGAATTTAAATGAAATATTTATAAAAGTTTCAATAACAATGTTGAATCCCAGGAGAACCGAGTCTCTCTAAATTCCAGGACTATTGCAACGTGTGGAAAAAATCATTTTGAGGATACCTACAGCTGAATTCTCTCCTATTCACTCTAGGAGGCTAAATTTGGTACACAGCCTCTGTGAGACCACGGCGGAGTCATTGGGAGGATGCAAGATCAGCTGAGAGAGCGATACAGCCGAATTCCCTCCTGTTCACCCTAGAGAGCTGAAATTCGGTACAAAGCCTCATGGGACCACAGGGAGTAATTGGGAGGATGTAAGATCAGCTTAGAGAGAGATACAGCCGAATTCCCTCCTGTTCACCCTAGAGAGCTGAAATTCGGTACAAAGCCTCATGGGACCACAGGGAGTCATTGGGAGGATGTAAGATCAGCTTAGAGAGAGATACAGCTGAATTCTCTCCTGTTCACCCTAGAGAGCTGAAATTTGGTACACATCCTCAAGAGACTACGAGGAGTGATTGGGAGGATGTGAGATTCTTTGATTCTCTAGTTTCGCCACAGATGCCTTGGAATCGAATTCTGATGCACTCATGGTCACAAACCAAAATTATCACACACCAGTTCACAGACCAACACGATTTCTTTTGCAAACAACTTCACTGACTCAACAGAACACAGTTCACGTTAATCTGGGCCTATAACCTTTTGAGAGCTGAAATTTGGCACAATGCCTCGTGAGACCACGGGGAGTGATTGGGAGGATGTAAGATCAGCTGACAGAGCGATACAGCTGAATTCTCTCCAGTTGACCGTAGGTAGCTGAAATTCGATACACGATGCCTCATGAGACATTGGTGTGTTTTTGGGAGGAAGTCGCATTAGCTGAGAGAGCGATCATGCAAGTGGACCCGTGCAACGCTCGGGTAGCGGCTATTTAGAAAATAACTAAACTACATTCATGATGACGTCATTCTTCAGAGATGGCCTCAAATCTCGTAGGCATTAACTTCGAACAATACTCAGTCGTTTACCATCTCACCATTAGTTTGTTCGCCACATTTTCTGTTCCCAAAATTATTTACACTATTTTTGGCAACTCAATCCTCCTGTCCATTCAATTGTTAATATTGCAAAATACATATTGTGGAACCCACGAAGGAAACAAGTCGCAAGACTGTAAGAGTAAAATCCCTCTTTGAAAAGCTTTCATTTTGCCTTCAGAGGGCTTTCGACGTTAAGTTGATAAAAGATTCTTCCATAAAACCTTGAAAAATCCAATACTTCATACCGCACTTTTTCAACGTTGCAACGTCCATTTTTATACTTTTTCCGCGTCGCTATCGATAACGTCAGGAATCCTCCTGTGAAACAACAAACCGGAGAGACGGTCGATATCCGTTGCCTCGACTCGTGACTGGAGCCTCTTCATTTCCACGGGGCAATGACCACTCACTTCCACTTTCACTTCGGTGCCCTTTTCAACCGAACGATCTTCGTCGATGAGTCCACCACTTGAAGTTGGAAATGTCTTTCGATTTTCGTTGTCGTCTTTTTCCCGTGGGAAACGAGTTCCCTTGAAGCCCACGACAATTTATAACGTGTGTGTAGTAATACAGAAGAAAACGCTGTAAAATCGTCCACAAACCGTGATCACGAACGTGGAGACAACGTGTTGCCAACTGTTTCTCATGATAACTTCTGGTAATAGCATAAGGACGAGAAAATTGATCTTCCTGACATTTTTTTTGTTTCATGTATATTTATTGCGCCAAGTATATATACAAGTAAACTTATAAGCAGTATTCGTATGTTTTTTTTTTAAAATAAATATACTCGTATAACTTTATTATTTTTACAATATTACAGTTTTGTTAGTTTTGTATATAGTAGACTTAATCTTTGATTGTAGAAAATGAAGGTTTCAAGCGTCTAAGTGACGATATTTTCGTGTTTATCAGGGAGACTATCAATTGGACTAAGTTGGCAATATTTTTATTAGACAGGCGATAAAAAAATACGTTGAAAACATGTGTCACCTGTTCCAAATAGACCACGGGGAAAAAATGTAATATTTTTTCTTCAATTTGAAATTGCAAATTTCAAAACCCCATAACTCGGTAAATATCTAAAATATCTAAATGCTGTTTGTTGCATATGGTTTGCCTTTTTATGCCCTTTCTCGAAATGTGCATTTATAAACACATACGTCATATGGAAATCCCAAATTTCGATGTTGCGCCGGAGGCGCATGCGCGGCTGGAACTTCAAGTAGTGGTCATTTTTGGAAAGAGAAGCTCAAGCGCTACAACTTTTCTCCTGGCATTTTTTGCTCAGATCAACTGCTTAGGCAGGAAATGCATTTGCGCCGTCTCAAAATGAACACCCTGTTAGGGATGCAACAGCGTAACCAAATAATCGATTATGTCATCAAATGATTATGTCATCAAATTTTAAGCTAATAATCGATGTGACTGATTAATAGGTATTGAATATTCGATGTTTGATTAATCGATTATTTATTTGCACCTATACACCCTGTTTATGATTTTATACGATATATAAATGATTTTTGGTGTCTTTTGGTTTTGAATTCAGGATGGTCTGGAACGGGTTTCGGTGTACAATTTTTTTCGAAAATTCGAGTTTCAAAAATTTTGGACTAAGAACAATACCTACTCAATAATTCGCGAAAAGATGACGGTTCGTAAGGAGAGGGCGCAATTGTGCTCGTGTAACCTGAGTGTTTGTTGTCTATAGCCAATCATCTCTACTCTATGGCTCACGCCTCAGATCGACCGTATCTTCTCGGTGGCCCACACTTATTTATACAGATCTGATAAGTCGCATAAACAAATATTAAAGGGTAAATATTTCACGAGTGTTTACCGTCATCAATATTAGTTACTGAGGGAAACACTTGCGGCGAGATCGTAATAACGTTTTTCATGTGGGCGGGGATCTGGACGGCGTGCGTTAATCTCATATCACTAACCGGTGGTTTCTAGTATCAATAAATATAGAGCATTGAGGAGTAATAGCGGTAATTTTTTTGGCCCTTCTAACGGAGTACTCTTCCGGAACGTGACCGAAAGATACGGAATTTAATTTCCCACCTATTACGAACGGTAATAAAAGCGATTTCCTGACATTCGGACCATCTCTACTCCATGGTCCGTTCCCGCAGGGTGGGGGGGGAGGTGGACCTTCCATCCAGAAGGTATGGGGAAACCAGCCGCCTTCCGAAGTCTTTTTGAAGAGCTGACACGGGGAACACCGAAGGTCAACGACCTCGGGACGGAGCAACAAGCGCGGGAACTCCTGAGACCCCCCTTTCCCCGCACTTCCCCATGAATCACAGGGCTTTTGTCTCACCATTACATTTATCATTTATTACTATTAGCGACGTAAAAAGATGACTAATTTAACCGCCCACTCCTTGCTCGACAATAATCATTGTAACGATCACTTCTATCCGTTATCGTTTGCCGTTGTAAAACGCTTTTTACGTCTTGTAAAATTTTACAAACATCCAAAACCACCTTATATCCGTGAACACTAAAAGTATCTTTAAAAAATCCTAGATGACTACAGTACGGTTCGGAATCATCAATAATACTTATTAGAATTTTTTTCATAATAATAAGGCGTATAAGTTGATAAAAGGGTGATTTAGATTTCGAAATTTGACGAATATGGCCGCCATGTTCTAAATTTCAGAAATCGAGCAAAAGTCCCTCCTAAAGAAAATTAATAAGGTTCGGAATCATCAATAATATTTGAATTTAGTTCATGGTAAATAGGCGTATAAGCTGGCAAAAGTTGACAAAATGGGCGATTTCGTCGATTTTTCCACAAATTTGATGAATATGGTTGGCATTAATGCCATGTTCGGCATTTAAAAATTCGAGCAATAGTCCCTCCTAAAGAAAATTAATAAGGTTCGAAATCATCAATAATATTTGAATTTAGTTCATGGTAAATAGGCGTATAAGCTGGCAAAAGTTGACAAAAGGGGCGATTTCGTCGATTTTTCCACAAATTTGATGAATATGGTTGGCATAAATGCCATGTTCGGCATTTAAAAATTCGAACGAAAGTCCCTCCTAGAGGACTTTAATAAGGTTCGGAATCATCAATAATATTTGAATTTTATTCATAACAAATAGGCGTATAAGCTGGCAAAACTTGATAAAAGGGGTGATTTCGTCTAATTTTTCACAAATTTGATGAATATGATTGCCATGTTCGGAATTTAAAAATTAGAACAAAAGTCCCTCTTAGAGGACATAATTACAGTTCGGAATCATCAATAATATTTCAATTTTATCAATAATAAATAGGCGAATACCCTGGGCTAAGTTGACAAAAGGGGTGATTTCGTCGAATTTTTCACAAATTTGATGAATGTGACCACCATGATCAGAGTTTCAAAAATCGAGCAACAGTCCCACCTAGAGGACTGTAATATGGTTCGGAATCATCAATAATATTGGAATTTTGTTCGTAAGTAATAGGCGTATAACCTGGCAAAAGTTGATAAAAGGGGTGATTTTGTCTACTTTGACACCAATTTGACGAATATGGCCACCATGATCGGAATTTAAAAAATCGAGCAACAGTCACTCCTAGAGGACTTCAATACGGTTCGGAGTCATCAGAACTCGATACTTATCATAAAACTCTAAATTTCTTCGGATCGTCTGTTAAAGAAATGATACCTAATTGATACGATATGAGACGCTAACTACTTTTTTTTTTCAGTTCCAACTTGGCGCCCTTACAACGCCCTATGTGGACTCAAAAACACTAAAAATCAAATTCTATTCAAATTTTCAAGAAATACCGTCTTATTCAATATTTTCAAGCAATATGAGCGTTTTGATTCAGTAACATTTCATCAACACGTTTTAAACCTTATTATTATTATTATTATTAAACCTTATTGACCCTCCCTAGATATTGTCCTCACACTTACTAGACAAGATTTCTCCCAACAACGTTTCTTGTACATACGAAGCAGCATTTGCAATTACTGTTAGTACTCAATTTTGTAATTTTCCAAATAAATGCATTTCAAAAAAAAAAAAAAAAAAAAAAAAATCCACATAATATTTTTCATTTGGGTCAATTTGCGAATTTTTGGGCCCAAAATCATATTGGTTATCCAAATAACTACACATTTTGTACCTATTTTTCTGTTTTGCTTGTCAATTTTGTTGAATTTTTGTCAAGTTGGTAATAAACCCTCATTTGACTTCAGATATAATCAGTTACTTTTTTCGTACTTTGAGATTATTGATACATGAACTTGCCCAAATAGTGATTTACAGTACCAAAATTTGGTCCCCATTCGGCAACAAGCAGCCATTGACGGACTTGGCGAAAAATGACTAACACGTCACACAAGTATTTAAAACGAACAAATTTTGAAGTTTCGATTCAAATCAATCTTGAAAAGAAACCTTTCATTTGAAATTTCAACTCATTACGATATTTCTGGCAATTCTTGAATTCGTTTACCTACTGTCCCAAAAAATGTGCCAAAACCCATAAATAATACAGTTCATAGAGTGAATAGCATAGGAATTAGCTGTAGGAGCCATTCAGCCGATCCCAGGTCTATGCTGCTTAAAGTGTTTAATGCTGTTTATTGGCATCGCGTTACATTTTTAGAATTTTTTAACTCCATCTGCAGCTCTGTATTTTTTTCCGTGTAGCAAAATTATTGCATGACCCCCAGCGTTAAGACATAATAAATATTATTTATGTCAATAATTTGGTTCAACTTAGTGTATTTGTCACCGTACGAACCGACCGTTAAGTACCTTCCTTTGGGTCGAGGGGGAAAAACACTGAGAAACTCCGGTTAAGACCGAAAGAATGATCCGAAAATCAGTAGGTAAAATGCGTTTTTTTAAATTTTTTTATTGGAACAAAATATGGTATTATTTACAAATAACAAAGAGGAAAATTGATACTAAACCGTGAAACTCGGGAAAATGAAGCATCTGAAGCGGTCAGGTAACCTTTTTCGTATAATCTGTTGGTAAACGGTGGCTGGCGGTCATTCATGCGATAGGAGCAACCTTGCGGCTGTTTCTGGGGTCGACGACCCAACAACATCCAGCCGAGCTACGGCCTAACAGCTCCTCGCTCTGGAAACTGATTTTTTTTGCGCTGTTTAATCTCGTTTTGTTTTTTGATTCAGAATTCGACGTACGTTTATACGGTTAACTCGTCCTCTGTGCATAAACTTATATGGAATTTGAACGATACGTCGAGAAAATGGTGTTCAAATGTAGATACGGTGTCCAAAACTCTCGTAATCCTGGATTACCACCCTTGAGTTCCCACCGCCTATTACCACCCATGGGTAATTTCGACCTACTATCAGAAATATCGTCGTTTTATTTAGGAAATTCGAAGAAATCAGTGGAAAAATTTAATAACCATTGTGCATTAGGAGGAAATATTTGTCAAAAGAAATTTTTTTTTTAATAACACTTGCAAAATTAACAGCAGTTACTTCATTACGTAACTAAATAATCACAGTTCATTTACTTACGTAGGTATATGATGGTATTGCATACCATTATTTACTTTATAATGACCATCTGCTCATGTAGGTTTGTAAATGACATTTACTTACCTAGGTACTCGTATATCTGACTACATCAAGTAGGAACTGCAACACGTTTTGAGTAGCGAAAATATTGAAACTGCAAAGAATTAACGTTTTTGAAATAGATACAATCCCTAGCTATATAAATTGTTAATCTCTAGTTCAATCTCTTCATTTTTCTGGGCAGGCACTAGTTTGTGGATTGGTAACTTATGCCACGTGAATTTCTGAAAACACAATATGGAAACGCAAAGATACTGCTGTTATTAAGGAAAATAGGAAATTTGACTAAAGAATTGTGTAAATTTAGAGATTAGATAATTCCTAACTCAGTTTTCTTCCTTTTTTTCAGTAAACTTAGGTGTAGATTGTTGGTAACTCCTCACTACAGTCTACATGAATCAATTGTTTCTTTGTGCACAATCCACGTAACTTTTGTGCGGATGTTGAAATGTACTTGGAGCAAGAGGGAGAAAACGATGTTGTCTTTTAGTATACCACCTGTAGGTCAAAATTACCTACACAGAATGAGCGGTTATCACCTACTACAGGTCAAATAGACCTACACGGATTGAGCGGTCATTACCACCTGTAGGTCGATTAGACCTCCTATGTAATGGAAAATGAACCAGTACTCACTCGGAATATGAACTGCACAACTTTCTTCCTCGTCAGCACAAGCACGACTAACTGAAGAAAACATAACTCGGTGCCCGAGCCCCGGGAGTCGTTCTGACATATATTTCGGAAAGCTTGAAAATATTTATAGGTATAATTGACCTAGGGGTGGTAATCCAGGGTTAAACGGCATCGAAAAATTCGTGTTCAAACAATTTGAACCCCGTGATCCGCTGAACACGATGGGGAAGTCAGAATAGTGCTATCATATACCTACTGGAACACTTTGAAGATGAAGAAACGTTGCTTGGGGTGATCTTCACTGATCATCTGTTCTAATTGATAACGGAATGAGATCGCAATTCTGACTTCACCATCGTGTTCAGCGTTGAAAAATCCATAAACTGAGGTGTCGGCAAAAAAAGATGATAAAATTTGAGGGTCTCACGGCAACTTCCCACATCGTCATTTTGGCAACTTTTCAGCAGAGCCAAAAAACCATCTGCCAATGACTATTTTTACTATTTTTACTTAGGTACCTAACTTATACTTAGTTAGGTCGTTCCGCTGGGAGAAGACGCTCCGAATGGTACGCATAACTCATTTTGGCCAAAAATGACGATGTGGGAAGTTGCCGTGAGACCCTCGATTTGTTGTAAAACAAGAAATATGGAGACATTTTACCTACATGAAACAACTTCTTTCTTCAAAAATTTGCTCTTATAGCCATGCTGCATTACTGTCGATTTTGAAAATACTGTTGCATTTTTTATTAAAAAAAAAAAAAAAAAAAAAAAAATCGCTGAAATGAGAAGATTCGGATTAAAACTACAAAACAATTTCATTAATTTATAATCTGCAAAACAGACCTGCAGGTTGCAAATTAAGTGTAGTCTGTCAATTTCATTTATAAGCTGATTTTCATTGTTTTAATTCAGAAAACAAACGGGAATAACGAGTTTTTTTCCGTTTAAATTTTGGAATATCTCGTTTGAACTCTGGCGTAATTGCTTCCTATAAATTGAAGATGCGAGGGGATAAAACTAATTATTTCATCTCCGCAACCCCATTTGTCACGACTACGATTTTAATCACAAGCACGAAAAAAAAAAAAAAAAAAGAATTTTCAAACGAACCAAATAAACCATTTAGACCGTTAATTAAAACTGGAAAGACCGATTTGGAGTTGGCGGATCGTTCAACAGGTTATGGGACGGAAAACATTTTTCGTCAGCTGTGGGGAGTGCGGAGGGTCTACGAGAAGATCGCTATAATATGATATACATGGGGGAGGATAAATCCCGACTCTTATTTCATTGGGAGGGTTTTTTTTTCGATCTCGTACCGATGAAGAGGGTTTCCCGCAGCTATAAATTTCGTTTTATTTCTGTAGGAGTGAGATGGACGGATTTCCATTGGAGGTTTAGCCCGCATCTGGCGTTGCAAGGACGTACACGAGGAGAAACCTTTTTGAGTCGATTTGAGTCGAACGACTTCTCCGGAGAAAATGTCCCGTTTGCAATGAAGAAAAGGAAGCTATTGGTTCTCGGTCCAAAAATTTTAAAACTCGAATTTCTGAAAACATTTTATACCAAAATTCGTTCTAGGCTGTCCTGAATTCACTTCCAATACACACCAAAAAACATATGTATACATAGGTATATGTATAAAAATTTTAACAGGCAGTGTTATAGCAGTGTTTAGCGAATCGCTAGTTGTCTATTACTATATAATAGGAGATCCGAACTTCGGCTCATAGCAAGGTGCTACAGCTGTACAATGTAGTTATCGATTTTGTATTCATTTAAATGTATTGTAATAAAAAATTTTCAAATTATTATTAGTCTAGATTGGAGGGTGATCAGAAGGAGAGGGTGATCTAGATTGGAAGGTGATTGTTCTATACTACACTACAGCCATTATTAATCGCCAATATGCCAATAACGTTAACATGTTATCCATGCATGGATATTGGATTACATGATAATTATTTTATTATTTAAATTATTAAATTATTTCTCTTTTACTTATGAAATATATTCATTCTGTTCGCTGACGTTGACTAATTTGTATTATGTTCAGTAGTATCAAGTTAAACCTTAAAACATAACAGTGATCACGAAGAGAAGGTATCTAGATTGGTGGGTGATGTGGAGGAGAGGGTGATCTAGATTGGAAGATGATCACGACGGAATGGTAGTCTGATTGAAGGGTGATCTGTACAGAAAATAATGAAAAATGCGAGGGAAAGAGACGGAAAATGTTGTGGTAAGAGACAAAAGACACTTGTTTGTGGGAGGAGAGTTTTTTTTTCTTGTTGAGGACAAGAAAAGGTCGCTATTTAATCAGAAAGTAATTTGGGAGGTGAGCGGAGCGGGATGCGGATGCAGAAGGCGCCCTGAAATCACTTTTGAATTCGGGAAGGAATCGGGATGACGGCGAGGGAGTGGGGATGATGGGGGGAGCTGGGGGATGATGGGGCGGATGGGGAATGATGGGGGGAGGAGGAGGCGAAGTTGACGGCGTAGAAGGGAACGGTGATGGGGGGAATGGAAAGGGATGAGGGGCGGCGGAGGCGGGGAAGAGTAAAACCTCCTCATCCCCCCTCCCACCCCCTTTCTCATTCCACCCCCGAAGAGAAATTAGGTGAGCACGTCGATAGGGAGCTGAGCACCGTCAGAGGGGGGCGGGGGGGGGGGGGGGACTGCCCGCGCATGCCCGCCCCCCTTCGCGGCTTTATCGACCGTTTCCCAGACACACGTGTCTACCAGGAAGGCTTTTCCAAGGGCCTCCGGAACGAGGCGGCGGGGGCGGAGAGGAGGGGACACTACCGCCCCCCTTGCCGCCCCTCATCCCCCCCCCCCCCCACCAACCCCCATCCACAACGCCCTGTCCGTCTCCTTCGGCCGTTGCTATCCGGGGTTTTCCCATCTCTTATCACGAAAGACAAATGTCCCCCTTCAGACGATATCACACCACTTCCACGTCCAAACGTCATTTTCTACAACCACACAATTCCGCCCAATTAAAAACGTCTAAATTGCGTTAATTATCATTAATTGGTCAACAAAGATTTTGGAACACGGAAGTGGACAACCATTCCTGTTGGAAATCACTGAGTAGTTTTGCGAAAGCTACTTCATGTCAAGTCTGGCCAAAAATTCAGGGATTGTGCAAATCGAATGTGGTAAATTTCTTAAGTTGCATAAAGAATCAAATACTGATGACTAAGTCAGTCTTCTTCAGGCCTCAAAATATCAACAAAATTACAGATTTAATAATTATTGTTTTGCAATGTTTTCTGTTTGAAATCACTGAGTAGTTATACGAATAAAAAGCTACTTCATGTGAATCTCTTCCAAATGGTGGGCCCGGGGGAAAACTTAGTCGCAAAAATTCAGGGATTCTGCGAGTCCAATGTGGTAAATTTCTTCAAATTTCCTGAAGAATCAAATTTTGATTGATTGATTGATTCGCAAAATCCCTGAATTTTCGCGACTAAGTTTTCCCAAACAGTAGGTACTTGTCCTCCACATCAACGTCAGTTCATCAGAGAGAATTTTCTCTCAAGCGGGAAACATCGTAACCTCTTCGAGGAATCGGCTTAAAGGGGAAACCCTGAACAAACTTCTTTTTCTCCATCCAGTCGGAGACGAGGCCTTTTTTGAAAATTTTTGCTTTATTCTTTACTTTATAAACCTAAAACAAGTGCTCAATGAAATAGACTAAATCATTGATTTTTGAACTCATCCATTCATGTTTTTTAATACTTACCTATTTAATTCATTATTTGCTTATGACAAAAAAATACCGATAATATCAAGGTAAAAATATCGATATTGAAAGAAAAATATCGATATTCCAAAAATATCGATGTCGATATCCCATCCCTAGTTCCAAATGGTGGGCTCCGAGGAAATGTCAAGTCCGGTCAACATTTCGAGGATCGTGCGAGTCGAATTTGGTAAATTTCTTCAAATTTCCTAAAGAATCAAATGTTGACTTATTCAGGCCTCAACATACCAAGAAAATAATTTATTTAATTATTACCGTTTCGCAATGTTTGCTGTTCAAAATCAATAAGTAGTTACACGAAGGCAAGATGTCTAATGAAAAGCTACTTCATGTGAATCTCTTCCAAATGGTGGGCTCCGGGGATTGGGTGAGTCGAATTTGGTAAATGTCTTCAAAAATCAAATCTTAATTACTTCCCCAGGTCCCAAAAAAATTAAAAAAACAGACTGATTTAATGATGAATTTTTTTGCCTTTTGGTTTAATACTGAATATTTAAACATTGCAGTTTTTGAACGTTTTCCCCATTGTCTGCATATTTTGAGCTACAGTTGTATCGTTGGTCCCAGTGGCTCCTAACTCCATCCAGAACTATTACCGAATTTGACGACAGATCTACGTCACTAAAACATCTCATTTGGCACACGGTCCCTCATTATCATTGTCGACTTCTTCCGCCGTTTCTTTCTCTCGTCAAATCCGATAGAAAATCGTAGTTCCAGTTTTTTTAAAAACATTTTTTCCGGTTTTGGGAAGTGGATCCTCGGGCTCTGCCTTTTTCCACGTTTCGTATTTTTAGTTTTCGACAGGTCGCTGACCCTTTCAGATCGTGCTGGAGCCGTTATACGGAAATAAACTATCCCTTTCCCTACGGAACCCAAAGATCAATCAGAGTTGAACGGATCAGCCGTCGTAAGAGTTGAGTAAATATCCGCACTAGGTGATCCCTTTCAACGCCTAAATCTTTTTAACAAATTCACAGAATTAAACAAATGATCGTTTTGTAAATATTTGACTGATCGTAAAAAATGAATACCCATTTTCGTAAATTCCAAGTTACAGGGTGATTACAAACGAAACTGAATAACTGAATTCACGCTCATCATTGGGGGTCCTTGAATTGTTATTAACCGTTTTATTGCCAAAAAAAAACTATTTTTCCCACGTTTTTATGGTAGATTGAAAGTCATATTTGAATTCAGCGACATCAAAAACCTAGGTCAAAGTTTTTTCACATTTTCTCAATCATGAAACGATTTAAACAAATTTCACATTTGGTAAATTTGTCCTTCAATTGACACGATTTGGCCTTTATTTGACCATAAACCTGACCTTATGAACGTCAACCGACCTCAGATTTGGAATCAGCGAACCCAAAAACCCATTAAGACAAACGTTTTTTGTTTGTTTTGTAAACCTTGAGATCAAGTGAAAATCCCAGAATAATTATAATTATTATACCAAAACAAATTAATTTTAAATAATTCATCATCTGTTTAAATGTTCCATTTTCCGATTACATAAATAAATTATAAACCACCACAGAGCTAGTTACAGACCCCCCCCCCCTCCGCCCTTACATTCCGAAATAATCTTGTTTTCCCTATTTGAACCACATTTGAGCCCATTCTTATATAATCACCCCCTTATATAATCTTCTCTATATTCTTAGATTGCTTCTCAAGTTCAGTTTTAAAAGCTGAAGGGTATTTGTTTCTTTGTTTCCCTCAATTCTCCTGGAAGCCCACTAAATAATCGCGATAATAATAGCCCCTGTAGTCGGAAAGGTGGTCTAATTAACCTACGAGTAGCTAGTAGGGCTGGGGAACGATTTACCGATTTGAATCGATACTCTTGTTGTCGATTTTTATCTGAATCGATTCTTTAATAACGATTTTTTGAAAAATCGGCGAATTTTCTCAAAAGGAAAATTTATTTTTTGTTCTCAATCGTAGAATAGAAAATTGGAAACATCTTTACAGGTGAATGGTTTTGGACATGGATGAATCAACGAACGATCTTTGTACCTATTTGAACTCATCAGTGGATAAAATACAGGAAACTGCATTCCTGTACTGGAAAAATATGAGAGAAGCATATCCTGTAGTGTCACAATTTTCCCTACCTGCCAACGGTTGCTAATGCAAAAAAATTTTTTTATGAAAAATCGAGTATGCCAACAATTTTTACAAAAATTGATTTAGGTTTCGATTTTGAATTAAAAAAAAAAAATCGACACTTGAACCGATTTCCTATTTTTACAACCTACCTACCTTGAACATGCTATCATTATTATCATTACGATAATTATTTAAACCAATAGTATCTCATTAGAAAAATTATATCTTTTTAGAAACCGATTTTTAAATCGATTTTATAAAAAAATCTATACTTTTGTGACAATTTTTTGATAAATTGATCTTTCATAATCGATTTTTTGTATCGATTTTCCATCCTTAGTAGCTGGTTATTAACCTCTTGTAGCTGCACCTCTAATAAAAACTTCCAAGTTTTTCTGCCGTTAGATCTTTTAACGTTTTCTCAATTTTAGCTCTTTCAATGAGTTAATAGATTGTTGGTACATTAAGTTCAGAGAAAAGGCGAGATGTGGTGTGTTTCTAGCTCTGGAATTCACTAATGTTGTAAATAAAATGAATTAAAGAAAACCTCTGTGCAACGCTCGGAACATCTACCTTAAATCAAGAGTGACTCTAAAAAAAAACGAGAGAATTTAGATGAGGCGATACGGTAATTGACAGAACTCGACGACCAGGAACTGGAGAAGAGTGTTGGGAGTAAAACTCTTGAATATCCTCTTGACCCGATTTCGCCATTGGTGGGAAGTGAAGAGGTGCGCTCGACACCTGATAAGGATTTGTCCCAGTTAGTGCGCGCGAGATAACCGTTTTGAAGTGTAGAATAAAAGGTACGTACGCAAGAGAAAATGGGAGGTCCGTATTGTGCGGTTTATAACGAATCGATCGGTTCGAAATTTTGTCAGCTTGTTTGCTGAGCCATTTGGAAAAACCGATCACAAACCGTTTGAAACCGGAGGAGCACTGAACGGGTTCTACTGAACGTAACCGTTGTGCAACCTCGTTCGCCTCGAAAAATAAAAAAATGAAAAAATCCAGCATGGCTATAAGAGCGAATTTTTGAAGAAATAACAGGTTTTATGTAAAATGTATAAACTGAAGTGTAAAAATTGTGGGGTTCAGACCAACCCCACAATGATCCTCGAAACTTTTCATAACCCTAGGTAAATGGGAAAAGGTACAAAACGAATTTTGAAATTTAGAAAATTTAGTTTTTAGTTCACATAGAGTTGATTTTTAGAAATTTTCAAGACGAACCGCAGCTTTGTACGACCAGCCGTTCGTTCAAAATGAGTGCTCAACGTTGGAGCAGATCAAAAGTCGTCAACATGAAGGTGAATCATGCGGCATCCTGTGGGTTCATACTGGCCCAGCTGATAAGACGAGCACAGGGTTTTCAGACATCGAGTTAATTAGTAACAACTAATGATAATAATTAATAATGGTGATTAATAACTAACAAAAACTATTAATCATTAACATTAATTATAATTTACACTACTTGATAATAATTAATAATAATTAGTGATAATTCATAGTAATCATCACTCTATTTTTTTTCTTGACACACCGGTTTATTATTATTATATTATTATTTTTTATTTTTTTCAATCTATTATACGAACCCATGGAACATCTCCCAATTGGAATCTGACCTTAACCACGCTTAATCACGGACTATTTTGACAGCTGTTTCCAATTTCACTGGTTTCAAGGTAAACAGAGGAAAATAATTGTTTGGGTCTGGGGGGAATTTCTTGTAGACGTGTGTGGTAAGTCAAGATCAATTTCAGCAGGAACTTCAGTCTATCATGACAAAAATTCGAACAAATAATTTAATCGGTCATTCGCTGTTTACTACCGTGTATATAGGGCCATTTTATGTGTTACATCACGAAGGGGATGAAGAGTCTTTTTTTCTCGGCATCCCTTCCGTTTGGATTCTTTTAGCGTCGGTACTTTGGGAGAGATCGTACGACGTGGCAGGAAAATAAGGGTAAGAGCCTTCGGCTTTTCCACGTGCCGGCCGTAAAAACCTCCGGCAGAGCATCCGGCGAAGAGCTCCCCGTGCGACGAACAGCGGCATAAAAGATCGAACCCGAGATCAGCGTCGTAGGAAAATGACGCGGCATCGGGAACCGATCGTGAGACGAATACGAAACGCCTACGAATCCACTTCTAGCTTGAGATTTGACCGAATAAATGAACGAAATAAATCAGCGGCGATAATAATATTATCCTGTTCAGTCGTACGGTTTGAACGAAGAACGACGAAAAGAAACGCAGCATCATGCAGCATGGATGTAAGACAGTGAACGAGTGGTGACCGATTTTCGTACGATCTAAAACGGCGAAGATTAATTTCCGAAGTAATGGTTTGGTTGTAAGAGGAAATCATTATAAAATCTGAAATAGAGGAGCGTAACGGACGGACGGACGCTTGTTCTTTCATGTTCCATGTTAAAATTGATTTAGCAGATTTTGCGCTGAACGTAGCCCTACGGGTCTGACGAGTTTTTTGACTAGTTATGGCAGGGATTGCACCTGAACTGCTCAGTTTTTAGCTGGTGTGACCCAGCTACAAATATTGTGAATAGCATAGAAATCACCTGTAGGAGCCACTCAGCTGATCCCGGCCCTATATTGCTTAAATTTCAAGTCCTAAGCAGGTTGCATACAAAATTACAGCTTCATGGAGTGAATAGCATAGCAATTAGCTTAAGGACCCACTCAGATGATCCGGTGCCTGGGCAGCGTCAAGTTAAAGTCTTAAGGAGGCTACATACCAAATTAAAGATTCATAGAGTGAATAGCATAGAAATTAGCTTGAGGACCCACTCAGATGATCTGGTGTCTGGGCAGCGTCAAGTTAAAGTCTTAAGGAGACTACATACCAAATTACAGCTTCATAGAGCAAATAGCATAGAAATATCTTTAGAAGCCACTCAGCTGATCTGGGGTCTGGGCAGCCTCAAGTTAAAGTCTTAAGGAGGCTACATGCCAAATTACAGCTTGATAGCGTGAATAGCATAGAAATTAACTTTAGGACCCACTCAGATGATCCGGTGTCTGGGCAGCGTCAAGTTAAAGTCCTAAGGAGGCTACATGCCAAATTACAGCTTCATAGCTTGTAAGGGTAATCCTCAGGAGATGGGCAATTTTCATGATACGGGTGAGCCCTGGCCCTCGTAAAAAGCTGAGATCGAGAAAAAATGTTCTGTCAAATTACACCATCCCTCAGCCTATTTCTGAATCACTGGGCGTGAAAATTGAAGTTTTCCCGAAATTTACCCGTACACAAAATAAGACAACCGTTATGCCCTTAGCTCGGCAATTCGTACAATAACAGAGGTAGGTATGGTGAACAGGAAAATGTTCGTTAAATCAAGAGCTTTCCAAGGAGTGTTCACCGATTTCGTACGATCAAAAATGGTGAAGATCAATTTCTCTAGCAAATTTATAAAATTGTAAATAGATTAGACGGACGCTCGGGTTTTGCCAATTTTGAGAAGGCTATTTTGAGAAATTTTGAGAAAACATGTTCCTTGCGCTGAACGTTCGTTATGGTTGGTTTTGACAAAGCTAAGATTTTTTAAACTCGATTTTCGAAGGTTTAAAACAACTTTCGGCCCTTCAATATGGCCCAGAACTCTAGCTGAGGCCACTCTGAATCCAGCAATGTAGACAACAAAAAGTTTGTGGATTTTTTTTTTTTTTTTTTTTGACTACTTATGGCTGGTTTTGGCACAGCCACGAATTTTCAAACTCGATTTTTGAAGGTTCATAACAACTTTTGGCTCTACAATATCATCCCGCAATATCCCTAACTAAATTTAGAAAAAAGGATTTAGCTGCTTTTGCTACTGGTCCATTCGTCTACTCACTTCCTTCCAAATTTGGATTGAAGAGAACGTCTTAGACAGAACAAACAAACTTTCGGCCACTGGGTTGAGGTCGCTTTTGCTTAACTCTCGTTCTCCTTGACGATGCTTAACTTAAACGGGCCTACGACGGAGATTTTTGTTCCCCCTCTCGTTTGTTTGTCAAAAACTGGCACAAGGGCCCTCCCCCGTTTCATAGGGACAGAGCAATTAATCCGAATGGGGTCTAGCGGTCTAGTGTGCCAGTAGGACATGCGCTAACTGCCGCATAATTGGTGGAGCGCTATTTTTAGTTCTGATAGGCCCGTTCTGTCCACCTTTTACCTCCCAGAGCTCGTCCCACGTTGTCAATCAGTTTTCAATAATTAGGTCGCTCTGGGGAATGATATTTGAAGACTAAATTATAGGGCCATAAATTGTCGCTCTTCCGGTTGTGTTCCGAGGTTTCTTCTAGACCACCCCTCAGGAATACTCGGTCTGACAAGTATTTTAGCCTTTTTGAGGTTTCAATATGGTTCGATTCGAGCATTTAAGATCCATTTGGTTACCCCAAGAGAAAGATATTGCCCAAGAGATATTAAGAAAAACATGAGGAGTAATCAGTTTTCCATAGAATTTCAAACAGAGAATACGTACCAGTAGGTTCCACACTTACAGTGTTTTGGTTTATTATCTTCGATAATGAACCATTGGAATCGCCCAAAGAAAAAAAAATTTTAACCCCCCCTCAAAATTTGTTGGTTTACGTTTCAAGACACGTAGATTCAGAAAATCGAATAAAAAAAAAATCCGTCCGTCCGCCGTACGCCGTACGCCGTACGCCGTCCGCGCCACTTTGCCCAGTTAGCGTTGAGTTAAAATTACGAAATTCGGTTTCTGGGTTTGGACCAGCCCAAATTTCGACAATGTCATATCTCAAAATATTTAACTGAAACGTGTAATTTTCAGTTCACTTTTGAATGACCTGAAAAATTACGAATCTTTTAAGACCAATTGGATTTTTGTGCGACCAGCCGTTCGTTCACAGTGAGCGCGCAAAGGTTTAGGAAAAACACTAATCTTTCGCGTCGAAAACGGCCGTTATGTGACCCAACCCTCAGACGCCCAGAATAAAACTACCTTTTGTCATCTTCCCGGTAAACTACAGTCTAGAAATTTTAACCGTGAGTCGGGGATAGACCACATTGCAATATTTACTCGGTTTCTCATCTGTAAAATTGTTTAAATAATACCTTTTTGTAATACAAATTAAATTTGTAGTACAAATTAAATTTTGATGATGAGCTATTGACTTGAAATTTTAAAAATAGGTCAGAACTGGATCACAGAACTGGATTCACTCGGTTTCTTGTCTGTAAAATTGTTAAAATTTTACCTATTTGTTTAAAAAAATTAAATTTTGATGATGAGCTAGATACTTGAAATTTTAAATATAGGTCAGAAATGGATGAAATTTCAATATTCACTCGGTTTGTATGACATGGTATGAGTATGGTATGGTATATTATTGTATGTATGATTTGGTATAATACAGTATGGTATGATAGGAAAGAAATTCGTATGGTATGGTATGAGTAAATAAACACGCCGAGTCGATATGAAGTCAACTTTTTTTCGTTTTCACGAAGTATTTGAGTCGACAATTGCTCTTCTTGAAGGTCAATTCGACCTCAAATAAACACGTAAATAAACTTGCGGGAACTTGCGGGATTTGCGGGATTTGCGGGAACTTGCGGGATTTGCGGGACTTGCGGGAACTTGCGGGATTTGCGGAAACTAGTTCAGCACTTGAATGAGCTTGCTGCCACGTCTTCTCTTTCACTATTATGGCCACGTCATCAGCGAATGCAACAAATCTACCTCCAGTGTTTATTGAAAATAGGTCGTTTATGTGTATGAGGAATAAGATTGGGCCAAGAACTGACCCTTGAGGACTCCATAATCCCGCAAATCCCGCAAATCCCGCAAATCCCGCAAATCCCGCAAATCCCGCAAGTTCCCGCAAATCCCGCAAGTTCCCGCAAATCCCGCAAATCCCGCAAGTTCCCGCAAATCCCGCAAGTTCCC